>CM040129.1:44824953-45379953 GCA_022559845.1 Amorphophallus konjac
GAATAAGCCTAAGGTTGTGGAAGGTTCGCATCCACGTGACGAACTCTAAATTTCTGCAAGTGAACCTAAACAATACTCTGTCTTTTACAGGGAACAATTTCCTTCGCAGGAGAGTCACCTGAGCTCTTAAAAGGCACAAGGCTGACCCATGAAAAAGAATGGAAGGGGAGAAATGATAGGCACATGATCCAGGGAAAAGAAGCCTCATTCCTGAACACGTGGACAAATGGGAGTCTCCGTAGAATTCTTTTTGTTCATTCTTACCGAGCCCCTATTCCTATAAGAAGCTATATACCCTTCGAAGAAGGAGAGGCCAATATAGAAAAGAGTGGTGGTGCTGGAAGAAGAGGCCTCTAGAAGGGAGAATTACTAGAGATTACTATTTTTGTCCTTTTTTCTTTTGATTTTTATTTTGGTTGCCCCTTTTCGCATTTTCTTCGTGTGCTTCCGACACTCTGTTTTGAGTTCGGGTTCCTCCTGTGTACTCAGGAGAAGGGAGAAGTGTTCTCCGGTTTGCAAGTAGTGGTGTGCTATTTGTGGGTTACCCTCCAGTTTGGAGGAAGGGAGGATTGTCTCCGGTTCTGGTCTTGTGGGTAGCAAGTCCAGGTGCCAAGCTTCTGTGAGTTGCAGAACTTGGTGTGAGGGATTTGTCTCCCTCGGTTTGTCAAGCTGTTAGACAGTGTCTGTTTGCATACTGAGTCTGCGGTTCTTGCTATTGCAAGGGAAGCCTCACTCTGGTTTGGAGTGAGGGGTGGACGTAGGCAGACTGTGGGTCTGGCCGAACCACCTAAAAACTTTCCATCCATCGTGGTGTGATTGCTCTATCTGATTCGCTAGATGCATGCTTAGGCTCGACCTATATTTCCCGTCTAGTGGGTATTTGGTTTACCTGAGCACCGATCGTATACATTTGATTTACTCTAGTTGATGTTCTGTGTGGGCTCTCAGCCCTACAGCTGTTTGCTTTAATTCCACATATCAGGTTGATTTAAGTTTTTAGTTGAGCAAAGTTTTTAGAGGGTTTCATTCACCCCCCTCTGAATCCGGGCCTTGCTTTACAACACTTGGAAATAGGGTTGAAGGTGCTTGGCCGAGGTAACCAATACTTGCACGAGTTTCTCGGTTGCGGGGTACCTTCTTTCAACCTCGTTGAGCACCTTGCTAGTGTAGTAGACCAGTCTCTCGACTCCCAAGTCATTTTTGACTAGGACCGAGCTAACTGTGGATGGAGTTGTCGAGAGGTAGAGGTGCAAGGCTTCACCTGGGACAGGCTTGGACAGCACCGGGGGCGAAGCCAGGTACTCCTTAAGCTCGACGAACGCTCTTTGGCATTCCTTGTCCCATGCGAACGTAGCAGATGCCATTTTGGGCCCCCTCAATAGTTTGAAGAAGGGTAGGCATCGTTCGGCCGCACATGACAGGAATCTGCTGAGCGCGGCAATGCACCTGGTAAGGTGTTGAACGTTCTTGGTGCAGGTGGGTGGGCGCATGTCCATGATGGCCTGGACCTTATCGGGGTTGGCCTTGATCCCATGCTGGGTGACTAAGAAGCCCAGGAATTTCCCGGACCTTACTCCAAAGGCACACTTGGTGGGGTTGAGCTTCATATTATACCTCAGGAGGGTGTCGAAGGTCTCTGCTAGGTCGGCAAAGTGATCCTCGGCCTTGGGGGTCTTGACGAGCATGTCGTCAATATAGGCTTTGACGTTTCGACCGAGCTGTCCCTCGAACATATGATTGACCAGCCTCTGGTACGTGGCTCTAGCATTCTTTAACCCAGAAGGCATCCGGGCATAGCAGTATACGCCGAAGTCGGTGATGAAGGCGGTCTTCTCGATGTCTTATGGATCCATTCTGATCTGGTGGTAACCTGAATAGGCGTCCAGGAAGCTGAGTATCTCGTTGCCCGAGGTTGAGTCAACCAGTTGGTTGATGCTCGACAACAGATAGCAGTCCTTTGGTGTGGCTTTGTTCAAGTCGGTGAAGTCCACGTACATTCGCCACTTTCCTGAAGCTTTTGGCACCAGGACGATGTTAGCCAGCCACGTCGGGTACAGGACCGATCTAAAAAGACCAGTCTTTTGCCCCTTGGTGACTTACTCCTTGATGATCGCCTGCTTCTCTGGCGCGTGCTTCCTTCTGCGTTGTTGTACGGGCTTCACGGTCGGGTCGAGGTTGAGTTTATGCACTACCGTCTCCCCCGGTATCTTGAGGAGTTGATCATCAGACCATGCAAAGACTCAGATGTACCCGGAAAGAAATTCTTTGTATTACTGCTGAACCTCAGATGGTAGGTCGGCTCCATTCTTTACTCCTAGGGTCGGGTCATCGTTTAGGAAAACCGTTAACAACTCCCCTCCAGGCTCAGATTTTATGGGTTTTTCCTCGACTTCCCGGGGGCCCTTGTTCTTCCCGTCCGGCCTTGTGGCTTCAACCGAGATATTATAGCACCTTCTGGCCATCGCCTGGTTGCCTCGGACATCCCTCACCCCATTTGTAGTGGGGAACTTCATCTTTTGGTGATAGGTAGAGGGCACCGCTTTCGTTCGGCTAAGGATCCCTCGGCCGAAGATTGCGTTGTATGCTATCATACCCTTGATCACTATGAAGTCCACCATAACCGTAACGGTTTTGGGTGGGGTGCCGAGAGTAACCAGTAGGCTTCGGGCTCCCTCAGGATAAGTGGCCTGGCCATTGAACCCGCAAAGGGGGGTTCAGATCAGGCGGAGTTTAGACGGATTCTCCCCCATCTTAAGGAAACACTCGTAAGATAATACATCAGGGGCGCTTCCATTGTCAACTAGAATCCTATCTAAGTTACAATGGTGTATCGTGGCCGATATGACTAGGGCGTCGTCATGCGGGGTGGTCAGCCCATCCAGGTCTTGGTCGGAGAAGACTATGACCTGGGGCTCACTTGGCGGGGCAATGGGAGGCTTGATGGCTCAGCTCACCCGCTCAGCATGACGCTTCCTTCCTCGGCCACTATCTCCTCCTAATGTAGCTCCTCCAGTGATGACGTTGATGTGGACCCCGCGAGGGGCATTGTCGATCTCCTATGGGGTGCCTCGGTATTCCTTATGTCTCGCTACAAACTGGGATAGGTGTCCCTGGCGGACGAGGTGCTCGATCTCATCCTGGAGCTGGTGGCAATCGCCGGTGTGATGCCCGTGGTCACTATGGAACAGGCAATGTTTGCTGCGATTGCGGCTCTTCGACCTCATTGGCTCGGGTTGGCGGAGGAGGCCCGAGCCTTTGATGTCTTCATATATCTCGTACACCGGAGCGGTTAAGGGAGTGTACCGCTCATACTTTCGGGACGGTTCTTTATGCTCCCCATCTCGGTTCCGCCTTTTTCTTTGGCCCGAGCTTGACTCGGGTGCTCGCTTCATGTCCCCCTCCCGACCCGAGTCGGTTGCGCCTCGGCATGCGCTGAGAACTTCTTCACACTTAGCATGGCGTAAAGCCAAAGTCACTAGCCCGGCAAGGGTCGAGGGAGGGTGGAGGACAAGTTCGCGGCGGAGGTTCTCGTGTCGGGTGCCTCCGGTCAGCGCGGTTATGGCCGAGGCTACATCCAGGCAGGTGATTCTCAGGGCTTCTGACTTAAATCGGTTGATGTAGGCCCGGAGTTTCTCCCCTTGCACCTATTTGAGAGCCAATAGCCCCGCTACCGACCTAGGGGGGCCGCTGCCTGCGAAACTCTCCTTAAATACTCGCGCAAATTACTTGAAGTCTCGGATGGATCCTGGGGTGAGGGCTCGGAACCATGTTTGGGCACCTTGGACGAGGGTGGTCACGAAGGCTCGGCATTTGATGGCATCGGACGCCCCGTGAAGGGTCATCAGGGTGTCGAAGATGTCAAAGTGGTTGGCCGGGTCGCCCTGGCCGTCGTAAGACTTGAAGGTTGGAATGGGGATTCTGGGAAATACCTCTTCCTTCAAGATATAGTCGGAGAACGGGGATTTCTCCTCGTCCTCTGCTAGGGAGGTCTTCTATAGGGCGCGTAAGGCATGCTCCTGCTCTGTGAAGCGCCTATCGAACTCTCGCAGACGGAGGGATAACTTCGGCTATCGTTGCGCCGTGGGGCTAGGGGGACGCGATGGCAGGCTGTCCTGGCGTTCCTTAGAGACTTCGGTCTCCGGGTGCGGACGGCGTGCCACAGGTTTTCCCCGTTTCGGCGTGGAGGAGGCCTCTTACTCCAGAGGAGGGGCTTGTGAAGGTCCTCCTGACCTGTTGCGAATAAGCTACCGTCCTCGGAGGGTGAAGCGACCTCCGGCCGTGTGTTGGGACGTGTCTCCGCGGGGAGGGCTTTCCGGAGGGTTGCGTGACCTTCCTTCCCTGGCCGCCTGGGTCCTCATGAGTTCCACGAGGACATCCAGTTTTGCGTTGAGGGCTTGGAAAGCGTCAACGCCCTCGTTGGATGGTTGCCCTACCGCCGCTGGCGGAGGTGGTGCGTCAGCTGGGGTTCTGGCGTTGGAGGGGGGTCTTGCGCGGCCTGAGAAGGGCCATCTCTCCCCACTACCGTGGCCTTCCCCCTATCACCGGCAGATCTCCTCCCTGTACTTCTTCGCACCATGCTGGCTCTTTGATCGTTTCCCACAGATGGCGCCAGATGAAGAGGGGCGATCTCGCGCTAGTCGTGAGCTGGGGGATGATCACCGATCAGTGAACAGCAAGGAAGGGAAATGGATTAGGGGGCCCAGGGGTGGTTCACTGGGGTAAATCCTTCGATGTCTAAGTCAGTAGAGCAGTGGTGGAAGCCATGAAATGAGGAGGAAGGATATGCACGAGATCCCTGTCCACCAAGGTGGTGAAGTGGTTCCTGCTTCGGGAGTTTTAGGCATGTGTAGGCCCTTACCGTTCGCTGTAGGGAGTCCCCGTTTTAAATAGTGTGATAGCCTCATGAGTCCCGTAAACTGAGGAGTTCCAGACGGGGGTTACGTCCTCGACATGGGCTCTTTACATCCTCATCGTGGGCTCTTTATAACCATGAGGACTCGTGGGTCACTTATCTTTGTGAACTCCTGCTCATAAACGGCTCTCAACGGCAGCGTGGATAAGCAATCGTCGGTCGATCCAAGCATGAAGAGTGCCAGCCCTATCCGGGTGATAAGCATAGCTCGGATGAGGCTCGGTCGGAGTGGGCGTGGGGCGCTAGCCTTTATCCCGTCGAGGGGGATAGGTCGGGCTTGAGTATTCCTCCGACCAGACCGACGCTCGGGCCTTACGAGCTTAATGGCAGCCGACGAAGGGCTTGATCCCGAGTGATCTTATTAGGCTTTTATGCTAAGTGGGCCCTACGGGACAGTCACTTAGATGAGCTGGGCCTCGTTTGGTCTTGTTGGACCTGGTTTGGCCGCTCTTAGATGGGCTACAGAAATTCCCCTCTCCAAAAGTAACGAGTGACTAGACAAGGGAACCCCCGTCGGCGTCAGTCGAAAGCCCCTGACCACGTGTGCACACACCGACTCTTGCTGGAGAGCCATGCCTCTTGCTAGTTTTCCCCACCCAACAGGACGCCACTGTATAGCGGGGGCCCACGGAAACTAGCTTACAAACTGTATATCAGGAACTGCCCCGCCACAAGGGCCGACACGCCGTAACGTGTCGTAAGGCTACGACTAGTGGATGCTCATAAGACACAGACTCCAAAACACGAGTGTCGGAGTACAGACAGGCAAAGAAGCACTATCGTACGTACTACGAAGCACAAGACATGAGGTAGCATACCAGACTACCACCGGACTCAGGACAAGGCAACTAGACCTGAAAACACCATGATCCTTGAGTCTCACGACTCGGAGTCAAGATCATCGTACAAAGTGGAACAAGCCGCCAATCGGTCTATTCCTAAGCCAGAGTAATTGACATGCTCATGTGAAATGACACACGGAGACCTGAGGGATCAACAGGACCCTCAATACACCTGGACATGTAAATCGAGGTAAGACGATACCTCGAGGCATCCAGAACCATGTCTCGGGCTGGACAGAACCGCCGAGACACACAAGGTTACCTGTCAACCACTGGGTTACCCCGGGTTGACCGGAACCCCGACAATGATGATTCTACAGTAGGAAAGAAAATCCTACCTCAAGCAAGAAA
This sequence comes from Amorphophallus konjac, assembly GCA_022559845.1. Lineage (NCBI taxonomy): Eukaryota > Viridiplantae > Streptophyta > Magnoliopsida > Alismatales > Araceae > Amorphophallus > Amorphophallus konjac. The sequence continues at coordinate 44,831,059 of CM040129.1, forward strand.
ACTCCTGGCTACCTCCTAACACGGTCTTAGCCCTCATAGGACGTCAAAAGATATCCATGGAAACCGCAAACGACAAGGTCAAGCCAAGATATACGGAAATCGAAATGACGGGAAAGGACACTCTGGGCATAAGCGATTCATCATTCAGCTGCTAGGGAAACTAAGCAATCAAGGAGAAAACTGCTATGCACACACAGATGAGAACACTGGCGGTCAGGGGTAGGGCTACGAGGCTACTGTAGCGGTCAAGGATGAATCACTAGACTCAGTCAACTCCAACTGACCTGCCCAACGAACCACCAAGTGGTCGATGACCGACACACTACACGGATTAGGCGGACCAAGAGATAACCGCCACACTAACCGCCCTAAGATACTGACCTAAGATAAACGACTCGTAGCGGCCTAAGGAAGGCACGCTACAGCGAAGAAACGCATGAAGGTTGGGCCGCCAAGGCCAACTGACATAAAATCTTCACTAGGTCTAAAACCACGATAACATGAATACCGAGGTAGACCACTGGCCGCAGAGACCATTCCCTCAAGACGGGAACTCAAGGAAGGCCACTCACATGCAGGGGAATCCCACCGCACTCACACCGACTCACGGTGACTCGATCGTGCGTAACACAAAGCTCGAAACACGCATGCCTTCAGGCATGCTAATCGAGGTAACATGGCACCACTCGACACCCCAGAAACATGGACACGGAACCCACAGGGTGTCCGGGACATTCACGAGGCCATAGGTCGGTCATTGGGTCTCAACGGGACTGACCAGGACTCAAAACGGGCAAAACACTGCATTTCGATCGACTTGACTCCTAGGGGCGGTCGACCTAACAGGGTCGGTCGACCGGCCCTGGGCAATCGGTCGACCGGACCGAACGGTCCACCTTCCCGCTGGCGCGAATGCCGGCCGGTCGACCGGCTGGCCCGTGGCAGTCGACCGGTCACGGCCGAAATCCAGTCGGACCGAGCCTAAAAACCTGAATCCATGCCCCGTTCGATCCCGATCGAAGGGGGAACATACATAACATCGTAGAACGATGTTATACAACATTTAGACTCCAACGGGAGTCGAATCAACCAAGAAACAGCGAGAAACTGGCGATTCCATCGAATCGACCCTAAATGAGTCACCGGGGTTCCCAGACTCATACCGGCCCCAAATGACAACCAAACGACACAAAATCAGCGGATCTGGAACGCTGACATTCCAGGTAGTCCATTGATACCAACCGATCTAAAAACCGTCACCGTTTTCTGGTGAACCCTATGAAACCCACGAAACCACGAGCCCACACTCGCTCGTTCTCACACCGTTTGACGTGAAACTGCGAGGAAAGTTGCAGGAAAGGTGGGTGATCCATCTCCCTACCTCCACCGAAGAAACCGTGCACCAAAGTGACTAAACCGCGCCAAAAACCACGTCGTGAGCTCGATCGTCGGCTTTGAATCCACCGTTCGGGTTCGCACCAAAACCGATCTGATCCTCGCCCGATCGCGCACCTCATGGACCCCACGCCGTCGCAACCTCGCCCACGAGCCTCCTCCGTCTGTAGTCAGAGCCGGGAGGGCGAGAGAGGAGAGACAACGGGAGAGAGAGAGAGGGTCGCGTGCGAATGAACGGGAGGAGAGAGGAAGAAGAAAGAAAAAGAAAAAAAGAAAAAGAAATTAGGAATTTTCCTAATTTCCAAAAATTCGATAATTAGCCTGAAAATGGACTAATTCAGAAAAAACGCAAAAATAGTTGAAACGATCCTTGGGAAGAGTACATCGCAACTGCGGCATCCACGAGTCGGTGAACTGAGAAACAAACTCACCGTAGGGTTCCGTAACTAGTGCGAGAGAAAAACTCACACGGATCGTAAAACTCAACTCAGGACCCACAAAAGCGATCCGAAACTCTCCGAAAAGGACCCGAAAGACCTAATAAAGATCCGATAAGAATCCAGGTCATTACATCAGGTGTTTGATCATCAGTCTCACCTATCATTTTAATGAACAAAGTGTAAGTTAGGTGTTATGGGCTTAGGCAATTTACATGTCTATGTATCTGCACAGATGGAAGAAGGACTAGTACAAACTCTATCATGTAGCTAGCGCAGACCTGAAATACACATGCACCGACCTTAAGTGTGTGTTAGGCACTACGTGTTATGATATAGGACAGAAAGTGCACTGACCATCTATACAACGTAAAGCAAGCAATGCACTGACTTTGGTTGGGCAAGATACAAGTGTGCACTGACCTTATTACGCATGTATGAAAACATGCACGGACCTTAAGATGCATGAAGCAGACAGTGCACCGACTCTTTGCATGCGAATGGCAAAACAATGCACCGACCTATTATGTGTAAAGCAAAATGTGCACAGACCTTAAATGCTCACATCAAAACTTGCACCGACCTTATATGGTCACAGCGAAACCTGCACCGACTTATATGCTCACAGCAAAACCTGCACCGACTCTTATGCTCATAACACTACCTACACCAACTCTTATATACTCCAAGCGAAACCTGCACCGACTTATATGCTCACAGCAAAACCTGCACCGACTCTTATGCTCATAACACTACCTGCACCGACTCTTATATACTCCAAGCGAAACCTGCACCGACTGTATGCTTAATGCAGACTCTACACCGACTATATGCGCACATGGTAACTTGCATCGACCTCACTCAGTGAAGACGACGACTAGCACCGACCTGAGATGTGTGAGCGGCACTACTTGCACCGACCTTACTTAGTGCAAGACAAACGCTTGCACTGACTTATATGCGTTTCTTACACAACCATGCACCTACTAAATGCAAGCACAATGCAAACATGCACTAACCTTAGATTCAGAATAATAAAGTGTGCATAAATGTTTTATGAAAAGGTCTGACATATAACCAATTCATCAAAATACACAATATTACCATGATCATTATAAAGTCAACAAAGTCAACTCTATAGTCAACAAAGTCAACTCTATTGTTGCCAATCATTCAAAACGCAATCAATGCATAGCAGTCTTCACGCGGCTGATCAATTCCATAGGAGACCCAATATCATTCTCATGGTTAACATTATCCGGTTGTTTGTTTCTTTTATTTGTCACGTTCCTAGCGGAATTTCGGCAGTATCTCCCGAAGACCCAATGTTTATGGGGTATAAAATAAAGACTCGCCCATAGAGGGATCTAAGACGGCCTCAAAGATTATTGGGTAAGCTAAGGATAGCCACCCTAAGGCCCAGATTGGGCTTGGAAACCCTGAGGACTGGCCTACGGGGGGCTCCGCCGACCCATGGGTAGTAATATCCAAAGCTTTGGGACATGAGTTTAGTATGTTGCCAACATGTGGCCATTGTTGTTCACTTCTCGAATGGGGTTCCCTAGGGACCATACTATGGCAGAGTAAGTTCCTGGGGGCCCGGTGTAATATCCTGGATTATTCGGATCGGAATAGGAGAGCTTTCGGAACGCTTTCGTGGGTTCAGAAACGTGTTTTACGATTCACTCGGGTTTCCCCTTGTATAACTTGCGGAACCCTATGGAGAGTGAACCGTTGAGTTTTGCAACTCAGGGATGCTATAGGTGCATTGTGCTCGTTCCGAGGATCGCGAAGACTATGTTTTCATATTTTTTTGAATTTATGAAATTTCGTGTAAAAATTGGATTTTAGGAAAATTACTAATTTTCCTATTTTCTTTTTCTTCTTAACCCTTACTCTCTCCTCTCCCTTCCCTCACGTTTCTCTCTTTTCCCTCCCTCCGTTCTCTCTTCTCTCTTCTCCTCTCCCCCAGGCGTGACACCGGCGTGGAGCTGGGTGAGGTGGCGACGGCGTGGAGCTGACCTAAGGCGTGATGGCGTGAGTATCGGAGCATGGCGTAGGCGCGATCCCATTCGTGGATTCAAAGTCAGCGTGGGTTGTTCGTGTGATGGTTTTCGGAAAGGTTTGGCTATCTCGGCGCGTGAGATTTTTGGTGGAGGTAGGGGATAGATACTCTACCTGTTTCCTGCATCCTCTCGTGATTTAGAGCCGAACGGTGTGAGTTTGAGCGGGTTTTGCCATGTTTGGGTGAAATGCATGTTCGGGGGGTGTGAGCCGTGTTCGCCGTTCCAGGCGACGGTTTGTAGCTTAAATGGATTCATTTGAACCCCTGGCATGTTTGGAATCGTTTCCCGCTAGTTTGAACTTGTTTGGTTGTGAATTGGGGCCGACATGAGCCTGTTTCTCCATGTGACTCGTGTTGGGTCGATTCATGGGAATTATCCATTTATTACCGTTTTGAGGTCAGTTTGATCCCTTCCGGCTTGTGGAAGGATGGTATTGTGGTTAGGAATGTTTCCCCGTCGATTAGACATGATTGGGGAGTGAAAAGACCGGTTTTGGGTAGTCCTACGATTTTCCCATCGAAACGGTTTAGCGGTCTTACCAGTGACCGTTATTTGAACTTGGCGGTCCTATGGAGAACGCTAGGTGGAGTTCCATTGTTGGTTTGGTTTAGAGGTCTTGCGACCGACTGTAAACTATGGTTTAGCGGCCCTTGGGCGACCGCTATTCGACATTTTGAATTGGTCAACGGTTTTAAGTCGGTTCGGGCTAGTGGTCTTGCTCCGACTGCCAGGTGGCTTTGGACGCCATGGGGTGAACGCCATACTTGAAAAACTGTCTGATGTGGCACAACCCAAAGGTGCGAATGAGAGACTCTTTGAACCTAGGACTTAGACCCGCAAGCATACAAGCACTTTAATGATCTCACGTTAGCGGCTCACTCACACGGCACACACGAGATCACCCGGTGGGGCCGGAGGATGGTGGTGAGGGTCCGGGGTGGGACGCAAGTATTCTAAAGACTAGGTGGGCTTAGGCTGACCCCCTAAGGGTCTGGGAATTCCCAATTTAGTGGGCAGATGGCATGCCGGGGCGTGGGGTTGGGTGGTTCTCACTCACAATCCGCGGTGGGCACTCAAATCGAGCAATTATGGGTTCGAGCACACTCTCTCACCGGCCTGTTAGCTAGGTGCGATTGATAAACACAGATCCAGAGGGGGAGTGAATGGATCTTTCAAAGAATTCTACCCAATTTAAAATTCGCATGAGATGATAACAACAAGATCAGTGGACAATTGATCAAACATAAGATATGCAAACTCAATTAAACTCTAGGATATAGATAATCAATTAAATCACGGTCCTAGCATGCATCTAGCGGAAGCAGGCAATCAAACAAACCACTGCACAAGGATTTTTAGGTGGTTCGGTCCAAAGACCTACGTCCACCCCTCACTCCCAACCGGAGTGAGGCTTCCACTAGTAACACTAGCACAGCAAACTCAGTCTGCAACAAATGCTGCCAAACAGCTTGACCAGGGGAACAACCTCCCCTCTTCCTCCCAACCGGAGGGACACCCCAAGTGACTCCCAGCCACTTGGAAACTAGAGACACATGGTCTCTCTTCCTCCAGACCCGGAGGGAACCCCTGGACTTGCTACCCACAAGCCCATAACCGGAGGACCAAACCTCCCTTCCTCCAAACCGGAGGGGAACCTAGAGACCCAAGTCTCTCTTCCTCTGAAACCCAGAGGGAAACACAAGTAACACCAAGTCACCTGCAAACTAGAGGTCTCGGACCTCTCTTCCTCCCAACCGAAGGGAAACAACCAATGACACCCAGTCAAAGGCAACCAGAGACACAAGTCTGTCTTCCTCCACACCGGAGGGAACCCGACCTCACACTAGAGGATCGGAAGAACAGCAAGTGAATAGTTCAAAGGAAAAACAAAAACGCAGCAACAGAAAGCTGAACAGATAAAATCAAATGTGGCTCTCGCAGGAGCTGACTGGCTTGGATTTGATCCACGGTCCAGCAGGAACTTCTTCTTCTACTTGTCTCTTTCTCCCAGCACGAACTCTCTTTTCTTCTTCTTCTTCTTCTTCTTTCTTCTTCTTCTTCTGACTGCTTCAGCCTTCTCCTTCTTCTCACTTCTTTTCTTCTTCTTCTCTATTCTCTGTATCGTGGAGGCACTCTCTGCTCTTCAGCTTTTCTCGATGGCTCTCTGCATTTCGATCACCCTCAGCCGATGGAGGAGACTCCATATATATACCAGCAGCAGGCAGCTAGGGCTTATGCTCTTTTCGATTCCCGCCCAAGCTTCAGTGGTCCACGTGTCAGCATTTCAGCCTCTAGGATCACGTGCAGGTCTCGATGGCCTCATCCATTAAACCTGTCAGATAATCAGTTGAAGACAGTATCAGCTTAAGGCAATGTTCAGACTTCATTCAGCGAGCAAGGCACCCATAGACGGCTGTATAGACTTAGTTAGTTCAGGCCGCTAACAACAAGTGTATAGACTTAATGAAAGAGTGAGTGTACAGACTTTAGTGTTAACGTGCCAGAGAAACCAGTGTACAGCCTTCATGCTGTACAGACTTGATGTTGATCAAAAGACCTTTGGACATCAGCCCAAGGCGTCAACGCTTCCATCGTGCAGCATCGCCTCAGCTCCTCAAGCGAGATGCTCACGCCCTTGGCAACTGGCCAATGCGTCAACGCATCCTGTGTCAGCGTCGACGCAGTGAACAAGACAGAAAGCGAAAGACGCACAATTGCATCTACGCAGTCAGCCAAGTGCGTCAACGCACTAAAAGCACAGAACCCATGAAGACAGACAGGCTGTACAGACTTTGATGTTCAAAGACGATTGTATAGACTTTGCCTTGGAAACGAGTGTATGGACTTTGAAACAGCAAATGAATAAGTATGTACACTGAGGGAGTGTATAGACTTGGAACCCAATGGCAGTGCACATACTTGGTAAGTCTGAGCCAATGTACAGACATCAAGTGAAGACCAGTGTATAGACTTCTCGTGAAAACCAGTGTACAGACTTTGAGGCGTTTGACAGATGTATATACTTAGTCTTTGAGGAACGATGTATAGAGTCTGAACGTGAAGGCAGGCTGTATAGACTTGAAGCGCTTGAAGCGATGTACAGACTTGGTGGTTCAAACAGTGTACAGACTTGTGAAGGCTTCAGCGTTGTACAGACTTGGAAGTTCCACTGTGGATGTATGGACTTGATGATCCACTGTGGATGTATAGACTTGAATGAGTGAAGCCGATGTACAGACTTGGTGATGAGACACCAATGTACAGACTTTCAAAAGCAAAGCCAATGTACAGACTTTGAGAGACATGAACACTGCGATGTTCAGACTTTAGCAGTGTATAGACTTGGCCAAACGTAGGAAAAGCTATGAATGTATAGACTTGGCCAAACGTAGGAAAAAGCCCTAATGTGCAGACTTGATCATCCAGATTCAAAGCAACCGATGTATAGACTTGAACGCTGTACAGACTTCTCGAAGTGATGCTTGAGCAAAGAGACAATGTACAGACTCTGTGATGAAAGGCTGATAGAGCGAGCGATGTATAGAGTTGGAGAAGAAGACGCACTGTTCACGCTGTACAGACTTGACGTTGGAACGAGACTGTACAGACTTGCTAAGACGATCGGATGAAGAATGCATTGTGTGGACTTTGATGAAGAGCCCAATGTACAGACTTGACGTTGAAAGCTGAAGGATTGAGCGATGTAGACTTGGAGGATGCTGTGCAATGTATAGACATCCAATGAATGAAGCGCTGTACAAGTGCTCAAACAGTCCGATGTATGGACTTGTATAAACCTGATGAATGAACTGAGGGGTCGACCCATTGAACAGGCTAACATGAAAAAAATCCAGATAACAAACAATCCAGATAACAAACAATAGCAATAATGAAATGCATCAACAATAAATGAAATGCACCAATGCACATAGCACATACCCTCTGCCTGTTCGTTGGTTATGTAGTTCAGATAAGATGTTCAATGAGACATACATATGCAACCCAACCAGTTAAATGCAGATTCAAATAGATGATGACTTATAGTGTTTGCTATCATCAAAATCACAGGGACACAATAATTTCCCCCTTTTTGATGATGGCAACATTATGAGTCATACTGACTTGATCAAAAATATTTCTCCCCCTTTGACTTCAGCAAAAAGACATGAGTTGAAGAGGAAAGAATAAGACTGTATAAAAATAGTGAATTAAAAGCTCCCCCTTTTGACTAATCTGCACCTTTTACTTTAGCAAAACGAATAATCCAGAGATGTCATATGAGACACTCAACATAGTTCAGCAGATGAGGACAACACAATATCAGAAGCAATTAAATCAATTCTCCCCCTTTGTTAAACAACTTATGCAGTGATGCATATGCAACAAATACTCCCCCTTTGACATGGCAGAAGATACAGAGCTAATGCAGACAAACAACATGATCAGACAATCTAGCACATTGTCCCCTTATGCAAATAGTCTCTCAAACAGACCAGAGAATCTTGCCCTTATGATCTATGATGCAAGAGAAATCCACAAGGATGAACTCTGGTTATCCAAAAACTACAAGTACACATGGTAAACTGAGAGAAGTGCTTCTCAAAAATGACAACCAGTCTAATACCACTAAATCAAAACACAGTGATAAAGAGCCATAGGATGAGCAGATTCAACAGTTTGTGAGAATTGAGATATTGAACTTTTCAGCAAGATACTAACTTCATAGAACAGAATTTTTAAGTTCTAGAGTCCTCCATTATAAAAGCTTATGAAACCTTGATTTTCAGATATAGTTTAAGAATGATGTAAACAAGTTTTTCAAAAAGAATTGTACTCATATCTGAACCAGCTCTTAATAAAAAGGAACTACAAGCTCATATAAAATTCTAGTTCAACCAACTTCCATCTTACTTAGTTTACTTTCCATGACAGTTTTAAGAGATACATAAGAGAATGCAACAGAATTTTACATTGTTCTTTCAGAATTTGATTTACACTTGTTCATAATTTTCTTTTTAAATGAACAATTTTGGTTTATCAACACCTTTTGACATGGGGAGACACCTTGATCAGAGGCCCGAATCCCCAGTTACTCAGTGTGACAACTGTATTGCTTCTCCCATTTTGGAGAATAGAGGTAGCATTGGAAGTATCTTTGGCATGAGGATACACCTTGATTAGAGGCCAGAATCCCCAGTTACTCAATACAACAATGCCATTGCTCTGCCAACTTTTCACAGTATTTTCAATCATCTCTTTAAGCAGAGTTAACCATGGTACTTCATGACATAATCCTTTGGACAGATTTCTTAGTAACCACAGTTATTGCTCTGTCCATGATTCAGAACAAGTTAAGTGTTTAAGAAAAATCACATACACTGTATATCTCAGTCAACATAGACAAGGATATCAACTTTTCAGATGTCAGAAGCTCTTACATGAATTTACATGAAGCAGCCAGTTAAAGTTTATTAAGCGATTGAATCAGATATTTCCAAGTTCCTTTTGTCCAAACAGGAGTACATAAGACTTAAACCAGTTCCAGTTAACAAATGTTCTTAAGCATGTATAATGGAAGGTTCCTCATTGAAGATGTTTTAACTTATGAAGTAGTATTCAGGCTGAAGATTTACTTCATATCTCAGCTTAGTAATTCAAGTGAGAATATTCAACAGACAGCATGAATTCTGAAAAATTGTAGCAAAGGAGCTGCTCTTGAGCATAGAAGTTCAAGGATGACTAAAAAGAAGTGAAGCTCTCCTTCAGCAGATTTAGGAGAGACAGACAGATGCCTATAAAGTATGAATTCAGATTTTGAACAACTTCAGAAGTAGTCAAGAAAGATCTTTTGATACCACTTTCGTGATGTAATCACTGACACTATAGAATTGACAAGATGAATCAAGTAGGTGGATAGGAAGAGTTCAGATAAAAACACAGCTGAACGGTTTAAGCATGCTCCCCCTATCTATATGCAGTGAGACACTACCTTCCCCCCCCTTTTTTTTGATTTTTCAAACAGGAATGCTCCCCCTTTCTAGATGCGATGAAATATTTTTTTTTAGATTTTTCAATGAAAGGAAAGTGTAATGCAACTAACTACATGTATGCAAAGACATGCAATGCACTACTCTTCAAATGCAACATCAGTCAAGCTCCCCCTTACAGAGTGCATGATATGCATTTAAACATACAAGAAGTTTGGCATATCATTCATCATGGCATTTGTGTGCAATGCATTTAGAAATAAACTCAATCATTTTCATGAGGATTTCAGATTTTTCCAATTAGTTTCAGTTAGACAATGCGTAAAAGAATTATCATGATATGCAGTGCATTCAGATCACACAAATCAGAATACAAAGTTTTCAGAATTTACCTGAATGGGGCTTTATCATCTTTGGTGCCTTGGTTTACTTTACCCCTCTTTATTCCTCAGTCCAAGGCAAACCTGCAAAGTATTTGATCATCTTGATCCTGCAGGGACCCAAGCAGCTTTGGGTCCTACGTTAGCCCTGACAGGTGATCTAAGCAAATTCATAGCAATATGGTCACCATGATCCATCAGATAGCAATTTTTCATAGAGTGACCAAACTTCCCACAATATCTACATGACGTGACTGGTTTCTGGTTTTTATGATGCATAGTAACAGTAGCATAAGGTTTATAAACATGTTCATAAGATTTTCTGTTATATGCATGAACAGTTTGGTTCTTATTCCTAACCAGCCAACATTCAGAAGATTTGTGACCTTGCTTCCCACAGTTATAGCATGAAAATCTTGCAAATGGTTTTGCAGGGAATTTGACACCATAGGGGTTAACAGTGTTCTTCTGAACATGCCAACAGTTCTTGACTGTATGTCATTCTTCCCACAGTGAGAGCAAGTAAAAGAATTTCTTCTATGAAAACCATTTGTACCCCAAGTAGATCTAAACCAGCACTCAGTAGCCTTGTGCCCAAGCTTATTGTAGTTGAAGCACACAATGTGCTGACTAGAATTATGTTTAGATCCATATAGATCATGAAAGTGCATGGAAGACCTGGCATGTAGTTTATTGCCTTCTTTCATGATAAAACAATCATTCATGAGATGACCATGCTTCCCACAATAATAACATGAAGCATCAGGCTTCCTAGCAGCATGGTTTCTATCAGAAAGATTTCTTGAATGTAAAGTTCCACTAGTATGCTCATCCTTTAACATCAATCTGTAATCTTCCATTATGTGACCTCCTTTCCCACAATAATAACATGACCCCTTTTTAATATGAGTGTGTGAGAGATCATGTGAATTGTGTGTAGCCTTCTTTATAGTAACAGGAGTGTCTTTATCCTTCTTCTGTGAAGTTTCACCCTTTTTCAGTTTTTGACTTTGTTGCACATTTTTGGGTTTCACAGTGGATTTTTGTGCAGTGAATTGGAAGACAGAAGGAGCAGAGGTTGTGTTCTGATTGGTAGCTTTGACAAAAACAGTAGATGTTTCATTCCCATTACTCCTTTTATTTGTCGGACTATAGCCTAGTCCCTTTCTCTCAAAGTTATCACTCTTTCCAAGAAGCTTATTCAGATTATCCTTTCCTTTGACAAATTTTGATAGAGAATTTTTCAAATCTTTAATCTCAGAATTCAAGCCACAAATATTAGCTTCATATTTGGACAGATCTGTTTCACAGGAAATGACTTGTTGATGCAAGGCATCATTCAGACTTTTGAGTTTTTCAACTTCCTGTTTTAGTTTTGTTTCATTGTCAGCTTCAGATAGGGACTTATAAAGATCATCAATTTCTTGTTGAAGGGATGTTATAGTAAGCTCATATCCAGCTATTTTCTGTTCACTGCAACTGACATTTCCATTTAACATTAAGTTGATGGTTTTCAGATTCTCAATTTCTTGTTCAGCATTCAACAACCTATCAGAATTATCCACACTTACACACTTGCCTTTTTCCATTGTCATTAGCCTATCTGTCAGCTGGGTGTTTAGATGTTTCAACTCATTGATTTCCTCTTTCAGTTTATTGTTCTGCTCTAGGAGATCAGCATCAAGCACCCATTCATCTGAGAGAGACTGACATTCATGAAACATTTCCTGTTGTTTTTCAGATTGAAGTTTGTCAAGATTTTTCTGAATCTCTAAATTTGTTACTCTATCAGCCTCTAGTTTTTCAGAAATCAATCTATTTTCTTTTTCAAGATTTATTGATTTGAGTTCAAATTCCTTGAGCTGATTATTGAGTATTTCATTTGCAGATTTCATTTTTTCCAATTCAGAGTTGACACATTCTAATTCTCTCACCAATTTTTCATTTTGAACAATATCATTGTTGTGAGCCTGATCAACTAAGCTAAGCCTTTCCTTTAGTTCAGCAATTTCATAAACAAGCTCTTGACTCTCCTTTTTGTGTAGACCAACTTGTTTCATAAGAGATTGTTTTTCAGATTTGAAATGATCTAAGTCTGAACTAATAGAATCAAACTATGTTATCTATCTTCTAAATATTTCATTTTCAGTTTTCAGAGTTTCAAGATTTTCACCTCCTAGTTTTTCCAGCTTCTTTTTCAGTCTTCTATACCTCTTACTCATTTTTTCATGGGAGTGTAACAGATCAACATAGGCATCTACCCAGTCATCTAAAGTGAAGCTAGAGAAGGGGATGATTACCTCTTCAGCATCTTGGAATTCCTCTTGATCACTGCTATGGTTGCTCTCATCAGCCATCATGCAGTTGTCCTCATTCATCCTCTGAGCTAGCTTCAGCTGATCCAGAATGTCCTTAGCCGACCTGCAGTCATAAAAACAAGAATGTAGAGCCTTGTCAGTAGCTGCTCTCATCAGGTTAAAGGCTTTCTGATTTTCTCCATATTTTGACTTGTGACTTTTAGTCCATTTGAACTTTTCCTTTGGCAATCTGTGAGGACCTTGTGAAATTAACTTCCACAGATCCGGATTAATCATTTTCACATAGTTGTGAAGACTGCTAATCCATGAGTTAAAGTTAGAGCCATTGAAAACCGGTGGAGAACTCATTGAATAAATCGACAACTAGATTAATGCAGCAAAGGGTAGAAACAGAAATGCACCAAGGGACAACAGGATCCTCTGCAGATCGTTGGATCTGATGAATCAGAGAACCGCTCTGATACCAATTGTTAGCTAGGTGCGATTGATAAACACAGATCCAGAGGGGGGGTGAATGGATCTTTCAAAGAATTCTACCCAATTTAAAATTCGCATGAGATGATAACAATAAGATCAGTGGACAATTGATCAAACATAAGATATGCAAACTCAATTAAACTCTAGGATATAGATAATCAATTAAATCACGGTCCTAGCATGCATCTAGCGGAAGCAGGCAATCAAACAAACCACTGCACAAGGATTTTTAGGTGGTTTGGTCCAAAGACCTACGTCCACCCCTCACTCCCAACCGGAGTGAGGCTTCCACTAGTAACACTAGCACAGCAGACTCAGTCTGCAACAAATGCTGCCAAACAGCTTGACCAGGGGAACAACCTCCCCTCTTCCTCCCAACCGGAGGGACACCCCAAGTGACTCCCAGCCACTTGGAAACCAGAGACACACGGTATCTCTTCCTCCAGACCCGGAGGGAACCCCTGGACTTGCTACCCACAAGCCCAGAACCGGAGGACCAAACCTCCCTTCCTCCAAACCGGAGGGGAACCTAGAGACCCAAGTCTCTCCTCCTCTGAAACCCAGAGGGAAACACAAGTAACACCAAGTCACCTGCAAACTAGAGGTCTCGGACCTCTCTTCCTCCCAACTGGAGGGAAACAACCAATGACACCCAGTCAAAGGTAACCAGAGACGCAAGTCTCTCTTCCTCCACACCGGAGGGAACCCGACCTCACACTAGAGGATCGGAAGAACAGCAAGTGAATAGTTCAAAGGAAAAACAAAAACGCAGCAACAGAAAGCTGAAAAGATAAAATCAAATGTGGCTCTCGCAGGAGCTGGCTGGCCTGGATTTGATCCACGGTCCAGCAGGAACTTCTTCTTCTGCTTCTCTCTTTCTCCTAGCACGAACTCTCTTTTCTTCTTCTTCTTCTCACTGCTTCAGCCTTCTCCTTCTTCTCACTTCTTTTCTTCTTCTTCTTCTCTATTCTCTGTATCGTGGAGGCACTCTCTGCTCTTCAACTTTTCTCGATGGCTCTCTGCATTTTGATCACCCTTAGCCGATGGAGGAGACTCCATATATATACCAGCAGCAGGCAGCTAGGGCTTATGCTCTTTTCGATTCCCGCCCAAGCTTCAGTGGTCCACGTGTCAGCATTTCAGCCTCTAGGATCATGTGCAAGTCTTGATGGCCTCATCCATTAAACCTGTCAGATAATCAGTTGAAGACAGTATCAGCTTAAGGCAATGTTCAGACTTCATTCAGCGAGCAAGGCACTCATAGACGGCTGTATAGACTTAGTTAGTTCAGGCCGCTAACAACGAGTGCATAGACTTAATGAAAGAGTGAGTGTACAGACTTTAGTGTTAACGTGCCAGAGAAATCAGTGTACAGACTTCAAGCTGTACAGACTTGATGTTGATCAAAAGACCTTTGGACATCAGCCCAAGGCGTCAACGCTTCCATCGTGCAGCATCGCCTCAGCTCCTCAAGCGAGATGCTCACACCCTTGGCAACTGGCCAATGCGTCAACGCATCCTGTGTCAGCGTCGACGCAGTGAACAAGACTGAAAGAGAAAGACGCACAATTGCGTCTACGCAGTCAGCCAAGTGCGTCAACGCACTAAAAGCACAGAACCCATGAAGACAGACAGGCTGTACAGACTTTGATGCTCAAAGACGATTGTATAGACTTTGCCTTAGAAACGAGTGTATGGACTTTGAAACAGCAAATGAATAAGTATGTACACTGAGGGAGTGTATAGACCTGGAACCCAAAGGCAGTGTACAGACTTGGTAAGTCTGAGCCAATGTACAGACATCAAGTGAAGACCAGTGTATAGACTTCTCGTGAAAACCAGTGTACAGACTTTGAGGCGTTTGACGGATGTATATACTTAGTCTTTGAGGAACGATGTATAGAGTCTGAACGTGAAGGTAGGCTGTATAGACTTGAAGCGCTTGAAGTGATGTATAGACTTGGTGGTTCAAACAGTGTACAGACTTGTGAAGGCTTCAGCGTTGTACAGACTTGGAAGTTCCACTATGGATGTATGGACTTGATGATCCACTGTGGATGTATAGACTTGAATGAGTGAAGCTGATGTACAAACTTGGTGATGAGACACCAATGTACAGACTTGCAGAAGCGAAGCCAATGTACAGACTTTGAGAGACATGAACACTGCGATGTTCAGACTTTAGCAGTGTATAGACTTGGCCAAACATAGGAAAAGCTATGAATGTATAGACTTGGCCAAACGTAGGAAAAATCCCCCAATGTGTAGACTTGATCATCCAGATTCAAAGCAACCGATGTATAGACTTGAATGCTGTACATACTTCTTGATGTGATGCTTGAGCAAAGAGACACTGTACAGACTCTGTGATGAAAGGCTGATAGAGCGAGCGATGTATAGAGTTGGATAAGAAGACGCACTGTTCACGCTGTACAGACTTGACGTTGGAACGAGACTGTACAGACTTGCTAAGACGATCGGATGAAGAATGCATTGTGTGGACTTTGATGAAGAGCCCAATGTATAGACTTGACGTTGAAAGCTGAAGGATTGAGCGATGTAGACTTGGAGGATGCTGTGCAATGTATAGACATCCAATGATTGAAGCACTGTGCAAGTGCTCAAACAGTCCGATGTATGGACTTGTATAAACCTGATGAATGAACTGAGGGGTCGACCCATTGAACAGGCTAACATGAAAAAAATCCAGATAACAAACAATCCAGATAACAAACAATAGCAATCATGAAATGCATCAACAATAAATGAAATGCACCAATGCACACAGCACATACCCTCTGCCTGTTCGTTGGTTATGTAGTTCAGATAAGATGTTCAATGAGACATACATATGCAACCCAACCAGTTAAATGCAGATTCAAATAGATGATGACTTATAGTGTTTGCTATCATCAAAATCACAGGGACACAACACGGCCGATGAGCATAAGAAGCAATACTAAACTAGCAAAGCATGGAACAACCAGGTAGGGACCAGTCGCTCACCTAATCGGTGTGAAGACACCGATCCTGGCCGAAGACGAGGGCGAGCGGGGAGGCGTGGGTACGCACCCGCAAGCCGCGTCGATGCCGCTTGGCCTGAAAATTTTAAGAGTACAACACTACTCCTCTCGCAGGAGGGTGGATCAAGGGGTCGGGGTTAATGTGTTACAGTCAAACACTACCTCCATGCAGGGAGGGGCTGTCAGCCGGACAGGCGGGGTGGGGAAACTAAGAGAGAACACTGACTCGCCGAGTTGCGCCGATTCTGCTAGCTTCAGGAACAACTTGATAGGTTGTTGATGTCGGCGCTGCCACAGACTGAACTGAGCTCAGAATTGATTAAAATTGGTGCCGAAACGTTACTGACTGACCCGGGATGTCGCCTGAATTTCTGTGGAAGCTCGCGATGACGTCGCCGGCCAGGGCAGAGCCTGGAACGGGGCTAGTCTTCGCTGGTTCTGGTTGCTCTCAGGGTGATGCCACTGGAAAAAGGGGGTGCAGCAAACTGATCCGTACTCTATTGGAGGCGAGACAGATACCGTTGAAATTATGGTCGAGTCTTCTTTCCGTTTGGACCAACGGCGTTGTCAGCCAATGTCGGAGCAGATCGTGAGAGCCCAAACAGTAGAGGTGTGTCGGTTCTGGCTCAGGAACACAGACCTGACACACTTGGAATGGAAAATTTGTAACTTTTGATGCCGAGGTCCAAACTTAGCTCTGCTTCTTGGGGATTGAAGAGGACTTGAAGGGGAAGCTCCCAGCCGAGTTGTGCACCCAGATCTGCAAGGAGGAGGCCGTGGTTGGACTAGATCTGAGGCTCTGGTTCTCTGCCTGAATAGTTCTGTGCAGTCGAAGGAGAATCGCTTCTACGTGCAGCTCGTACTTGGATAATGACGAAACCACCGCGCCTGAAAAGCTCTCTGGACAACCTTTCCAGAGATATATGCCTTGCCACCAATAGGATCAGGGAACGGCCGAAGATGATGTGACTTTTAGGACCAAAGCTTGCTGCCTGCGATCTGCTACATGGAGCTACAACCTTGTAATGACAAAGGGAGTGGGAGGGGGGGTAGCACAGCAGTGGAATGATGGCTGAGGGTTAGGGGAGAGGGGAAGGACGTGGCTGGGGTCTCTAGGAGGTCTGGGGTGGCAGGGATGGGGTGGAAGGGGGGCTGGAGCTGCTAGAGGAGGTGATGGGGGAGTGGTTGTGCACTAGAGAGAGGGCGGGTTGGAGAGGAGGTGGAGGGCAAACTTGGGTTGGGTCTAGGGCTGGGTTGGGTGACCAAAGCAGGTGTGGGGAGTGGTGAGATGAGAGGGAGATTCAAATTTTGCCTTGGGAGGGACTCCTTCAGCCTAGGGAAGGTGGGGAGGTGCTTAGGGAAGTGGATGGGGTAGTTGGTGGTTGGGGGTGGGGCTTGGATTGGTGGTAGCTACCTTGGGGCTAGGGTGGAGTTATGGGGGTGGTGGGTAGTTGGGAAGGCCTTTGAATGAGGGAGGGGAGTTAGGTGGTAGGTGGGAGAGGGTGGGGAGAGAGAGGGGTTCGCCCCCTTCCTTGAGGAGAGAGAGAGAGTGATAATGAGAGAGAGAGAGAGAAGAGAAATTTAGTGGAGGGGAGTAAGAGTTGGGTAATGCTTCTATTCAAATTGATTCATCAAAAGTTGAGTACATGAGGGGAGATGGGGCCTATATATAGGCATCCACTCTTTACATGGCCATAGTACCCTTGACATTTGGACAAAAGACCGAGCATATCCTAGACTCACTCCTATGGGCCCATAACTAAAGGTACTTGGGCCCAAATAAGCATAACAAGGGAAATGACTAAGATAACATGACTCAATAGAGGAAAGTACATAAGATATGACTCAAAGAAAAGGAAAATAACATGTGAACACATAGCCGGGCTTCATCCAAATGATGTAGGTGATCCGAGCCAAAGTGAGCGCTGTGAGATGCCCTCATCAAATCCCCCGGGGTGGGGAGAACTCGACCCCGTCGAGTATGGGTCCGTCTGACTGTGGTAGTGGTCCAAAATGTCTGGGTCAAGGCACAGCAAGTCTTCCCGGCTCACCCAAGTGTCCTCGGTCAGGGGACGGCCCTTCCATCTCACTAGGTAACGCTGGTATACCCTATTCTTGGTAATGGTACTCTGCTTAGCCAGTATTGCCTCCACTTGCTCACGTCGGCCTCTCAAGCTAGGAGGTAGAGTCACACCGTGGGTGTCTCTCTCAAGGGAGGGTAAAGGCTCAAGCTCCTCACTAGGTTCCACTGCGGGGCCCTTGTAGGGTACCAGGTCTGCCACATTGAAAGTAGGGTGTACCCCAAAACCCTCAGGTAGGTCCAGCTTATAAGCGTTACTACCTAGTCGTCTCAGAATTCGAAAGGGTCCCGACCCTCGTGCCCTCAACTTGGAGGCAGGCCCCGGAAGGAGCCGCTCCGTCCTCAACATCACCGAGTCTTCCACTTGGAACTCGCAGTGGCACCGATGAGCATCTGCCCGCCTTTTGTAAGCCTCCTTACTTTTCCCTATATGCTTGCGGATGTCATCATGCAACTCTTTGATATGATGTGCAAAGGACTCAGCTGAGACTGACAGTCTAGCATGTGGGGGAAGGGGAATAAGATCTGAGGGTTTTCTAGGCCTATAACCATGCACTACCTTAAATGAACTCTTGCCTATGGACCTATTGACAGAATCATTGTAGGTAAACTCGGCCTGAGATAAGAGGAGATCCCAATTCCCAGGGTTGTCCCCTACTAGACAACGGAGCAAGTTCCCAAGGCTTCGGTTGACGACCTCAGTATGGCCATCGGTTTGAGGATGGTAAGCGGTGGAGAATTTGAGGAGAGTTCCAATCAAATGCCAGAGAGTTTTCTGAAAGTAACTGGTGAATTTCACATCTCGGTCAGACACAATGATTTTGGGTAGTCCATGGAGTCGGACCACCTCATCAAAGAATAATCGGGTGACGCTAGAAGCATCCGAAGTCTTGGCACATGGGATAAAGTGGGCCATCCTAGAGAACCTGTCAACAACGACAAAGATGGAATCATGTTTGCGTAAGGTCCTAGGTAGGCCAAGGATAAAGTCCATGCTCAAATCCTCCCAAGGTCGGTCTGGGATGGGTAGGGGTGTGTAAAGCCCAGTGTTTTGCCTCACTTGTTTTGCTGAGGCACAAATGCGACATTGCCCCACAATGTGGGCCACATCCTTCTTGAGACTGGGCCAATGGAATTGCCTCTCAAGTAGCTCTATGGTCTTTTGGACCCCAAAGTGACCAGCTAGGCCACCACTGTGTAACTCCCAAACTAAGAAGTCCCGAAGTGAAGTCCGGGGTATGCATAGCCTAGATCCCTTGAAAAGATACCCCTCTTGGAGTATGAATCCCTCATGTTCCTTGTGGGGCTGAGTGGAGAGGGTGTTGTAGTGAGTTCCAAAGTCGGGGCAATTTGGGTATTCCCCTTTGATTTTCTCAAACCCGGTGACTTCCACCTGGATAGTGGAAAGTAAGGCTACCCGCCTACTAAGCGCATCGGCGGCGCGATTCTCACTACCCATCTTGTACTTGAGGACAAAGGTATAGGCTTGAATGTATTCTACCCAACGGGCATGGCGGGCATTGAGCTTTTGTTTGGTGTTGAGGTACTTCAATGCCTCGTGATCCGAGAAGATCACAAACTCTTTGGGGAGGAGATAGTGCCTCCAATGCCGAAGGGACTAAACCACATCGTAAAGCTCTTTGTCATATGTTGAGTACCTAGTCCTAGCCTCACAAAGTTTCTCACTAAAATAGGCTACTGGGTGACCCTCTTGACTAAGAATGCCTCCAATCCCTACCCCGGATGCATCACAAGTGACCTCGAAGACCTTTGAGAAGTCGGGTAGGCACAAGACCGGGGCTTGGGTCATCTTTTCTTTAATCTCTAGGAATTCTTTGGAGGCTTCCCTAGTCCACATAAAAGTGCCCTTCTTGAGGCAATCCGTGACAGGAGCGGTGATAGTACTAAACCCACGGATGAATCTCCTATAGAAAGTGGCTAGCCCGTGAAAGCTTCGGGCCTCATGGAGGGTCTTGGGCTCGGGCCACTCAAGAATGGCTTGGACCTTCTCGGGGTCCATGGATACCCCTTGGGATGAGACAATAAATCCTAGGAAGGCTAGTTGGTTGGTCAAGAAATGACACTTCCCGGGATTGGCAAAGAGACTTTCTTTCCTAAGAACGGTGCAAACTTATTTGAGATGATCTAGGTGGCCTTCCTTGGTTTGGCTATATATGAGAATGTCATCAAAGTAGACGACAAGGAAGATGCCAATGAAGGGCCGGAGGACCTCGGTCATGAGGCGCATAAATGTGCTAGGTGCATTGGAAAGGCCGAAAGGCATGACAAGCCATTCATAGAGACCGTCCTTAGTTTTAAAGGCGGTTTTCCACTCATCCCCGGGCCTAATGCGAACTTGGTGGTAGCCACTTTTGAGATAGATCTTAGAGAAGATGGTGGCTCCAACAAGCATGTCTAGCATGTCATCTAGCCGAGGGATGGGAAACCTATATTTGATCGTGATTTTGTTGATGGCCCGGCTATCCACACACATGCGCCAAGTTCCATCTTTTTTGGGTGTGAGGAGGGCCGCGACGGCACATGGGATTTTGCTAATGCGGAGGAAGCCCTTCTTGATGAGCTCCTCAATTTGCCCCCTAAGTTCAGCATGCTCGGTGGGGTTGAGGCGATAGTGAGGTAGGTTGGGTAAGGTAGCTCCGGGCACAAAGTCGATAGCATGTTGCACATCGCGCATGGGTGGTAGCTTATCCGGTAGCTCATCGGGGAACACATCATGGAAGTCCTCAAGGATTTGTTGAATTTCTATTGCGTGTGGGTCGGTTAGGGTGGATTCCCCAAGGTAAATAACAATGGCACACACTTGTCCCCCTTGGTTGACTTCTTCCTCAAGTTCTTTCCTAGTGATGAGGTGTAGGTTCTTAGTAGTCCCAATGGTCAAACTAGGACTTGATGGGGTAGGGTTTGGTGGGTTTTGAATATTGGAAGGGGTAGGGGATCCCTCAAGGGAGGGAGATGCCTTCTTGGGAAGGGAAGGGGGTGGAGAGGGGTTGAGTTGGATTCTCTTCCCCTCATGAGTGAAAATGCAAGTGTTAGTCCTTCCAAGGAAGGTGGCATCTACATCGTAGATCCAAGGCCACCCTAGGAGTATACTTCCAACTTCCATTGGTAGAATGTCGCACCAAACTTGGCCTTGGTAGGATTGATATGTGGTAGGGACAAGGCAATGGGTGCTAACAGGTACGGATGTGGCATCAATCCAAGCTACCCGATATGGGTGTGGGTATGGGGAGATGGTAAGGCCCAAAAGTTTGATGGTGTCGGGTGACACCACATTCACACTACTCCCGTTGTCCAAGATGACCTTCCTAGCATGACTCCCTATCCGGATGTAGGTATGGAAGATGGTGTTTCTTCTCCAATCATGTTCTTAGGTTTGAGTGAGGGTGCACCTAACCACTCCAAGGTGAGAGTTGGTAGATGGAGGGGTTTGTTCTTGATTGGTCTCCATGTAGTGGTTCTCATACTCCTCCTCCCAATCGAGAGAGGCCTCATACACCTCAACCTCTTCTATAACTTCATCTTGGGGCAAGGGGGTTGTCTCCTCAATGAGCAAGCTAGATGCACCCTTGGTGGGGCATTGATTGGCGAAGTGTCCATACCCAAGGCATCTAAAGCATTGCGGCCCACTTTGGTGGTTTGGGGCAGCCCTAGTGTGAGGGAGAGTGGGTGTCAGATTTGGTCTATTGGGAGTGGGGTTGGGGGGCCCACTTGTGGGGCGAGGAGGAGGGGTTCCACTAGGAGGGGCTGCCCGGGTGGGAGGAGTTCCCATGGGGGTGGGGAGGAGTCCTCGTTGAGGAGGTGAGGGGTTGGTCCTAGGTACCATGGATTTTGGGTCCATTCCCCGAGGGGGAAACATTCGGGTGTATCGAGAGAATTTCTCGGCATCTCGGGCCACTTGGTAGGCTTGCTCTAGAGTGGCTACTTGACGGATGAATAGCTCCTTTTTTATGTGGAATTGAAGCCCATTCCTAAAGCGGGATAGTGTGACGGCGGGGTCCTCTTGGACTCCACACTTAAGAAGGTAGTAGTCAAATTTCTCAATGTACTCCATAACTGTCTTCCCTTCTTGCGTCAAGGCTTGCCACTCATCTAGGAGGTTTTGATGGTAGGAGGGAGGGACATATTTGAGTTTGAGTTGTTCCTTCATGGCCCCCCATGTGGTGATGGGAGCTTCCCTCCTAACTATCCTTAATGCCTCAATGTTCATCCAATGAGTCTTAGCTAATTTGGTAAGTTGCATTTTTGCAAGCCAGACTCTCCTATCATCGGTCATTGGGCACCAATCAAAATATTGGTCCATAGCTGCCTCTCAATCTAAATAGATGCTTGGGTGATGAGATCTATCAAAGGTGGGGGCATCTACTTTCACAAGTCTCATAAGGTGGTCATCCGGGTTGTCCTGGGGGGGTCTTTCATTCCTCCTTGGAGGTGGGTCTCTTTCCAATTCAAGAGGAGGGACAAGGTTGAGCTCTCCTATGGCTGGTTCCTCATGTGGGGGAGGTGCCCTCCTATCACCTACCCTTGGGGCGGGCCTATTCTCCTCAAGTTGCTCAAGCCGGGTTGTTATGTCATCAAGCCGTCCTAAGATACTAGCCATACCCTCCACTAGGAATCTCATGTGATCGGGAAGCTCATGCTCGTTGTTGGCGGGATTCCCTTGGGGATTGGGATTCATTGTGGAATTGGAAGGGGATGGATTGGTTTGATAATGAGTTCCACTACGAGTGGTCATGCAAAGTTGGGTGGGCTATGCACGGGTGTGCGAATGCACCTATGAATGACTTAGTGTGAAGATGACCCAAGACTAGACTTGTAAGAACAAGCCTATGACCGCTCTGATACCACTTGATGTGGCACAGCCCAAAGGTGCTAATGAGAGACTCTTTGACCCTAGGACTTAGACCCATAAGCATACAAGCACTTTAATGATCTCACGTTAGCGGCTCACTCACACGGCACACACGAGATCACCCGGTGGGGCCGGAGGATGGTCGTGAGGGTCCGAGGTGGGACCCAAGTATTCTAAAGACTAGGTGGGCTTAGGCTGACCCCCTAAGAGTCTGGTAATTCCCAATTTAGTGGGCAGATGGCACGCCGGGGCGTGGGGTTGGGTGGTTCTCACTCACAATCCGCAGTGGGCACTCAAATCGAGCAATTACGGGTCCGAGCACTCTCTCTCACCGGCCGACGAGCATAAGAAGCAATACTAAACTAGAAAAGCATGGAACAACCAGGTAGGTGCCAGTCACTCACTTGATCGGTGTGAAGACACCGATCCCAGTCGAAGACGAGGGTGAGCGGGGAGGCGTGGGTACGCACCCGCACGCCGCATCGATGCCGCTTGGCCTGAAAATTTTATGAGTACAACACTACTCCTCTCGCAGGAGGGTGGATCAAGGGGTCGGGGTTAATGTGTTACAGTCAAACACTACCTCCACGCAGGGAGGGGCTGTCAGCCGGCCAGGCGGGGTGGGGAAACTAAGAGAGAACACCGACTCGCCGAGTTGCGTCGATTCTGCTAGCTTTGGGAACAGCTTGACAGGTTGTTGATGTCGGCGCTGCCACGGACTCAACTGAGCTCAGAATTGATTGAAATTGGTGCCAAAACGTTACTGACTGACCCGGGATGTCGCCTGAATTTTTTTGGAAGCTCGTGACGACGTCGCCGGCCGGGGCAGAGCCTGGAATGGGGCTAGTCTTCACTGGTTCTGGTTGCTCTCTGGGTGATGCCGCTAGAAGAAGGGGGTGCATCAAACTGATCCATACTCTATTCGAGGAGACACAGGTACCGTTGAAACCGTGGTTGAGTCTTCTTTCCGTTTGGACCAACGACGTTGTCAGCCAATGTCGGAGCAGATCGTGAGAGCCCAAATAGTAGAGGTGTGTCGGTTCTGGCTTAGGAACACAGACCTGACACACTTTGAATGGAAAATTTGTAACTTTTGATGCCGAGGTCCAAACTTAGCTCTTCATCTTGGGGATTTAAGAGGACTTGAAGGGGAAGCTCCCAGCCAAGTTGTGCGCCCAGATCTACAAGGAGGAGGCCGTGGTCGGATTGGATCTTAGTCTTTGGTTCTCTGCCTGAATAGTTCTGCGCAGTCGAAGGAGAATCGCTTATACGGGCAGCTCGATGCTTGGATAGTGATGAAACCACCTCGCCTGGAAAGCTCTCTGGATGACCTTTCCAGAGATATATGCCTTGCCACCAGGATGATCAGGGAACGGCCGGAGACGATGCGACTTTCAGGACCAAAGCTTGTTGCCTGCGATCTGCTACATGGAGCTGCAACCTTGTAATGACAAAGGGAGTGGGAGGGGGGGTAGCACAGCAGGGGAATGATGGCTGAGGGTTAGAGGAGAGGGGAAGGACGTGGCTGGGGTCTCTAGGAGGTCTGGGGTGGAAGGGGGGCTGGAGCAGCTAGAGGAGGTGATGGGGGAGTGGTTGTGGACTTGAGAGAGGGTGGGTTGGAGAGGAGGTGGAGGGCGAACTTGGGTTGGGTCTAGGGCTGGCTTGGGCGACCAAAGCAGGTGTGGGGGGTGGTGAGATGGGAGGGAGATTCGAAATTGGCCTTGGGAGGGACTCTTTCAGCCTAGGGAAGGTGGGGAGGTGCTTAGGGAAGTGGATGGGGTAGTTGGTGGTTGGGGGTGGGGCTTGGATTGGTGGTAGCTACCTTGGGGCTAGGGTGGAGTTATGGGGGTGGTGGGTAGTTGGGAAGGCCTTTGAATGAGGGAGGGGAGTTAGGTGGCAGGTGTGAGAGGGTGGGGAGAGAGAGGGGTTCGCCCCCTTCCTTGAGGAGAGAGAGAGAGAGAGTGATAATGAGAGAGAGAGAGAGATAAGAGAAATTTAGTGGAGGGGAGTAAGAGTTGGGAAATGCTTCTATTCAAATTGATTCATCAAAAGTTGAGTACATGAGGGGAGATGGGGCTTATATATAGGCATCCACTCTTTACATGACCATAGTACCCTTGACATTTGGACAAAAGACCGAGCATATCCTAGACTCACTCCTATGGGCCCATAACTAAAGGTACTTGGGCCCAAATAAGCATAACAAGGGAAATGACTAAGATAACATGACTCAATAAAGGAAAGTACATAAGATATGACTCAAAGAAAAGGAAAATAACATGTGAACACATAGCCGGGCTTCATCCAAATGATGTAGGTGATCCGAGCCAAAGTGAGCGCTGTGAGATGCCCTCATCACGGTCCTAGGGACACCGTTAATTGGTTTACTATTTTAAGTCGGTTCGCTGGTTGCGGCCATGCGACTGACCACCATTTGGGGGTAGTAGCCTTATGGGTGACCGCTACCTGGTGTTTATGTCGGTTTGACCAGTTTGGGGTGGACTGGGAATAGCGGCCAGGCCATGACCACTAAGTCTAGCCTTGCGGCCCTGAGGAGATCTTCTGGTGCTAGTAGCGGTCTCAGGCAGACTGCAAAACCTCATGTTGCTCTGTGTTGATGGTAGCGACCCTTGGGATGACCGCCATTCTGGTTTAGTGGCCAGGGGTGAGACCGCCACCTGCCCAGAGTGCTGTTTCAATGTCAGTTTGGTTTCCGGTTAAAGTGGCTTCAACCCCTTGGTTAACCCATTATTTTGTGGATGTCTTGGACGCCCTATGAGGGCTGTGACTGTGTTATAGGGTGTTTGGGAGTACCACTGTACCGTGCAGTGTCTTGTATTATTTCGAGGGTCCTTATGGTTTATGGTCAACCTGGTTGTGACCAAGTGGTTGACACGTGACCTCGTGAGTGTCTCGTCTATCTGGTGAGGATTGAGACATGATTTTGGATGCTTGGAGGTATCGTATTACCTCAGTTTACGTGCCATATGGGTTGAGGGCTTCAGTAATCTCTCGTGTTCCGTGTTTCATATTATATGGAATTATGAGTCCGTTGTGCAGCTCGGAGGCCGAGGACTCATTGTTATTATTATTGCTGTTGTGGATTCGGCTGTTATGTGTCGTCTTCCATAATGTGTTTCTCGTGACTTTTGGCTTACGGACTAGGCTGATTAACAGCGTGTTGCTGTGATGTGCGATGATCTTGACCCGAGTCTCGTGACTCAAGGATCGTTGTGTTAGCAGGTTTAGTTGACTATCCTGAGTCTGGTAGTAGTTGTATATTGCATTGTGCTCCGTAGTACGTGCGATAGGTGTGTGCTTACCCTGTCTGTACTTCAGTGTTCACTATTTGGAGTCTCTATGCCTAGTGAGCCTCCACTAGTTGTATCCTAATGACACTTTCTGTGTGTCGGCCCACCTGGGAGTGGTGGCGGGTTGAGTCCCAGTTGAGACAGTTTGTAGGCTGGTTGTCGTGGGCCCCTTTGTCTTGTCGTAAGAGTCCTACGGGGGGGGGGGACTAGCTAGAAGCATGGCACAAGACATTGAGCTTGTGTGTATACATGTGGTCATGGGCGATTGGACAGACGTCGACGGGCGTGACCCTGACTAATCACTCATTACTTGGTACTTTGTTCCGATTCAGTGTCTCAGTTATCGCCGTTCTAGGCGAGTGGGAGATACTTGTGGCGCAGTGTAAGATGTTAGTGGATGCATCTGGTTGTTCTTCTAGTGAGGAGATTCTTCTGTCACTTGACGCACGACTTGTGTTTTCGTGACTTGCCGGGTAGCCTGTGTTTGGCTTCACTCGAGGTCAATGTAGCGTACACAATAGTGACTTCGTGTATGTCTTGTGCCTTTGACCGTGTAGGTCTTTTGTAACGCTTTTGCCTGTTTCGGTAGGCTTTCACGATAGGGTCTCGTGATTTGACAATGGTCGGTAGTGCCCAACTTTGTGAGATCGGGGTTCACCTTTCTATTATTGTTTGGAGTAGCTTAGAGGGCCGAGGTTCCTTCGGCTGTCGTGTTTCCGTGGTACGGCTGTTTTACTCTTTACTGTTGTTCCTGCTTCTACTTTATTACTTCTTTGCTTTAGTTAGCACTACTGTTACCACTTTTGTTTCGTGGTAGGGTTCTGCAAGATCCCTACTGAGCCAGTCATAGGAGACTTACCCCTGACTTTTCAAGTGTAGCTATTCTTCCTCATGTTTGGAGGTGCTGTGTGTGGTTCTTAGTTGCCAACGTTTTCCAGTGTCGGGCTTCCTCTGACTTGAGAGTACATTCTTTTTCTTGTTGTACTATACTTTGCTTGGACTGGGCTCTGTTTGTTTTAATTGCTATAGAAAATGTAATTTTATTTCTACTATTTTAGCAATCCTGATCATTGAAATTTAATTGCTTACTATTTTATTTGTAATTTTAATGTACTCTCACATACCTTTCTATCCCTTCGGAGCTTTTCCACTCTTGGCAGGCCTCGCAGGTTCCAAGTGGTATCGGGTTTACCCGATATCCGGAGTCTGGGTCGCCACAGTAGGTATCAGTGTAGAGTTTAGAGTTGTTCGGAGTTTTTCTGAGCTATCTGAGCTTGTGTTTGTGAAAATACATGAGAATTTGAGATATCGCAGTGCTCAAAGTCCATAAGGTTTAGTACGGTCGGAGAGCTGGCATAGGTTTTACGATTGTTTATCGCTTTGCTTCTCGCGTAAAGTCTTGTGCGTGCTGTGCTAGCACTATATGAGGTGGTTTTGCTCTCGTCAAGATGTGATAGAGTGTTCTTCCTTTGTCATGGTGTTTGTCTCAGTTGTGCGATGCTTGGTAGAGTTTGCCGGTATGTGTGAATCTGTGGTTCGGTGTTCGAGATTTTTTCGTGGCTTCTTCAGGTGGATATTAGGAACTATCATTGGTGTGATGGCCGTGCACACTCTTATGTTGTTTTGGCCATCCTAGATTGAGGTTTGGTCAGCCACTGAGGTGTTAAGGCTACGTTGTGGTGGTCGATTGGATGCCTTGTTAGACAGAATGCTCAAGCGAACCTAGGATTTTTCTTCTGGTGAGCTACTG
Source organism: Amorphophallus konjac (assembly GCA_022559845.1). Lineage (NCBI taxonomy): Eukaryota > Viridiplantae > Streptophyta > Magnoliopsida > Alismatales > Araceae > Amorphophallus > Amorphophallus konjac. The sequence continues at coordinate 44,859,153 of CM040129.1, forward strand.
TTAGTCCGGCTTGATTCTTCTCATCTTGTTTTGTGGCGACTTTTCGAGGTAAGCTTTTGAAGTGTTGTCTCGGTGAAGCCTTTGTGCTGTGTCTGCTTAGGTGTGGACTGTGTCAGTTCTAAACCTGATTTGCTCTTGTTCGGCAGTTGCTTTGCTTTGGACCCAGTTTGTGAGTTGGTGGCCATTGTGCACCGTGTCCGATGTGCCGTGTTTGGCGACAATTGTGCTGTGAAGGTTCAGTGATCATTTCAAGACGTAAGGATAAGCTGAGATTAGTGTTCTTTGTGGCTTGTGCTGTGGCTCTTGGGACGATGGTTTGCACTTTGGTGATTTGTGATCGAATGTTAGCAGGATCGATACTCGAGGCGTGGTACATTACAGTTTCATGAATTACGATGGCGCCGAGTGTGTACTGAGATGCAGATGCCGAGCTGTCTATGATGCCTATGCGCGTTGTGTTGAGTGCGCAGCGGAAGCGTGTGGGCTCATAACCCACATGTCGAGGATCATTTGGTTGGAAGATTCTGACCGACCGAGATGTTTGTTTCCTCGATGTGACATCATCTTGGCTATGTGTGCCTTGACATTATTGGTTGTCGTGCCGTTGCTAGAGGATTTGTGGATGTTGGCACTGGTAGGTTTGAGAATTGGCAAAATCTGTCGGCATATATGTTGGTCGAGTGCCCCTTTCTTTCTCTGTGTTTGTTGGGAGTTGTGCTCTCGGGATGGATCATGGTCCTTGGGATGCGTTCTATGAGATTATCGTTGTAGGTCCTTACCTAGAACATGGCAACACAAGTCATGAAAAAAACACAACTCAGAGGAACACTGCCAGACCACAAGCACATGCTCTGGATCTCAAGGCAATCGATCCAAAGAATGAGCATGGCACCCAAGTGAACCCAAGTCCGACACCTCTGAAACAAGGCAACGTCGCTTCCATCTCGCAGGGAAAGGAGACACGACTCATGCCACGAAAATAGTTATCAGGAAAACACTCAACAGACACAACAAGTATCAGCTTAAACAAGGAAACATAGTACTCTCAGCTGACAGCTCGAAAACACATCGTCGGCTCCCGCGCCAAGAACAATAAGACTGACACGCAGAACACTAACGACAGCACTGGACCACGAGCACAATCAAGTCAGTCCTCACTCAGATATTATATCTGATTCGAGTCGCATGCTAACTCCACCATGATAGAAGAGTACATCAAAACCAACCGACAAGACCTCGGTCCACACCATGCCAAATCAGACTCACATGGAACTCCTCCCAAGCTGAACACAACATAACAACAACAACAACAACAGCACCTACAGAATCCCGACTCTGTTCTGAACATAAAACCATAGAACACAACTGCAAGCTGGGTCACATCAAGGTACAATTATAGATAAACCCACGGCTAGAATGCACAAGCCATGCCACGAACAGCTCACTAATAAGGACCCACAACAACAATAATGATAATCTTGGGGAACACATCTCGAAGACTACGATCGCATCCCGAGAGCACAACATCCAAGACAAAGTTATAAATGAAGAAAAGGGTACTCAACCAGCAAACATGTCGATAGATTTCCCTAATCCTCACAACATGTCGGTGCCAATAACAAGAATATCTCCAAACAATGGCACAGCAACCAACAGCATCAAGGCACATATAGCCAAGACGACAAACATGGTGAGGAAACAACTTCTCAGCCATTCAGAATCTGTCAACTTCACGATCCTGAACCGTGGGTTATCAGCCCACACGCTTCCGCTGCGCACTCAACACACGCACACAGACATCAAGGACAACTCGGCATCCGCATCTCAGTACATAGATGGTGCCCTCGCAATACATGAAATTGCAATATACCACGCCTCGAGTACTGATCCTGCTAACAACCGATCACAAGTCGCCATAGTGCACGACCATGAAGAGCATTAGCTTCAGCACAAAGCACAAAGAATACATGTCTCAGCTTATCCTTACGTCTTGGAAAGATTACCGAACCTTCACAGCACAACAGTTGCCAAACACGGCACATCGGACACGGTGCACAATGGCCCCCAAACACAAAATCTGGGTCCAAAGCCGAGCAACCATGGAATAAAGGCAAATCAGGGTCAGAATTAACGCAGTCCACACTTAAGCAGACACAGGACAAAGGCTCCACCAAGATATCACTTCCAAGATTTACCTCGAAAAGACGCCACCAAGAAAGAGGAGAAGAATCAAGCTCGACCAACAGTAGCTCACCAGGAAGGAAAATCCTAGGTTCACCCGAGCATTCTTCCAAACAAGGCATATAATCGAACACCACGACACAAACTTAACACCTCAGGGGCTGCACAAATCGCAAACTAGGATGACCAAAGCAACATAAGAATATGCACTGTCATCAGACCAACGAGAAAGTCACTAGCCACCTGAACAAATTACAGAAACATCTCGAACACCTCACCACAGATTCACGCCTACCGGTGAAATCTACCAAGTGTAGCATAACCAAGACAGACACCATGGCAAAATAAGAACACTCTGTCACATCTTGATAAGAGCAAAACCATCTCTCACAGTGCCAACATAGCACACACAAGAGTACAAATAGAAACAAAGCGACAAACAATCATAAAATCGATTCCAACGTTAATGCCAACTGTCGGCTGTTTTGGACTTTAAGGACTCTGAATACTGCAATATCTCGAATTCCCATGTACCATACCCAATCACTGCTCTGATACCATCTGTGATGACCCAGGCTCTGGATACCGGGTAAACAAGATAACACTTAGATCCTGCGAGGCCTCCCAAGAGCGAGCGGTAAAGCTCCAAAGGGATAAAAGGAGTGACTAGGGTACATTGAAGTTCTAGATAAAGCAGTAAGCAATTAATATTTCATTGATCAGGTTTGCTAAAGTACCAAGAAATAAAATTACTTCTTCAATTAACAGTTTAAATTAACATAGTCCAGTCCAAATAAAGACAAGTATAGACCAACGGAAAATAAAACGTACACTGAAAGTCGGGGGAAGCCCGACGCAGAGAACGCTGGCAAAGCTGGTAACAACGAACTGATGCACTGCGTCACGAACATCGAGGAAGAAGAAGTCCACACTGAAAAGTAGGGGTGAGCCTCGTATCACTGGCTCATTAGGTGTCACGTGGATCCCCACTGGAAACAACGCAGTAACACACTAAGCAACAGGGCTAAACAATAAAGCAGGAAAGAACAGGAGCAATAGCAATACTAACTACCACAGTAAAGTTGTCAAAAGCATGAGTAAGTAAAAGAAAGAACATCTAAAGAGAGAGAGAAGCCCTACTAACTAGAAACACGGCGGCTGAATAAAACCACGATCCTCTAAGCTACTCCTAACGGGAACAGAAAGATGAATCCTGATCTCGCAGAGTCAGGCGTTACCGATCCGTCAACCGAGCACAAGCTCCAAAGCTAGAGCCTACAAAAACATGCAAAAGTCTATAAAAAGACCTACACAGTCAAAGACACGAACATACATGACTAGATCATCGTGTACGCTAGACAAGACTGGACCTCGAGTAAAGCCACACCGGGCTACTCAGGAACCAATGACAGAAGACACGTCATGAGACACGAGAATCACGCGAGTCATGCGTCAAGTGACAAGAGCACCTCCCCACTAGAAGAACAGCTAGATGCGTCCACTGACGTCTTACACCGCGCCACAAGTATCTCCCACACACCTGGAACGGCGGTAACTGAGACACTCACAGAACCGAGTACAAGGAACAACAGTAACGAGTGACTAGTCAGGGTCACGCCTGTCAGGGCTCGTCCAAACGCCCCTGACCACGTGTGCACACACAAGCTCAATGCCTTGAGCCAGGCCTCTATCTAGCTTTCTCCCCCAGTAGGACGCCACTGTAAGGCAAGGGAGCCCACGGAAACTAGCTTACAAACCGTCTATTGGGAACTGCCCCGCCACCACTCCGAGGTGGGCCGACACACTGGAACGCTTGAATCGTCAGGCTACAACTAGTGGAGGCTCACTAGATACATAACTCCAAAACAGTAGTGCTGAAGTACGGATAGGCTACCATGCACTATCACAAGTACTATGAAGCACCAGACACAAGATAGCATACTAGAATGTCACCGGACATAGAACAGACAACTAGACCTGCAACCACAACGATCCTTGAGTCATAAGACTCGGGGTCAAGATCATCGTATAAAGCGGTAATAAGCCGCCAATCAGCCTAGTCCCTAAGCCAAGGTCACGATAAAACACCGATAAGGAAACATCACATGATCACCCGATCCATGCCTCCGCTTAACACGAACCACGGAGACCGGAGGGATCACCAAGACCCTCAAAGAACATGGACACACAAACCAAGGTAAGATGATACCTCAAGACATCCAACACCACGTCTTCATCCATATAGGACAGATGAGACAACTACAAGGTCATATGTCAACCACTGGATCACACCGGGTTGACCAGACACCAATAATGACTCAGAAGCAGCACAGAATATTATAGAATATAATGGCACTCCCAACTACCTCACAACATGGTCATCGCCTGATGTGAAACAGCCCAAGGATGACTAAGCATGAAATGAGCAACCTAGGACCTAGACCCGCAAGCATACAAGCACTCCAATGATTCTCACAATAGCGTCTTACTCTCACGGCACACGCGATCACCCGGCGGGGCCGGGGGATGATGGCAAGGGTCCGGGACGAGACCCAATGATTCTAATTGACTTAGTTGGCTTAGGCTGACCTCAAAGGGCCTAGGATTCCCAACTTAGTGGGCGGCTGGCCCGCAGGGCGGGGTTCGGGTGGCACTCTCTCCCGGTCCGCGGTGGACACCTTCAAAGTAGCATACTAGTACGGGCTCTCTTCTCACCGTCCGACGGGCAGTCAAAGCAATACTAAACTCACAGAAATAAGGCAATCAAGGGCAGTATCAGAGGCTCACCTGATCGGTGTGAAAACACCGATCCCGCTCGGAGACGAGGGCGCCCCGGGAGGCGAGGGTATATACCCGATCGCCGCGGTGGTGTCGCTTGACCTGAAAGTGAATGAAGTACAACACTACACCTCTCGCAGGAGGGGTGATCTTGGGGTAGGGATTAAGCTTAGTACAACCAAAACTACCTCCACGCAGGGAGGGGCCTTCAGCCGGCCAAGCAGGGTGGGGGAATTAAGCAAAGAAGACCAACTTTCCGAACTCCGCCGGTTCTGCCAAGCTTCAGGCTCGCTGGACAGGGTGTCGATGACGACGCTGCCACGGACTCCACAGAACTCCAAACTTGATGAAACCGGTGCCAAAAGTTTCCCAACTGACAGAGGATGATGTCTGAATTTTTACAGACGCTCTAGAACACGGAGCTGATCGGACCGGCGACTGGAGCAGGACAGCAACGCTCTGCCACTGACTGATGCAGAACTGATGCAGTAGGTTGCAGAAGGCACTGCGGATGCTACCAAACTCCAAATGGAACGAAACTTGCGGTGGCGCGATCGTGGTTGGACTAGCTTTGAGCAGAAGTTGACGGGGCCACAATCCGAGTGCGGGGAATAGAGTGGTGACCGGAGAAGTGGGGACTGGTCGAACCTGGACCCACAGGTGGCAGACTGCACACTCCGGCGAAGAAAATGGTAACTGATAGCTCCGGTGGCCGAATGAGGTCCTTCATTTTGGAGATAAAAGCTAACTGGACGTATGCCCTCCAAAAATGGCACTCAGATCCTTCACGAGCTAGCCGTGGCAGCTTCTGCTTTCAGCTTCAGGTCTTCAGACAGGGACAGAATGCACAGTTGGACGAGATCCTCGAATACGAACAGCTCCGGACTCGGATGGATGGAGACCACCACCATTGGAAAGCTACCTCGCAGACAATTCCAGAAATATAATCCTTGCCACCTGAATCTTTGAGAGACGGTCGTGGCTGCCTCTGCAAGTCGCTGCCACTCTGCTGCCTGAAACAGAGATAGAATGAGGAGAGGAAGAGGGTGTGGGGAAGGGGATGGCCAAGAGAGTAAGAGGTGGGAGGTGTGTCTAATGGCTATGGAGGGGGGATGTGGGGTGTTTAGGGGTTGTGAGAGTTGTAGGGGAATGAAGGTTGGGGGGTGAAATGGCTGGAGAGGGCTGTGAGATGAGTGGAGGGAAGGTGGAGCTCTTGGTGGGCAAGGAGAGAGGAAGGGAGAGAGGGGGGCGAACTTGGGCTAGATGGGGAAGGGAGGGGCGACCTTGGGTGGTTAGGGAGGTGGGAAGATGGAAGGGCACTGCCCTAGGGAGAGGGAAATTTGAAATTGGGCTTGGGAAGAGCCCCTTCAACCTTGGGGAGAGGAAGGGGTGCTTAGGAAGTGGTGTTGGGTAGGTGGTAGTTGGGTGGTGGGGCTTGGGTTGGTGGAACTTCCTTGGGACAAGGAGGGGAGTAAAGAGGGGTTATGGGGAGTGGTGGGGAGTTAGTGGAGGTAGGTGGGGGTTGGGAGTAATTGGGAGGGGGAGGAGAGAGGGAGAAGTTCGGCCCTTTCCTTGTGGGAGAGAGAAAAAGAGATAGAGAGAGAGAGAGAGAAGGGGAGAAATTTAGTGGGGGGAGAGAGATGTGGGAGATATTTCTATTCAAATTGATTCATCAAAAGTTGATTACATGGAGAGAGATGGGGCCTATTTATAGGCAACCACTCTTTATATGACCAAAATGACCCTGACATTATGACAAAAGACCCAACAAGTCCTAGACTCAATCCATTAGGCCCAAACTAAGGTACTAAGGCCCAATTAAACAAAATAAGAGAAATAGACTAGAACAACATGACTCAATAAAATAAAGTACATAAGATAGGACTCAATAAAAGGAAAATACATAAGATGAAACTTAGGAAATGAAGATAAGTGTAATCATAGTCAATCCACATCAAGAGTGTGCAGGCGACCCGAGCCAAAGGGAGTGTCGTGAGATGTCCTCATCAAATCCCCCGGGGTGGGGAGAACTCGACCCTGTCAAGTATGGGTCCGCCTGGCTGTAGTAACTCTCCAGAATATCGGGGTCCAAGCGTAGCAGGTCCTCCCAACTCACCCAAGTATCCTCTGTCGGGGGACGGTTCTTCCACCTAACCAGGTAGCGCTGATACACCTTGTGCCTAGTAATGATACTCTGCTCATCCAGTATTGCCTCTACCTACTCTCGTCGGTCTCTCAAGCTATGAAGTGGAGTCCCACCGGGAGTGTCTTTCTCAAGGGGGGGTAAAGGCTCGAGCTCCTCACTGGGTTCCACCGCGGGGCCCTTGTAGGGTACCAGGTCCGCCACATTGAAAGTAGGGTATACCCCAAAACCCCCAGGTAGGTCTAGCTCATAAGCATTACTGCCAAGTCGTCTCAGAACTGGAAAGGGTCCCGAACCTTGTGCCCTCAACTTGGAGGCAGGCCCTGGAAGGAGCCGCTCCGTCCTCACCATCACCGAATCTCCCACTTGGAACTCGCAGTGGCGCCGATGAGCATCTGCCCGCCTTTTGTAAGTCTCATTGCTCTTTCCTATATGCTTGCGAGAATGCGTATGCCATGCACTATGATGTGATGTTGGTGTGAAGAGTATGGTGTGCAAAGGTGGACCTGGGCAGCCAAATGTAGACCGATCACACTTTGATTCCATGAAGACTGTGACAGACTTAGGAGAGCCGGGACATCCATAGATTAACCTTTTATGCATGGGTGTGACAAATGTCGGGGGACCCAGACATCCATGTATGCTCCTCTCATGCTTAAGACTCATGATGAATGAAGGTGGGCCAATACATCCGAATACGGTCCACTTATGCTTCCTACTTGACATGTGGGTGATGTGAATGAATGTACCCGACTTATGAATCATGTCAAATGGTGTGGTAAGCCTAGACTCATGCATGTTTATCCCAAAGGTGACTTCCATGTGCATAGATGTGGGATGACTTTTGAACTTCCATGTGAATGGGTCGAAGGGATCTAGGAAGGTGGTTATGGGGTGGGGCATTTCATCAATCCCAAGGTGTTTGTTGCCTAAGGTCAATGCTCTCATAGTGTAACCCGATTCTAGGAAGGGAGGAGTTTGGGTCAACATGGGCGATATGGGTAGGGTGAGGTGGGTGGTGAATAGGGGAAGTGGGTTACATGGAGATCTAGACTCCCTTAGGAAGGGGTTAAAGGGATCATGGTAAGGGTCACCTAGGTAGGGGTACTCCATGTTCTCAAGGTCCTCCAATGGTGAGTCATCCTCCTCCAAGATAATTGGGCCAAGGTTGCTAATGGGTTGGCCAATCAAAGCACTTGGGATCTCAATGGTTGGGGAGTAGACTAGGATGGGTTCCTCCTCCATGGGAAGAAAGAGTATGATCTCACTTGTAAATTGGCCATTAGTGTAGATGGAAGTGATGGAGCCATCGGCGGGGTAAGCTAGGCTAATGGTGCTAGGCTCCGACGGCCTCATGGCTAGCATATCTGTCAAGTGGACTTGCCAATGTAGGTAGGTCACTAAGTCTCCGAAATCTTCCACACAATAGGAGGTTTGATAAGTGACATGAGGCTGAGTGGGAATGATTTGGGATTGATGTCCCATGGGTAGGTGGCTTGGTTGTGAACTAGGAATGGTGAGGCCTTGCTTGAGCCATTGGAGTACGGACTCATCTATGGTGACGGTGTCATGGGGAAGGGTGTGTAGCTCTTGAGGAGCTAGGCTAGGAGTGGTGGGTGAGTTGTGTGGCCCTTGGATTTCCTCTATCTTGGGAGGTGGATCAGGATTGGTATCCCTCTATACTTGGGTGAGGGTGTGGGTTGCAACTCCTAAGGACAATGGGGTGGAAGGTCCATGGTGGGTGGGTTGGTGGTAGTCGATGCATGGCGCACTCGGGGTGGTGGGCAAGGGTGGACTTGGGTTGGGATAGGAAGGGGAAGTAGCAGAGGCCTAGGTTGGGGAAAGATTGGTGTAGGAAGCGGGAGGTGGGTTGGGTGAGGGGGTGTAGGTTGGTTGGCCTTGGGAGGTGCATCTTTCTTTGGGGGTGATGGAGGGATAGTGGTGGGGTTCAAGGGGGCTTGTGGGATATGGGTTTGGTGGGGGAATTTGGGTTGGGGAGTGGTGGTCGTCATGGGCCTAGGTGGAGGGGTGGTCATGAGGCCTAATTGGGTTTGTGGAGCTATGGTTGTGGTGAGGACTTGTTGGTATGTTGTAGATGTGGTGGTCGGGATAGGATAGGTGGGAAGTGGTGGGGAATGGGGGATTAGGGTCTTGGGTTGGCCAGGAGGGGGTGAAGGAGTTGAAGTGCTCCTTAGGCTTTGGTGATTCGGGTAGGAAGGGGACACATATTTTGCCCTAAGTTTTTCCTTCATGTCCTCCCAAGTGGTGATGGGAGTTTCCCTTCTAAGTATCCTTAACCCGACAATTTGTAACCAATGAGTTTCTGCCCGTTTGGTAAGTCACATTTTGGCAACCCAAGCCTTTTCATCCTCGGACATGGGATACCAGGTGAAGTACTTGTCCAATGTGGATTCCCAATCTAAATATTCTCTAGGAGAGGTTCCATCAAAGGTGAGAAGTGGGAGGGGGACCATTCTATCGTCCATCCTTGGGGTGGGCCCATTGTCACCTAATTGGGTAAGCTGACCTTTTGTGCTATCTAGGTGATCAAAGGCATTGTTCATGGTTCCCATGAGGTATTCAACATGGCCATGGAGGTTATGTGTGTTGGTGGTGGGCTTCTCTTGGGGGTTTGAACTCGTGGAGAGGGCTATTGGGTAAGGTCGGTATGAGGTGGCCATGCTAGTGGACAAAGAGATGCAACCGAGGACTCTAAATGCATAAACATGCCCTAGGACCAACTTGATAGAGACAAGTTGTGAACTTGCTCTGATACCACTTGATGTGAAACAGCCCAAGGATGACTAAGCATGAAATGAGTAACCTAGGACCTAGACCCGCAAGCATACAAGCACTCCAATGATTCTCACAATAGCGTCTTACTCTCACGGCACACGCGATCACCCGGTGGGGCCGGGGGATGATGGCAAGGGTCCGGGGCGAGACCCAATGATTCTAATTGACTTAGTTGGCTTAGACTGACCTCAAAGGGCCTAGGATTCCCAACTTAGTGGGCGGCTGGCCTGCAGGGCGGGGTTCAGGTGGCACTCTCTCCCGGTCCGCGGTGGACACCTTCAAAGTAGCATACTAGTACGGGCTCTCTTCTCACCGTCCGACGGGCATTCAAAGCAATACTAAACTCACAGAAATAAGGAAATCAAGGGTAGTATCAGAGGCTCACCTGATTGGTGTGAAAACACCGATCCCGCTCGGAGACGAGGGCGCGCCGGGAGGCGAGGGTATATACCCGATCGCCGCGGCGGTGTCGCTTGACCTGAAAGTGAATGAAGTACAACACTACACCTCTCGCAGGAGGGATGATCTTGGGGTAGGGATTAAGCTTAGTACAACCAAAACTACCTCCACGCAGGGAGGGGCCTTCAGCCGGCCAAGCGGGGTGGGGGAATTAAGCAAAGAAGACCGACTTTCCGAACTCCGCCGGTTCTGCCAAGCTTCAGGCTCGCTGGATAGGGTGTCGATGACGACGCTGGCGCGGACTCCAAAGAACTCCAAACTTGATAAAACTGGTGCCAAAAGTTTACCAACTGACAGAGGATGATGTCTCAATTTTTGCAGAAGCACTGGAATGCGGGGCTGATCAGACCGGCGACTGGAGCAGGACAGCAATGCTCTGCCACTGACTGATGCAGAACTGATGCAGTAGGTTGCAGAAGGAACTGCGGATGCTCCCGAACTCAAAATGGAACGAAACTAGTAGTGGCACGATTGTGGTCGGAGTAGCTTTGAGCAGAAGTTGACGGGGTCACAATCCGAGGTCGGAGAAGAGATTGGTGACCGGAGAAGTGGGGACTGGTCGAACCTGGACCCACAGGTGGCAGACTGCACACTCCGGCGAAGAAAATGGTAACTGATATCTCCAGTGGCCGAATGAGGTCCTTCTTCTTGGAGATGAAAGCTAACTGGACATAGTTTCTGTCCTCCAAAAATGGCACTCAGATCCTTCAAGATCTGGCCGTGGCAGCTTCTGCTTTCAGCTTCAGGTCTTCAGACAGGGACAGAATGCGCAGTTGGACGAGATCCTCGAATACGAACAGCTCCGGACTCGGATGGATGCAAGACCACCACCGTTGAAAAGCTACCTCATAGGCGCTTCCAGAAATATAAGCCTTGCCACCTGAATCTTTGAGAGACGGTCGTGGCTGCCTCTGCAAGTCGCTGCCACTCTGCTGCCTGAAACAGAGATAGAATGAGGAGAGAAAGAGGGTGTGGGGAAGGGGATGGCCAAGAGAGTAAGAGGTGGGAGGTGTGTCTAATGGCTATGGAGGGGGGATGTGGGGTGCTTAGGGGTTGTGAGAGTTGTAGGGGAATGAAGGTTGCGGGGTGAAATGGCTGGAGAGGGCTGTGAGATGAGTGGAGGGAAGGTGGAGCTCTTGGTGGGCAAGGAGAGAGCAAGGGAGAGAGGGGGGCGAACTTGGGCTAGATGGGGAAGGGAGGGGTGACCTTGGGTGGTTAGGGAGGTGGGAAGATGGAATAGCACTGCCCTAGGGAGAGGGAAATTCAAAATTGGGCTTGGGAAGAGCCCCTTCAACCTTGGGGAGAGGAAGGGGTGCTTAGGAAGTGGTGTTGGGTAGGTGGTAGTTGGGTGGTGGGGCTTGGATTGGTGGAACTTCCTTGGGACAAGGAGGGCAGTAAAGAGGGGTTATGGGGAGTGGTGGGGAGTTAGTGGAGGTAGGTGGGGGTTGGGAGTAATTGGGAGGGGGAGGAGAGAGGGAGAAGTTCGCCCCTTTCCTTGTGGGAGAGAGAAAAAGAGATAGAGTGAGAGAGAGAGAAGGGGAGAAATTTAGTGGGGGGAGAGAGATGTGGGAGATATTTCTATTCAAATTGATTCATCAAAAGTTGATTACATGGAGAGAGATGGGGCCTATTTATAGGCAACCACTCTTTACATGACCAAAATGACCCTGACATTAAGACAAAAGACCCAACAAGTCCTAGACTCAATCCATTAGGCCCAAACTAAGGTACTGAGGCCCAATTAAACAAAATAAGAGAAATAGACTAGAACAACATGACTCAATAAAAGAAAGTACATAAGATAGGACTCAATAAAAGGAAAATACATAAGATGAAACTTAGGAAATGAAGATAAGTGTAGATCATAGTCAATCCACATCAAGAGTGTGCAGGCGACCCGAGCCAAATGGAGTGTCGTGAGATGTCCTCATCATCGCCCTCATAGGACATCCAAGATATCCATAGGATACTGGGCAAACCACAAAGTAAGGCCAAGACAAACGGAGGCCAAACATCAAGAAAATAAAGCTCTGGGAAATAAACGATCATATGCCAGGCCGCTAGGTAAACCAAGCAGTTAGCCATGGAACCACTACATCACACAGAGAATATAAACACTGTGCGGTCAAGAGAGAGCCGCACCAAGACAACTGGCCTATAAACAAGCCGTCTTACTGAGTTAGGCGGTCCAGGGCATGGCCACTTCACTCAGAGACTCGAACGGAGAAAACTGCAATCCGCAGGGGCAAGCGGTCTATCGCAGGGCCGCCAAAAGAATGTAGCGGTCAAGGACATGACCGCTAGACCCAGTCAAACCCCTTACAGTGAAACTGACTTAAACCAGTCAAATGGACCCTAGCGGTCTAACACTAAACCGCTAAAAGCCACCAAGAGGTATGAGCTAGGGCCGCTAGCTCAACTGACTTAATAACCTCGAACCGACATAGACAGCGCTTAGCGGTCTAACGATGCACCGCCACAACTAGCCTCGCGGTCTATCGTAAGGTCGCTTGGCCAAATCGACAAAAACACAATTCCTAGCAGTCTAACAATGGGCCGCTGGAACGGGCTTAGCAGTCCAACAATGGACCGCTAGCCAAGAGAGACGGTTTATCACGCGACCGCGAAGACTCCAACCGACATACTGTTGACTTGACGCCCAACGCACCCTAGCGGTCACACACTAGGCCGCTAGAAGAACCCTTGCGGTCACTAAAAGGACCGCTAAGGTGATACGGCAGGTAAAATAGTGGAATGGTCGATCCCGGTCGTTCCACGCCCCAATCGCTTCTAAACGACGGGGAAACAACCCTACATGCGATACAAACCTTCCACATACTGGATGGGATCCAAACAACACATAAAACACTAGAAACAGGTGATTCTACCCAATCGACCCAAAATGAGTCACGGGAGAGTCAGGCTCATATCGACTCCGATTCTCGGCCAAATACAATAAAACTCGCGGGAATGGATTCCCAACATGCCAGGGGTTCGAATGAAACTAACTAGGTTGTAAACAGTCACCTGAAACGGCGAACTCGTCTCACACCCCCCGAACATGCTTTCGCCCAAAACAAGGCTAAACTCGCTCGTTCTCGCACCGGATAGCTCGAAGTCGTGGGAGAACGTAGAAGAAGGGTAGGGCGTCCATCTCCCTACCTCCACCGAAGTTCTCATGCACCGAAGTGACTAAACCACACCAAAAATCATCTCACGAGCCCGTCAAGCCAGCTTTGAATCCACCGAATGGGATCGCGCCAACCATGCTCCGATCCTCACACCAGCACGCTCCGGACCACCCCCATAGCATCTTCACAGCATTCCCGAGCCTCCTCCGTCTGCAGCCGGAGTAGAGGGGGAAGGAGGAGAGAGAACGGGAGAGAGAGAGACGTGCGTGCGAATGAGGAGAGAGGAAGGGGAGAAAAGAATAAAAAGAAAAGGAAAATAGAATTTTCCCAATTTTCATAAAAATCTGATTTTCAGCCCGAAAATGCACTAATTCAAAAAAAATACGAAAAAATAGTCGAAACGATCCTCAAAAAGAATGCAACGCAACTGTAGCGTCCTGGAGTCGATGAATTGAACAATAAACTCACCACGGGGTTCTGTAACTAGTACGAGAGAAAAACTCACGCGGATCGTAAAACACAACTCAGGACCCACAAAAGCGATCCGAAACTCTCTGATGAAGATCCGAAAGACTTAGCGTCTTACACGGAGTCTTACGGAGGCCTGGAAATAAGATCCCCTAGTCCGACAGAAGGAATATCCGGCAGAGAGATTCACAAGTCCAAGATATATGCCTACAAGTACAACGTATATCTAATGGTCACATATTAGAGTATATGCCATGTACTTATGAAAATGACTCTAGAGATAAGAGTGGATTGTGTGAAAACAGCGATCAAAATAACGTTCTAAATATCACCATGAATCATGTTTCATAAACATAAGAGAAAATATTTAATTACAAAACTATAACATTTAGACATGAAATTATATGATAATAAAAATAAAGTTTGAAACTCATGCACATGCTATAGTAGGATTTAGAACATAAGTGTATTATAATGTTGATAAGTATTGAAACTAATTAAACTGGTTCTCAGAACTAAACAACGGTCAGGATCTGGCCGCATAATAGTTCAGACGGTCTTGCGATAAACCGCTAAAGAAAAATACTAACAGTCATTCATTAGACCGTAAGGTTTACTTGGCAGTTCTGTCGATGCCGTTTTCTGCCTTCAGACAGAAGCTATAAAACTATGAAATAAAAGCTAATCTAGGTCATATTATGCGTAAACACGATGTAAAACATGGATTAAACATGCTAGAAGAGTATTGCCCAAGAATATGCATAAGGAAAAATGTAAATTAAATAAGAAATTTCAACGTTTTCATTAAAGGGTTAGGTCCATGTAAGACAAGAAACGAAATTGTGCAGTCTCAATAAAACATAAAATTCTCTACATATAATGCATGAAAACTCGTGGAATATGCGGGCTTTTACTCCTAAGATCATGTTTAAGCCATTCATGAGATAGCCTACCTCTGGACTAGGCTTTAATCATCGAATTTAAGATTGGAACTTGACCCCAGTTCCTGCTCGCCCTGAACTCAAACATCAACTTTGTGGCCTTCTAACTCTTGATCCTCTTCACCTATGACCACAAAAGTTTGAGGGTAAGAAGATGGTACTAAGAGGAACAATTAGTTCTAAAGAACCCCTATCTAATTACCTCGTTTAGGGCTTCTATTTGGCCGACCAATTTGGCCCGGTCGTATAATTTTCTGAGATTCTTATACCGAACCAGCAACTTTGAACGCCTCTATCTTCCTGGTGGCTTGATCTCCTAAGATGAAATTTGGAGGGTAGTTAGACCTTAGTATTATGAACAAAATATTCTAAAGAACCTACCTCAAATTCGCCTTACTTATATTAGTTCTACGCGAGCCAAAAGTAAGGGTCGCGCAGGTTGAACTTGAGATATATTTATAGGGTTAGCTAGGGTTTCCATGGATTAGAACGAACATAGAGTCCTAATTATAGTTTTAATTCAAACTTCAGGCCTTCTAGACTCATCTATCTTAGAGATAGCATCGATCCTAGGCGATTTGGATGGCAAAGTTCTCATCTTTTCATGGCTTCTTCCATTCACGGAATCTACAGATCTTAGCAGTCTAGTCTAGAACGTTTTCAATCCCATGCGGTCGCCCGATAGACCGTTTTTACCTATTGGCGCCGAATTTGAATAAATTCAAACTCTTTTGATATATATCCGTTGATTTATCTGATAATTGGTATACTTATCCTCTAAATTTCGCAAATAGCCTATTTTAGGCTTCTAAAATGTGGGCCAAACCTTATGGGCTTGGTTTTGGGTCATTTGAGCTTATTTAAAAGGCCAGGTTAATTAATAAATATTGGGCCTTATTATTTGGTTTTAATTAACCCAAATTTGTTTTATAATCCTTTTAACTCAAGAAAAATATTAGAAAGTCTAAATAAATTCTAGCAAATTCTAAAATATCATATACAAAATTTTGGGGTATTACAGCCCAGAAGCCAACCAGATTCAAACAGATATGGGTGCCCAAGCAGGCACGGGCCCCGGTTTCAAGAGGAGAAGAAAAACTGGAAGAGAAGATCGAGATGTCAGTCCAGGCGTCTCGCGAACTAGCACCCCGGCCCTGTGCTCAGTGGGCAGATATTTGTTTATACGATAGAAGATATGGCAGGACGACTAGACAAAGTTTCCTCGCCTACGAATCTCCGACACGAGCCAGCATGCCACAAGTTGTAACCCGCCCTGCCAAAGGGCAAAATGATATTCCCCGGGCTGTCTGGGGCCACCCCCTCGGCCTCAGATACACCTCTTCGGGGGCATAGCAACCCCTGGAAGCTACAAATGCCACAAACAAAGACAACAAGTTGACTAGGAGAAAATGAAAGATGTATGATCGGGTTGCTACAAGCTACCCCTCTGTGAAGATACTACACCGACAATCTCATTGCTTGATAGATTGACTCTCCTTGGTCAGCCAACCAAAAGGATGATCCAAAGAAGTAGGCAACTTCAGATTCTTACCTGCAATATGGTTGAAATAATCAGCCGCTATGGGGCATCACCCACAGATCATGATGAGGCAACACAAGGCCGCACTGAAGAAATAGGTGCAGATCTGGTCATGATGACTGCAAATGTGATCACCACCAAAAATGGCGGTGAAGGACCAGCACCTTCTTCAGATGTTCCGCTGAAAGGGGAGGCCAAGGTCCCGGTTCTCCTATATGCCCGATCCAGCTACAATGATGATGCTGTTGCAAAAAAACCAGCAAAAAGTTGAAACACTGAAGGGCCAGCTCAGCGGGCTGAACATGCATGCTTCGGCCTCGAAACACGTTGAGGCTCCTGCTGAAGCCTCACAGTGAGGCACTAATGAATTCGAGGCTTCACCTGAGATAAAGGCCTCTTAGCCAGCATTCAATTACACTACAGGCATGATCATAATACCGCACCCTGCCCCTCAACCCTAGGGGACTACTATTATACCTCAAGCAACGGCGTCGACGGTGCCGTAGATGCAACAAGCTCAACTCTGTCCAAGCCCGATCGACCTGGCGAGGCTGAATAAACTGATGATTGAACAAATGATCAAGAAGAAGTCAAAGTATGGAAGAAGAGACATTTTTCTCTCTTGCAATACATTGTCGGCCTTGTCCGGTGTCAGCCAAACTGCTGAAGAAGAAGATGATGAAAAGATATGCTTCGTGTCGACAAAGGCAGATCAACCCGAAGCTTCTACCTCACGCCATGATGATAAGTCCCGGGAAAAGTGGAGGCACCCATTGCTTCCCGATGAAGATGCATGCTATCATACTCCAATGCGTACGAGCGTGGGGGCAAGAATATCAAGCTCTGAAGGACATAATGTGTTCGATGATGATACTAGGATGCCGCTAGTTCCACCTGAAATCAAGACGGGCTGCAACATTCTTTGCTATCCCCAACCTGGTCCTGCTATGAAGGCAGATGCATATCAACAGATACAAAAAGTTCAAATGCTAAAAAGAAAACTGAGCGAGCCGGGTACACACCCAGCTGGCTTGTCCCTGAATCTGACGGCTCTAGCAGTGATGAATAAGCCAAGCATGGCACAAAAAGTCGAAATGAAGTTAGTTGAGGGAGAAGTCGCCGAGGCAGAATTATAAAAAATCAAGCAAAAGGATGATGAGTCCGCTCTGGACTATATTCGACGATGGAGAAATCTCAGCTCGAGATGTAAGCACCCGCTGAACGATAAAGATGTTGTCCGAATATGCAAACTCAATTTGAAGATAGAAATCCTATTAAGGATGATTGGCATCAAAGTCAAATCATTTGATCAATTGAATGATATGTTAGTTGATTTTGAAGCCTTTTTGGCGAAATATCGCTCGGCTGCGACTGCCCCGAATCAGAGCAGCCAATGCGAAAAGAAATTAATGCTACTGATTTCTAGGTCTTCGAGAAGCAAAGGGAGAAGGTGAAAGAGGCTGCTAGCTTTTCTTTAGCCACGTCTGCCAAGTAACAACCTTCGTTGAGGGATAAGATGAAGAAACCCTATTCCTTCCCGAACGAAAAAACCCAAATGCTATTCCAGTGGGCCCACGAATACGACAAGATTGCCCTTCCAGAGCCCAAATGGCCAAATGATGCCAGATGGAAACATGATCCTCAATTTTGCCCTTATCACCAATAGAGGGGGCATTCCATTGAGCACTATTATACGTTTAAAGATATTATTGAAAGCTTAATCCAGAAAGGTGAAATACAGATGGGTGAGTACAGGGTGGACCCACCGTGTCCTCACCAGATGCCCAATTTTAAGAGTGTGGTCAACATGGCCTCACCCCATCAGCTGAAGAACAATGTCCCCTAAAGGGCATTACAAACCCCTTGGATTATGGTGGGAAGCTGAAAGGAATGCAAGATACAAATGGTGCCTTATTCTCGGGGCAGATGTTGAAACAAAAGAAGATAGAGATCCAAAGATAAAGAAATTATCACCCTACACTATGATATGCTGTTGACACTCTTTAGAGTCGACGAATGCAAAAAAAAAAAGCAAAGTCGGCCGACGCCAAAGCTGACAACTGAATGATAATGTTAAATCTCTCTAAGAGATGCTCTCCCCAGATGAAAATTCAACAAGATATAACTGTGGCTCCACATGCTTTAGCACACTATGGAGGATGCCCTATGGAAATGCAGCCTAAGCTGACCTCCTACCCTTCACAACCCCTCACAGGTCAGTCTGTGTGACAAGGGAGCAACTAGATGATGAACCATCAAACGAGATCAACTTTTTTGTGGGGCATCAATGACCCGAGATGATGATAAGAAGCATGATGGCCGAGAGCCGAAAGGATGGGGCCCTCTAATCACAAAGAAGCCTATTCAAGGAAGGGTGATAACAGATTTCCCAGGCACTGCCTAAAGATTTGTCTCTGACCACGGAGTCGTCTGATGATGAAGCTTGAGATAAGCCAAGTAAAAAATGATGTATGAGGGCCACACCTTGAAGGCGGCCTCAATGAAAATGATAATTGAAGGTGTCACACCTCGGAGACCCAATTCTCCTTATGCAAGCTCATAAGAGCAATTCCTTTTTAACAAATGGGCCAGGTCGGCCAAAATGAAATTGCTCATGCCGAAGCCCCGGCGAAGCCACCAAAGCTATCAACAGTCCCACCAGACAAAGCAACCGGGGTTGCAGACAAATTTGCGCCAGAAAAGTCCAGCAAACCTAGAGGAAGAACCTGGCGAAGAAACCAAAAGCTCCAAATCCGACTTCAAAGGCCCGTCAGCGTGGCAATCTAGATGATGGTGATGAGGATAATGATGATGAAAAAGATAAAGAGATGATAGAAACGACGATCAAGATCATGATGAATGATAATGGAAGATCAATGAAGAATAGTGAATGCTTGAAAATGATGATCAACAA
Source organism: Amorphophallus konjac (assembly GCA_022559845.1). Taxonomy (NCBI): domain Eukaryota; kingdom Viridiplantae; phylum Streptophyta; class Magnoliopsida; order Alismatales; family Araceae; genus Amorphophallus; species Amorphophallus konjac. Next base: position 44,878,504 of record CM040129.1, read on the forward strand.
AAAATAGATGTTCGACCATCGGCACCTAGGCCGAAAAATGTCCAAAGGTATTCGGGATATTCAATCATCGGCGTCCAACTGATGGATACTCAAAGATGTCCAAGATATTCAACCAGATGTTCAAAGATGTTCGAAGATATCCAACCATCGACATCCAGGCTAATATATACTCATAGATGTTCAAAGATACTCAAGATATTCAACCGTCTGCATCCAAGCAGACAACTCTTCAACCATCGGTGGCCGGGCTGACAGATGATCAATGATTTTAATAATATCCAACTATCGACATTTGAGCCGACAACTCTTCAAGCATCGGCATCCAAGCCGATAGCTCTTCAACCATTAGCGCTCTAGCCGACAGCATTTCAACCATCGGCATCCAAGCCAACCACTCTTCAACCATCGACATCCATGCCGACAACATTTCAACCATCGGCATGCAAGCCGACAGCTCTTCAACCATCGGCATCCAAGCCAACAACTCTTCAACCATTGGCGCTCGAGCCGATAGCATTTCAACCATCGGCATCTGGGCCGACAGCTCTTCAACCATCGACGTCCAAGTTGACAACTCTTCAACCATTGGCGTCTGAGCCGACAGCTATTCAAAGATGTTCAAAGACATTCAAGCTCTTCAACCATCAGCATCCAAGTCGACAGCTCTTCAACTATTGGCGCTTGAGCCGACAACATTTCAAGCATCGACATCCAAGCCGACAGCTCTTCAACCATCGGCATCCAAGCCGACCGCTCTTCAACCATCAACGTCCAGACCGACAACTGTTCCAAGATGTTCAAAGATATTCAAGCTCTTTAACCATCGGCATCCGCACCGACAACTCTTCAACCATCGGCATTTGAGTCGACAGCATTTCAACCATCGACGTTTGAGTCGACAGCATTTCAACCATCGACGTCTGAGCCGACAGCATTTGAACCATCGTCATCTAAGCCGACAACAATGCAACCATTGGCGCCCAAGACGACAGCTTTTAAACCGTTGGCATCCATGCCCACCCATATTCAAAAATATTCAAAGATACTCAAGATACCCAACCATCGGCGTCTAAGCCGACAACTGTTTAAAGATATTCAGATCTATTCAAATATATTGAAATGTTGACATCCATGCCGACACATATTCAAAGATGTTCAGTAACATCCAAAGATGATTCACAAGTATTCAAAGATGTTCAATGATATTATAAAAAAAAACTCTCTTGCATGAGTCTGATTTTGAATGCGTGCTCGCCCTGCTTGCAAGCCTGCCTATATTGTAGTTTAATACACTCCCTTTTGAATTTCCTTGGACCATATCTCCTTTAATAAATAATGCTACCCCAATTCTAGATATGTGTGCGTCACGACAGACACTAGAAGGGGAAACCATTTTTTGGTCCGTGCATGTGTCGAGGGGAAGAGTCATAGTCAAATGTATGTGTAGGCGATAGAGTAATGCTTTAGTATTACTTGAAACATCTGCTTAACCCCATGTCTAGGGTTGACTTCTCACATACTGTTGTGCCCTTGGTTTTGATGATGTTTGACTATGACTCATTAATGAGGCTAATATGTATTTGATGATGTAACATATATGTAGTTCAGGTCAAAGTCAGCGCTGGAAAGTGTATGGCCTCATGAAGATGAGCTCTGTGAAGATATCATGCAATGGTGTCATGGGATATGATGCATTGAAGCAAAGGGTGAGAAGCTATGGACTTGATGAAAGACAAGATGCAAAGAATTGGGCAAAAAAACATGGAGTCTGAGCAACTAGTCAACTTTCAAGTGCAGCCTTCAAGCGTTCAACAACTAGTGCGTCGACGCACTAAGAGCCCCTTCATAGGTCACGTCGACCGAACTCAACATCATCTCCTATCAACAAGCCAGAGCTCTCAAGCTAGGTCGACATTGTCTTTACAATAGGTCGACATAGGCTGCCTCACAGAAACCGTTGTAAACACATTTCTCAAAGGATGCGACCATGCATCCTCCCTGCTGCATCGACTCCATGAAGGTCTGGCACCCAACATTTCAAAAAAATTCATGAAGCTGCTTCGACGCAAGGGCATTCTTGCGTCGACGCACCTGAAGCTCCTCAAGCCAAATTTTGTTAAACCTGCAACATTTCTGAGATCATACAGAGACCAAAAGTCAGCGACGTAAACCTCCAAAAATACATATTTTGAGGTATGGAAAAGGTTCCTAGGACAGAGAACTGTCCCTCTCCATCATTGTAATATCCTGAATTTATTCAAATAATAAATTGTGTAGCAATCTGGAATGTTGCTTAATATTAAATTGATTTCCTCTGAAGTTGAATTTTGACCAATTTATAAAAATATGAAAAATTCATAATCACATAGAGGACTGAATATATTGAAACTTTGTCCTTTGGATCGACCGACCCTAAAGAAAAATGTAATTAAGCCAAAATTAGAGATTTTTGGGTTATCTCGGAGTTTTAGATAGAACGATCTTAATCCACCAAATTCGAGCCCAAATCAAGCTCTTACAGGCTCAATCCAGACCCAATCAAGAGGCCCAACATAGAGGCCCATTTCCCATTCGATTCTAGTGCGAAACCCTAACCCTAGCCGCTAGAATTTTGAAGATTGACTCGTTGAATTCATCAACCGTGAATATCGCGCGGAGGAAACTCCACAACTCTTCCCCGTCCATATCACGCCCCTAGTATCGACCCTAGGCCTATAAATCGACGCCCAATACTCTCGAGAACCCCATTTGGCCATAGCAGCAACCGGTGCAAGTGATCGAGGTCGTGGTGCGGCGAGGAAGGAGAAGGATTCGTTTGCAGTTCTAGTGTCGTCATCCCTTTTTCTCTCACGTTTAAGGTAGGTTCTTCTCGTACAAATGCTGATTAACATATACCATCATGTGCGTCATCGAGTCCTCTTTATTTTGATACCAAATAGCCCAATTTCTATTGTGTATAAAAATCATGATTAGGTTTTAACCAAGGCATGTCGAGTTAGGGTTTTTGATAGTGTTCTCTTCTTTTAGATTGATCTAAGGTAAGAGTCTTGCAGGATAAACTCTAATTAAAAATATCCATATTGTGCGGTTTTTCATCCTCTTTCCATTGATAGCAAAATGCCCAAATTTTATAAAGTATACAGCAAGTTATGATGGCTTTTCCTAAGGTCTGTCAAGGACCGTCACAGTAGAACCCGGTGTCCATAATGCAATTTAATAGAAACCGCTACCTAGGAGCTGCGGTTTCGTGACCAACCGCTGCCTTTCGGTAGTGGGAAATTTAAATTTTTGGTCAAAATTACGTAAACGCGATCGTTTACCGACCGCTACCATACATTAGCGGTTGTCTCCTAACCTCGGTCATCGCTCTGATTTCTGTTATAACGTTGTGTTTTCCATGTGCTTTATCTTGCGTAGACAGCATGTTCTAGGGCTAGAAACGCATGTAATAAGTAAAGATTATGAACGAATCCTTAATTTTAAAGTTTATTCACATCATGATCTCTTAATTTTCATTATTATCTCATGATTGTACCTTGCAAAACTAGTAGATTCAACACAGCTCAATCTGATCATAACCATGATAGATCTTGCAATATACTTGTTGTTCTTGATTAGATTACTAGGCTTGTTTGAGGGTCATGCCACTCCGGTGGTAATGATTCACCGCTCATACCATTTTTCACGTTTTACACCTTCAATCTTGTGATAATCGGGACTCTCCATCGGATATTCCTTCCGTTGGACTAGGACAGTTATTACAAGGCCTCCGTAAGCCTCCGCGAACCTGAGATTCCCACTAGGACACCGAGCATGCTGTACCCTGAAAGCATGTACTGAACGACTCGACCGGATTACATTTTTGGTTAGTCCAGACTAGGGACTATTCTGCCCAGTCTCGACCTAAACGCGGTTCTGAATAAACTGCTACTATGTGATAGCGGTCGATTCTTGACCGCGTTTGACTCCTATTTTGGCATACGCGCCAGTTTCCCCAGTCGACTGCTCCTTGTTCAAAGTGAACTTAACTTGATCGGGTCGGCCTATGTCACCTCAATTGACTAAGGTTAGGTAGGATGAACTCTGTTTCAGCATATCCATGACCCCAGGTCGACTGAGGGTGTTGATTGGGTTGACCTAAACCTCAGTGCTTGCCAGCCTAGAAGCTGTTCCTCCTGAACTGTCTCCATCTGAAAGCGGTTCTCCTGAAACCACGTCTTCACTTCCAGCCTGTGCTGTTGTGTCCCTGTGGTTTTGATGATGGTTTTGATGATTGATGTGGTTTTGATGTTGGTTTTGTTGATTGATTGTTGGTGTGAGTTAATCAAATGTTCAGTCATCCTGCTGCTCAATTTAGAGTCATATTTGATGATCAGTCATGCTACATGTTAAACTGATGCATAAAGCATTCATTGCTGTGGTTTTAATGATTTATCTGGTTTTGATGATTGGTGTTTGATGTTAATCATTGTGAGTCATCCTGCTGAAATGTTCATTCAGGGCTTCATATGCTCAGTCAGTTTATCTGCTGACATTGTGCTTTGATGATAGCTTCATGATTGTGATTTGTATATCATCTGGAGAATGCACGTGTATGACTGATATATTGTGTGTGTTAGACTTCTGGTATGTGCATGATCTATACATCACCTTCAATCTTCAAGTCTATACACTGGTTTATTCTTCAAGTCTGTACATCCACAGTTAGACTTAAAGTCTGCACTCTAGTCTTCAATGTCAAGTCTGCACATCGGTCTTCGATTTCAATGTCCATACATTGGGCTTTTACATGAAGTCTACACATTGTTGTTTGCAGTGAAAGTCCATACTTTGGACTGTTCATCAAAGTCTGTACATCATACTGCTATAGCAAGTCTGTACAGTGAGTGATTCATTGGTGAAGTCTGTACACTTAACTGTACTTCAAGTCTAGACATTGCACTGTTCCCTTCATCTTCGTGTTGTTTTCAGTATGTGTCAATTTCATCTTCGTGTCGTTTTTACCTCGTGTCGTGTTACCCCGTGTCAATTACTGTTCGACTTCGTGTTGTTTTCAACCCGAGTTGGTTACTGTTGTTTCTGTGACTTCGTGTCATGTTTTCACACTTCGTGTCGTTCATGTTTCGTAACCACACTTCGTGTTGGTTACTGTCGCTCTTATGACTTTGTGTCGTGTCTCCCAGACCTCGTGTCATTTTTCACTCCGTGTCTATTTCAGTTTTCGTCTTCGTGTTGTTTTCAACTCGTGACGGTCTCTGTCATCTGTCTCCATGTCGTACTCACTCCGTGTCGTTTTTGTTCCACTGCGTGCAGAACATCGCAGCACCTCGTGTTGCTTCCTGTTTGACTTCGTGTCGTTTTCCGTTTTGTGTTCTTCGTGTCGTTCTTACTTTGAGTCGTTTTCTTTGTTATTTCCGTCTTCGTGTCGTTTCTATTTTCATGACTTCTTGTCATCTTCATTGTCTTAGTGTTGTTTTCACCGCGTGCTGTTCTCACTGTCTTCGTGCTGTTTTCACCGCGTGTCGATTACTGTTTCATCTAGTATTGTTTTTCCACTTAGTGTCGTTTCCGAATTATCTCTTCGTGTTGTTCTTCCTAGACATCGTGTCTTTCGTGTGTTGAAACCACACTTACTGTTGGTTTCTGTTTACCTCCATGTTGTCCTCGTGCCGTTCTCATTACTGGTTATTATATCATGTCGTTTTACTTCGTGCTACAGTCACCATGGTGTTCTTCGTGTCGTTCTTCTTTTTACCTTGTGTTGTTTTATAACCTTACTTCGTGCTGTATTCACCTTGTGTATCTCGTGTCGTTCTCAGTGCATCTAGTATTGCTACTACATACTTCGTGCAGATCTAGTTATTGTGGCCCTGAGTTTTAATGGCTTTTCATCTCTTTGCAGGTCCGAGGAAGAAATATTCCCCAGTGACAGGCAGCACGTGATCCGAGGCTGGAATGAAGCCTGCTGAGAGACTGCCACGTGGTCCGAATTCTTAGGGCTGGAAATGTGGAGGTCACACGTCGTGGCTGATACTGCTGCTGCTGCTGCTGCTGCTATATATATGAGCCTTCTTCCACTGAAGAAGATTGATCGAGTTGGCGAGAAGAAAAGCGTATACAGAGAGCCACGATCCAGATAGAAGAAGAAAAGAGAAAGAAGAAGAGCAGAAGGAGAAGAAGAGAGGTAGAGAGCTCGAGAAGAGTGTGAAGAGAAGAAGAAGCAGAGAGTGAGAGGAGAGCAGAAGAAAGAGAAAGAAAGATAGAGAGTGAGCGAGAGAGCTCGTGGAGAAGATGGAAGATCTTACCTGAAGATCCGTCTACTGGACCGTGGATCAAATCCAGGCCAGTCAGCTCCGTTGAGAGCCACATTATGTGTTTCGTTTTTCAGCTTTCTGTTTTGCTGAAGTCATTTTTCGTTTATTGTTCTTTCCTTTGTTTTCTGGTTTGCTGTGTTTCCGATACTCTGTAGAGTGGTCGGGGTTCCTCCTGTTAGTTCAGGAGAAGGGAGATTGACATCTCCGGTTGCAAGTAGCTGGGTGCTACTTGTGGGTTCCCTCCGGTTTGGAGGAAGGGAGATCTGATCTCCAGTTGCAAGTAGTTGGGAGCTACTTGTGGATTCCCTCCGGTTTGGAGGAAGGGAGACTTGTCTCCGGTTCTGGGCTTGTGGATTCCAGTCCAGGGGTTCCCTCCAGGTCTGGAGGAAGAGAGACCGTGTGTCTCTGGTTTGCTAGTGACTGGTGTCACTAGTGGTTCCCTCCGGTTGGGAGGAGGAGGGGAGGCTGTTCCCCTGGTCAAGCTGTTTGGCAGCATTTGTTGCAGACTGAGTCTGCTGTTTCTAGCTTGAGCTAGTGGAAGCCACACTCGGTTTGAGTGTGGGGTGGATGTAGGTCTGGAGGACCGAACCACCTAAAAATCCTCTGTGCAGTGGTCTGATTTCTCTATATGTTTTGCTTCCGCTAGATGTTTGCATAGGGGCGCTCCAAGTGGTTGATCAGATCTTGTTCTGAGTGTTTAATCCGTTGAGTGAGCGAAAGTTTATTTGAGTGGAAGAATGGTGCTACTGCTAATTAGTCTTTCAGATTTGATACATCTGTCTAGTTAGCACTCTAGATAGTTAGTGAGCATCATAACCTTTTAATTGGGTAAAGGTTTTTAAAGGGTTATATTCATTCACCCCCCCCTCTGAATACTGCACCGAACCTAACAATTGGTATCAGAGCGGTCTCTGACTTCCAGATCCAACGATCTGCAGAGGATCCTGCTGTTTTGATTTCATGCTTTATAGTTCCAGTTTGGTGCATTCTTCTGATATCGCTTTCTAGCTCATTGATCTGAGTCTATTCGATTGCTTTATAATGGCATCACATGCAGTTTTTGATGGTTCTAACTTCAAGAAATGGTCACGTAGTCTATGTGGTTTTATAAACTCTATAGATCCAAAACTGTGGGCTCTCGTTGAATATGGTCCACATGTTTTGCCTCGAGAGAAGAATAAATGGTCCCAGAAGGATAAACAACTAAACAGTGAGAATATAAGAGTTCAGGACATTCTGAAGAATGCTGTAGATGCTAATGTCATTTCCTCTATTCTTACATGTGGGACTGCGAAGGAAATCTGGGATTCAGTGATCACATTTCATGAGAACCAGAAATGTCTAACGGCAAGAGGAAGCACTTCAAGCAATGACGAAGAAGACCAGGTAAATTCTGAATCTGATTCTGACAAAATGACTTTTGATGATTTAAAGGAAATGTATGCTGAATTGTATGAAAAATATAGAAAAGTAAAATCTGAAAATAAAAGACTAAAGAAAAAGATTGATCAAAATTGTTCTGATTTATCATGTGAAAATTACTCAAAATTGAAACAATCTCATGATGCTTATCTGATTGATATTCAGAACTATAAGAAGCAATTGGAAGAAGCTAGAAATACAGGCTCAGAAATGAATCAACTGAAGCTTGAAAATGAAAAGGCTAAAAGGCTCCAACAAGAAAATCAAGCTGAACTTGACAAGCATAAAGAACACATTTCTGTGCTGGAAAATAAAAATAATAAACTTACTGATAAAATTTCTGAACTAGAGAATGAGCTGAATTCACTAGGAAAAGATCAAATCCTAATTGATGAACTGGTTCAGAATGAACAAATAAGAAAGGAAAATGAAGAGCTGAAGCTACTGAATTCTGCTATGTCTGAGAAGCTTTTAATACTTGATAAGGAAATTCAATTTGAGAATGAATTGAAATTGAAACAGGAACTAGAAATTGTTAAAAATTTGAATGATGTCATGCAGAGACAAATTATCTCATGTGAGGAAGACTTGACTAATTAAGAACTCAAAATTTGTTCTCTGCAATCTGAAATAAGTAAACTTGTTCGTTCCATGTCTAAATCTACCAAGGGAAAAGAGAAAATGAATGTTCCTTTGTGTGATAACGCCACTAAATCAAGTGGAGAACAAGGATGCAAATCACAAATTGAAAAATATGTTAAGAAAAAGTTGTACACTACTTTTGTTCGCAGCTCTGACATTCCAAGCTGCTCTGGGCCTCCTAAAACATCTACATCATCTGTTTTCCAATTCAAGGCCCAGAAAAATGAAGAACAAATAAAAGTTGTGAACAAAGGTAAACAAATGAGCAAAAATGGTAAGAAAAACAAGGATAAACATGTCCCTACTTGTGTCTTTAAATCTGCTACCTATACTGCATCTGATGATTCAATGCATACTGTTCATAGCTCAATTAATTATCCGTATGCATCTGATAAGAGTGTTTCATGCCATTATTGTGGCAAGGTAGGCCATGTAATGGATGATTGCAGATTATTGATTGAAGATGGGCATGCAAGTGAAACATTGCATTCAAGAAATTCAGTTGGTAGAAATCATGCTACTAGGAAGTCTGATACATCTTGTCATTACTGTGGTAGGCATGGTCATTTCATGGATGCCTGTTTCATCATGAAACAAGATGATAAAATGCATGCTAGGTCTTCTGTTCATCAACACCCCAAAAGAATCATGTATGCTTCAAACCAACACATCATTTGTTATAATTGTAACAGACGTGGTCATAAAACTGTTGAGTGTTGGTTTAGGACTTCATGGGGATATAATGGTTCAAGAGGTAAGCACCCAAGGTGTTTTGAATGTGGCAAGTGTGGGCATGCAGTCAAGGACTGCTGGTATGCTCAGGGAAAACATTTTAATTCCAAATTTGATAAATTCCCTGAAAATAGAAATTGTCTTGGCAGAAATAAATCTATTTTTAAGGAAAAGATTCCTGCATATATTAACTATGGGAAGCCAGGTCACAGGGCTACAACCTGTTGGCTGGCAGGATACCAAAGCCAAACTGGTTTTGCTAAACAGAATTTTTATTCTGTTAACAGAAAATCTCATGTGTATGCACGTAGAATTCATGCTAACAAGTATGTGCATAAATCAGATTTGAAAACTGCTGTCTCTTGCCATCATTATGGCAAATCTGGACATTTGATGGATAGTCATCCTCTGATGAAATTTAATGGCTATCAAGTTAAAAATGTGCTGAGAAAACCTGCTAGGAGTGATAATGTCATGTCAGGACCCAAGACTTCTTGGGTACCTATTTGTGCAAAATAAACTTTGTTTTGCAGGTGTGCCTTGGGACTGGAATAAAAGGGGTAATGATCCAAGGCACTCAAGAATGAAAGCCCCACTCCCACACTGTTCAGGTAATCTCTCTGCATTTCTCATTTTGAAATTAATTGCATTCTGAAAAATCAAAACTGCATATGTATGAGGCTTGAAATTTGTCTGATGCATTGCTCATTAAAAATCTGTCCATTGCATTCTGAAAAAATCTGATTAGCTGAAATTTGATCCATGCATGTTGCCCATGTTTAATTATCATGGTTGACCACAATGGTATATAAATGGTAAGGTATCAAAAGGCAGGGAAGTCTGTCTAGAGGTTCTCACTATGTGTGAGATGGTCTTTCAGACCAAGTGCTCCGTCTAGTACCATGGGTCACCTTGCTGGTTAGGACAGTCTGAATATGCATGAATCAAAATCATATGTTCAGTTTTCAGTGCAAACATTGCATGCTTTCAGGGGGAGTTAATTGCATGTCCTTGCATAGCATTCAGTGTTGAGTCTTTGCATGCATATAGTTAATTGCATTGCATTTTACTGCATTGAAAATACCAAAAAGGATAATTGAATGCATATTGTAAGGGGGAGTCAATGCATTGCATATAGGTTGTCAAATGCATACATTTGTCAGATTTCATAGCATATCCTCTCTTATTGATTTTGTTGACAAACCTTGATCATATTCTGAAAACTTTATGCTTCAAAAATCTCTCTTAACAATTGGTAATTCTCCTATCAATTGGTATCATTTGGCTTCAGAATTCTATCAGTCTTTCATGAAGATTTCAATGGGCTATCTCGATCATAAATCTGAAAATCTTGAACTAGAAATCTTCTATTATACGTTTCTATGAATGACTGAAATAACTCATGCGGTTTAAGTTTAATGTATTCAATGAGTTTGGCTTTAAAATCTCTTAAAAATATCTGAAGCATGTTTAATAAACCTTAACCATCTGTTTCATGCTATGTCTTGTGAAAACTCCTGAAATCTGCACTTTTGAATACATAACTTTAATTGGTTAAGTACATGAGATTAATATTGTTTTGAAGCAAATGAATGTTTCTGAAATGTCTAAAGGGTAATATCTGTCAGGGCAATGACATTGGTCACTGAGAAACACAAGTCCAAAGGACTGTGTCATGAGGTGCCTTAGTTAACTCTGTAAAATGAGAATTCATTGAAAATCAGGCAGAGCAATGGCATGCACACTGAGAAATACAATTCACTCATTAAAAATTGAGCTGTAGTGTGTCATGATGTGTAAATGCTAACTCTGTTTACATAAGGCATGACAGTTAGTCACACTAAGGGCTTAGGGATATTGGCCTCTGATCAAGGTATATCCTCTAGTTATAAGGTGTGTACTGAACTAGAAAGCACGTAAAATTTGTAGCAAAGAAAATTGCTGAATAAATTGAAATATCTGAATATTGATGCCAAAATCAAATTGCTACAACCCTAGACAAAATCATATGACTTCATAATTGCTTGATTTCAATACTAGTACATGTAATTCTGAAAGAAGTCAATAGATTTGATTGTGTAAGACAAAGGGAGGATAATCAAGATAAATATGAGGGCTTGGTTCATTTTTATTAAACCATGGTTTTAGATATCATTACAGAATTTTATTGATAAACTCTGCATACATCACGTTTAAACCATGATGTTCAATAAATGTCATTCATAAGCCCTTATGATAGAAGACTTTGAAAACTTATGCTTTAGATTTATGATATTGATATCTCTTTGAAAATCAGGCTGAACTTCTTGTGTTTGGAACATCCTTGAAAAATCTGTTAATTGAAACTCTTCTGCTCATGGTATTGACTCATTAACCTGAACCTCTTCTTGTTTGCCTCTGTGGTCTCCTTCTCATAAGAGTCCACTTATTGAGGGGGAGCTTCCATGTCATGCATCACTTGCATATCAATTGGCATCTCTTTAGGGGGAGCATTCCTTGTCATGCTGAATCATGTTCATATCATTTGTGACCTTGCATTCATATACTTAGGGGGGAGTATTGCATTTCTGGTTGCATCTGCATTTTTGCATTTAACCCTTCCCATGGTTTATTTTGATTACACCAAAGGAGGAGATTGTTTGCCAAAGAGAGAGAATATCATTCAATCAGTGCATGCAGATTTCTTTTGATCTTCTCTAATTCATGCTTTTGCTGAAACTATTAAAGGGGGAGAATCATGTTCTAGCAAGGGGGAGAATTTGACTGAACTCTTATACATGCTTTAATTTCTCAAATTATTTTCTTTTTGATGAAGTCAAAGGGGGAGAATAATTTGAGTCTTCAGAATACCTCACATCATCAGAATGACTCAATATATTGAAAGTGTTACCATCATCAAAAAGGGGGAGATTGTTGTGTCCCTGTGGTTTTGATGATGGTTTTGATGATTGATGTGGTTTTGATGTTGCTTTTGTTGATTGATTGTTGGTGTGAGTTAATCAAATGTTCAGTCATCCTGCTGCTCAATTTAGAGTCATATTTGATGATCAGTCATGCTACATGTTAAACTGATGCATAAAGCATTCATTGCTGTGGTTTTAATGATTTATCTGGTTTTGATGATTGGTGTTTGATGTTAATCATTGTGAGTCATCCTGCTGAAATGTTCATTCAGGGCTTCATATGCTCAGTCAGTTTATCTGCTGACATTGTGCTTTGATGATAGCTTCATGATTGTGATTTGTATATCATCTGGAGAATGCACGTGTATGACTGATATATTGTGTGTGTTAGACTTCTGGTATGTGCATGATCTATACATCACCTTCAATCTTCAAGTCTATACACTGGTTTATTCTTCAAGTCTGTACATCCACAGTTAGACTTAAAGTCTGCACTCTAGTCTTCAATGTCAAGTCTGCACATCGGTCTTCGATTTCAATGTCCATACATTGGGCTTTTACATGAAGTCTACACATTGTTGTTTGCAGTGAAAGTCCATACTTTGGACTGTTCATCAAAGTCTGTACATCATACTGCTATAGCAAGTCTGTACAGTGAGTGATTCATTGGTGAAGTCTGTACACTTAACTGTACTTCAAGTCTAGACATTGCACTGTTCCCTTCATCTTCGTGTTGTTTTCAGTATGTGTCAATTTCATCTTCGTGTCGTTTTTACCTCGTGTCGTGTTACCCCGTGTCAATTACTGTTCGACTTCGTGTTGTTTTCAACCCGAGTTGGTTACTGTTGTTTCTGTGACTTCGTGTCATGTTTTCACACTTCGTGTCGTTCATGTTTCGTAACCACACTTCGTGTTGGTTACTGTCGCTCTTATGACTTTGTGTCGTGTCTCCCAGACCTCGTGTCATTTTTCACTCCGTGTCTATTTCAGTTTTCGTCTTCGTGTTGTTTTCAACTCGTGACGGTCTCTGTCATCTGTCTCCATGTCGTACTCACTCCGTGTCGTTTTTGTTCCACTGCGTGCAGAACATCGCAGCACCTCGTGTTGCTTCCTGTTTCACTTCGTGTCGTTTTCCGTTTTGTGTTCTTCGTGTCGTTCTTACTTTGAGTCGTTTTCTTTGTTATTTCCGTCTTCGTGTCGTTTCTGTTTTCATGACTTCGTGTCATCTTCATTGTCTTAGTGTTGTTTTCACCGCGTGCTGTTCTCACTGTCTTCGTGCTGTTTTCACCGCGTGTCGATTACTGTTTCATCTAGTATTGTTTTTCCACTTAGTGTCGTTTCCGAATTATCTCTTCGTGTTGTTCTTCCTAGACATCGTGTCTTTCGTGTGTTGAAACCACACTTACTGTTGGTTTCTGTTTACCTCCATGTTGTCCTCGTGCCGTTCTCATTACTGGTTATTATATCATGTCGTTTTACTTCGTGCTACAGTCACCATGGTGTTCTTCGTGTCGTTCTTCTTTTTACCTTGTGTTGTTTTATAACCTTACTTCGTGCTGTATTCACCTTGTGTATCTCGTGTCGTTCTCAGTGCATCTAGTATTGCTACTACATACTTCGTGCAGATCTAGTTATTGTGGCCCTGAGTTTTAATGGCTTTTCATCTCTTTGCAGGTCCGAGGAAGAAATATTCCCCAGTGACAGGCAGCACGTGATTCGAGGCTGGAATGAAGCCTGCTGAGAGACTGCCACGTGGTCCGAATTCTTACGGCTAGAAATGTGGAGGTCACACGTCGTGGCTGATACTGCTGCTGCTGCTGCTGCTGCTATATATATGAGCCTTCTTCCACTGAAGAAGATTGATCGAGTTGGCGAGAAGAAAAGCGTATACAGAGAGCCACGATCCAGATAGAAGAAGAAAAGAGAAAGAAGAAGAGCAGAAGGAGAAGAAGAGAGGTAGAGAGCTCGAGAAGAGTGTGAAGAGAAGAAGAAGCAGAGAGTGAGAGGAGAGCAGAAGAAAGAGAAAGAAAGATAGAGAGTGAGCGAGAGAGCTCGTGGAGAAGAAGGAAGATCTTACCTGAAGATCCGTCTACTGGACCGTGGATCAAATCCAGGCCAGTCAGCTCCGTTGAGAGCCACATTATGTGTTTCGTTTTTCAGCTTTCTGTTTTGCTGAAGTCATTTTTCGTTTATTGTTCTTTCCTTTGTTTTCTGGTTTGTTGTGTTTCCGATACTCTGTAGAGTGGTCGGGGTTCCTCCTGTTAGTTCAGGAGAAGGGAGATTGACATCTCCGGTTGCAAGTAGCTGGGTGCTACTTGTGGGTTCCCTTCGGTTTGGAGGAAGGGAGATCTGATCTCCAGTTGCAAGTAGTTGGGAGCTACTTGTGGATTCCCTCCGGTTTGGAGGAAGGGAGACTTGTCTCCGATTCTGGGCTTGTGGATTCCAGTCCAGGGGTTCCCTCCAGGTCTGGAGGAAGAGAGACCGTGTGTCTCTGGTTTGCTAGTGACTGGTGTCACTAGTGGTTCCCTCCGGTTGGGAGGAGGAGGGGAGGCTGTTCCCCTGGTCAAGCTGTTTGGCAGCATTTGTTGCAGACTGAGTCTGCTGTTTCTAGCTTGAGCTAGTGGAAGCCACACTCGGTTTGAGTGTGGGGTGGATGTAGGTCTGGAGGACCGAACCACCTAAAAATCCTCTGTGCAGTGGTCTGATTTCTCTATATGTTTTGCTTCCGCTAGATGTTTGCATAGGGGCGCTCCAAGTGGTTGATCAGATCTTGTTCTGAGTGTTTAATCCGTTGAGTGAGCGAAAGTTTATTTGAGTGGAAGAATGGTGCTACTGCTAATTAGTCTTTCAGATTTGATACATCTGTCTAGTTAGCACTCTAGATAGTTAGTGAGCATCATAACCTTTTAATTGGGTAAAGGTTTTTAAAGGGTTATATTCATTCACCCCCCCCTCTGAATACTGCACCGAACCTAACATGTGCACGTCGAACCATCGGTCCATTGGGTCAATGCCAGCCAGAAAGCGGTTCTTCCTTAAACGTGTTCTGATAGTAGCGCCTCGGTGATAACCGCGGCTTGTCCCTGAACCCATTTTTTGTGATCCTTTTGTGTTGTAGCAGCTCGATAACCTTCCGGTTACTACCCAGTCTTGGTCAAAATTTCCTTCAGTGAATCTTGGCTTCAAAGGTCATGCTCTTATGTGATGCGGGATGGGACGCGACTCGACGCCAATTGATATGCAAACCTTAGACTCTAGTTAAACTCACGATCATCCCTAACGAGGGAAGCATGCGGACGTACGCAGTTGAGAAGTCGGCAAAGAGCTAGGGTGGTCAACTCACACTTTCATGACCGGATCGGGTCACGAGACAGTCTCGCTCTCTCTCACAGCGGTGATTGAAAAGTTATAACGAGTTAGATTTACATATCACTCATGCACCGGCATATAGAAATATACGAAGTAAGCAAAGATGTTGAGTGAGGAGCGAACACGATAACTCCATGCTACCAGGCATGGGGAAGACGTTCCCAGCCAAACATCGTAACTGCCGGTACAGTAATTAAATTAATTACAGAAGCAAATTTTCTTGCCCACTCCACGCAGGGAGGTAAAGGGCTACACAAAAATATTTCGGGAGCACCGAATTTGGGTTGACGGGCAGCAAGGCGGCGGGTTCCGGGCGATGGCAGGCAGCGGCTCCGAATCTGCGAGTTGCTGGCTGGCAGGACAACAAGCACGGGCGTCTGAAGGGACGTCGATCTCCGGGAACCTTTTGAAGGCGGCGGTTCACCGGGACGCTGGCAGAGGATCCCTAGTCGACCGCTGGGAGGGGCGGTCATTGAAGCTACCCCGATATATTTCTTCTGGAATTAACGTGTGAACCCTTTTTACAGGCCTGTCTTGGGACAGATCTGGACAGTCTTACGCTCTCCGACAAGAATGGCTGGTGGATCGAAGCGAGGTTAGCGCCATTGGAAAGAGGACTCAGAGATCTTCAACATACTGTAATTTCAAGTCCATCAAGTGAAGGGATTGAAAATTAAAATGACTGTTCCACGGACTCTTTTATGACTCAGGATCCAGATCTAGCAGGGGAGTTGTCTAAAGGTGATTTTTGACTGAGGGGTTGGTGGTGGATTTAGGGCTTGTGAAAAATATGGGTAGACGATGACTATGTGGGGGATGTACAGAATTATTTTTGGAATTTTTGGAGAAGACTAAGGGGGTGGGAAAAATACGGGATCAGGGTTCTATCCTGCAGGTCTGCAACCAGGCAGATTGCGAGGGGTATGAAGAATGACCTGGGAGGTGGGGCAAATGGGATCAGAAAGGGGCAAATTTTATATTGCTGGAAAGCTAACACAAAGGGGAACACTATCTCAAAATCTCAGCTCGATCAGAGCTATGAGCTGGGAGAACTAACCTTTTATTTAGCTTGCTGCACTGGATCTCGTGGTTCAGGACAGCAGGGTGGACGGTGGCTTGTGGCGGCTTGTTGGCGGCTCTGATGGCGGCGGCGGCGGCGGCGGCGGGGGTGGAGCTTCACACTCCAAGGAAGAGATAGAAATTGGATTCACTCCAATATTGAGGGCTTCACACCCTGGATCAAGAGGAAGAAGATGAAGAACAAGAAGAACAAGAAGAGCTAGAGAGAGAGGGGGTGCGCCCTTGGCATAAATTCATGTAATTTTTCTTCATTAAAATTGATCAAAATGCAACAAGAGACATTAAATACCAAAACCCTAGACCTAGCCAAATGACCTCTAATGCCCTTGGTCAAAGGGGCATAAAGGGGAAGGGAGAATAAAATACATTAAACAAATCCCCATGTGGAGACAAAAGAGGGGGCGCCCATTTGAAAAAAAAGGTAGAAAAAATTGAATTTTCTTCTATTTGTCCCCCCTTGGTCCAAGTATAATCTTGGACTTTGAACCAGCCCCACATGGACCCTAGAGGCCATGTGGCCCAATGAGAGAGAGGGTGGGGACCCCTACTGGGCCTATGTGTCCCTTTTACATATAAACCCAAATAAAACCCAAAATAAACGCACATTACACACCAAGAACAATATTACAAAAATACACTCCAAACATTTAATGGAATAGCCCCGATGCCCCATCATTATGATTGCCATTTGAAACTCCTATTTATTGTAATATACTTGTTCTTAAAGCTTCGTTACTTAAGCTTAACCTTGGAAATCTTGGCCGAAATATACGAATGTCTACACGTTACTTGGGATCGTTGATCCACCACTCAATGCCAACGCATCATTAAGGGCCCGGTCTGGTCCTGGGAGGAGTGCCCGAAAGTACTTGTGCCCCGGGGAGTTTGTAATGACAAGATGTCGCATTGCACCGAGTACTTGCTAGCATGTTGTCTATGACATTCTCTCTTATACAATTGCAACAGTTACGAGACTTGTTATACTTCCATGCTTGATACGGACAATTCATGAAATACTGGTATACATTGTTCTATCACTTGGTATTCCTTGCATTTCACATCCATTTTGTGATCCTCATTGTTTATTTATTCGTGGTGTTATAACATGACATTATCAAATTGATTAATCACTTATACATTACATGTTACCGAACCTACTGAGCGTTTGCTCACCCAGTTTTTCAACCCCTTCTAGGTAGCTCTAATGAGGATACGCAAACTGATGGGGATGGGCGCGAGTTAAGCTTGGAGCGAGCCAGTCTAGAAGTTGTGTCATGTGATGGTCGTAGTATGGATGTGTCAGTTGTGTAGTGGAGTCGAGTTGGAAGTTGTAATTCTGTTTGGTCTACTTTGAATTGAGTCTCTATGTAGGGTTGCTCAGCCAAGTCCACAAGGTGATGTAATGAAATACTCCTCTTTTTATCAATAAAATTTAGTTATTTGCTTTTAATTGTGGCAATTTTTGATAGTTGGTCTCTTATGGCAATGTGTGCTCTGATTGACATGATTGATTATAACTGCCGCATTCCAATTTTTTGCATCGGGGTGTGATGGTTTTTTGGTATCAGAGTCTAGGTTTTCTTAAGACCCTAGGTTTCCAGAAAGAATCAGTAGAACCCGTGACGTTCGTAAGGTCTACGATGTAACCCAGTGAGAGGGGGTAGAGACTTGGGTTAATTAACAAACAAACTTTAAAATGAATTTAGTAGAATGTTCTTGATTGTTCTTTCAACGTTGTATGAATTTCTAACGATGGCAGCTGAGCGCGCGCAGTGGCGAGATATGCAACGCATGGTGCATGGCTTGACGCAGGCCCTATAGCAAGTAGCGCAAGGCGGCACGCATCATGGAGCAGGTGATCTCCACGGGAACTTTCGAGGCTTGAATCCCCCACCGTTTGGTGGCACTGTAGACCCTGATGAGGTAGAGCATTTGTAATGTCCCGAGTTTTTCTGACATTTTTTGGATCTGGATCCGTGGGTTTCGGATCACTTTTGGGGGTCTCGGAGCTCATTTTGTGGTTCACGCATGTTTTTCCCTAATGGACCTTTGGAACCTTGTGTAGGGTAAACTGTTGCGTTCTCCTACTCCGAGATGGTACCAATGCGTCGAGCATGTTTCAAGGATCGAGAAAATGATTTGTGCCAATTTTTCATATTTTTTTGCATTTTTCGGGTTTTCCATAAATAACCCTTTTCTTTTCTTCTTCTCTCTTCTTCTTCTTTCTCCCCCGTGAGCCGGCCGAGTGTTGCAGCTTCTTCCCCGTCCAAACTTTCCGGCTCCCTTCCTCCTCCGATGACGAATGACGGACTAAGGCGGCGGTGTGGTGACGACGGTGGCGGCGAGGTGAACGAGACGGTGCCGTTCTCACGGCATGGGGAGTGGGTTTGTGTTCGGCCAAGAATTGGAGATCGGCGGCGATCCGATAGATTTTGAGCTTCTTTGAGGTAGGGGGACAGATCCTTACCTCCTTTCCCGCTTTCCCCGTGATTGTTAGGCCATGGGGAGGTCGAGAGGCGCTTGTTTTACGCTGGGAGGGGAATTCGCATGCTTGGGGCTTGAGCGCCGGATCTCACGATTTATGTGGTTTTTGGTTCATTTTTGCGCTCCATTTAGAGCGAAAGGGGTACGGGAAGGATTCCCCTTTTGTTTCCTCTTCACTTGGGGGTGAAAGGGGCGTGGGATCGAGTTTTTCGCGCGAGGCTCACGAGCCGGGCTCGGCCTGGTATCGCGGCGGTTTCAGGGGTCACGTTCTTCAAGAACGCGACGCGTTGATAGGTCACATTCATCGAGGAAGATGAACAGTTAGGTGGTTGGGATCGTGCCTACTCGATCGAGCGCGATGATGAAGATTGCGCCCACCGAGGATACCGTATTTATGTCGCGGTGGAGATGGGTAGCGCGTTTGTCTGAGCATGCCTGGCCTTGACCTAGATCTCTCCCTTTAGGGGTGCCGTGTATACCATGATCATGCTCACAGTGGCGAGCGCGTTCTCCATGATCACGCTCATAAGGTTGAGCACGTTGTGTAGGGATCACGCTCATTAGTCAGAGCATGTTATCCACGATCGCGCCCAGGCGTCTGAGCGTGTTAAGGTCACGACCCTAGTGATGGTCGCATTCTTGTTCCCTTTTCATCCGTGTTCCACTCCCGCAGTTTAGTCTTCGGTAAAGACTAGTTTTTGGATCCTTTGTGGCGTATGGCCCGAGGGATGCCTAGAGCACCCAGTGAGAGCCATAGGCGCGTCCAAAGGTCCCAGAGGTGTCGTTACCTTGGTTTGCATGCCTGTGTGATCTGAGGGCCATGGGATGCTGTGTATGCGTCCCGGGCTTTCCGGTCTATCTAGCCTTGTCACCGAGAGTCGGTGTAAGTACGAAGGGCTGTCCCCGTGCCTCATTAGTACGTATTCGGTGGTTTCCGTGAGTTGAGTCTCACCTCCAGTGACACCTCCACTAGTCGTAGCCTTCTTACGGCACGCGTGTGCTGAGCTACCTGGGAGTGGTGGAGCGGCTTACCCGAGAGAGACGGTTGTTAGGCTTGTTACCGTATGGCCCCTCCGCGCAGCCTGAGTCCGGGCTTTGGGGAAGAACCAGCTAGAGGATCTGACCTAGGGCGCATGGTCTGTGTGTGCAAACATAGTTGGGGGCTGTCGGACCCGCGCTGATGAGCGTGACCCTAGCTAGTCCTTGTTTGTGGTACTGGCTACTGTTGTGTCTCTGTCTCCGCCTGGGGCGTCGCAACGAGACACTTGAGGTGCGGAGTAAGACGTCAGGGGACGCATCCGGCTTTGCTTCTAGTGGGTGGTGCTCCTGTCTCCTGGCAGGTACGGACTTACTTGTCCACCTGTTCGAGGTCTGTTGGCTTGCTATAGTTAGTTATGGAGAGCTTTTCTGTTTATTTATTATTGCTTGTCGCTTCTACCGTACTCCTGCTAGATAGTGTTACCTTTCACGCTTTGTTGTGTTGTTTCTCTCGTGCGGGGTGGGGGTTTGCGGGATCCCTATTGAGCCTATGAAATGAGGCTCACCCCTACGTTTTCAGGTGAGGCGGGGTCGTCGAGAGACGTGGCGGAGTTTCAGCGTGGTTCTAGTAGCCAGGGTTAGTCGCCAGTTGCCAGAGTCGGGTATGCCCCGTGTACTTGTACTTTTTCTTTCCGTTGATTGTACTTAATTTGGACATGAGATACACTGGACCTTCTAGCAGTTTAGTTATTTATTTAATTTCTTGCATTATTATTATTTATTGTACTATCTTTGCAGTTATTTCAGCTTCTCTTATGCGCTCACACCATCCTTTAACCCTTCCGAGTCTTCGGGCTCGTGGGTGGTGGGCCGAGGTTCGAGTTGCGCCAGTTCCTTTTCGGTACTCATATCTCGTGTCGTTACAGTTGGTATTAGAGAGGGGTTGTGAAGATAGATAAGAACCAGAAATGATTGTAGTGGTCCAGAAGGTCCATGAATGTCTTGTACAGTCGGCGACTAGCGTAGGGCCCCGTGTGTTTTATTGATTACTCTGATTATTTTTGTTAATAGGGGGGTTATGGCACCCAGAAGAGGGACTCGTTCCCAATAGGGAGAGTCATGTGGGGACTAGGAAGGGCAGAGCAGGGCAGCACTTCCAGTTGATGTAGCTGAGGGGGTGAGAGTCCCCGGACCGGAGGAGTTCTTTCGGGGCATGTATCAGTATGTTCTTCAGCAGCAGGGCAGTGATGATAGTGAGGGTTCGTCGTCTCGAGGTGGCCATGGTCGTGTGTTGAGGGATTTCTTACAGTTCCAACCGTCTCTTTACAATGGGCAGCCAGATCTAGAGGTCGCTAGGGAGTGGCTAGATGACTTGGATAGGGTATTCAGTTCGATGGAGTGTGCTGAGGAGGAGAAGGTGGTGTTGGCTACGCATCGATTGAAGGGGTCAGCCCGGACGTGGTGGACATCAGAGTGGGGGGCAGTGTTCCAGTCCCGTCCTCTTCGGCAGATCACGTGATCGGAGTTTGTCACGGCTTTTGAGCATGCTTTTTGTCCGTCCTTCATCAAATCGTAGACGTTGCGCGAGTTCCTAGAGCTGGTCCAGAGTGACATGTCAGTGATGCAGTATAGATCTAGGTTCATTGAGTTGGGCCATTATGGGCCGCATATCATGGCAGGCGAGGAGCTGAAGATCGAGCAGTTTGTTAGGGGTTTGAGGCCAGAGCTGAGGCATCCCCTGCTTGCATCAGGTTTGACCAACCTAGATGCAGCTTGCAGAGTAGCAGCGCTGTTGAAGAGAGATTTGCAGAAGACTCGAGGTCAGGGCAGTGCAGGCCGAACGCAGATGGGTTTTAATCAGCCAACGGCTGTGCAGCAGTAGAGTATTGTCTAGCCCTCAGCAGGCAGTTCAGGTGCAACTCCGTCTACAGCTTCGACAGCAGATTGTCATCCATTAGCTCGAAGCTCAAGAAGCTATTCAAGGAAGCTAGTTTTGGCAGGAGGCGTCGAGACCGCAAAGATTAGGGGTAGGTGTCAGTGAGCAGTGTTCAGCAGCCCACAGCTTACCAGGGCTAGGGTTCAGTGAGTGGTTCTCGTGGCGGGTGTCCTCGGTGCTACGATTCTCATCTAGGCGGACAATGCTCAACGCCCGTGGTTTGCTTTAGGTGTGACCAGCCAGGGTACATGGCACGTGACTATCCGCAGAGACCACGTTAGTCACACGAGTTTCAATAGTAGTAGTAATTTCAGCCCCAACAGTTACCACCACAACCGCAGCAGCACCAGTAGCAGGGTTAGTTTCCGCAGTTGACTCGATCGGCTACCGTAGGGAGGCAGAAATCTCGAGGCCGAGTTACGTACATGACCAGAGCAGAGGCTGAGGCGTCGCAGTTGGTGGAAGGTACTATTCTGATTATGGGTTGTGTGGCTCGAGTTTTGTTTGATTCTGGCGCATCCCATTCGTTCATTTTGGAGGTTTTGCTTACAGTGCTGTGGAGTCGGTGACCGTGGTGTCTTGTGACCTGGCAGTGGAGTTGCCTACCAGTGATTTCATGCTCACCCCGTATTTCCTTGAGAAGGTGCTTGTGCTGGTGGATGGGTAGAACTTATCGGCCTGGATTTATGCATTACCGCTTTAAAACTTTGCTGTGATTTTGGGCATGGATTGGCTCGAGGCCCATCGTGCCGTGGTGGATTGCAGCTTGAAGAGGGTCTACTTCCAGCATCCTAGCATACCCACCTTCTACTACCAAGGTATCCGGTCTTCCTCTTCCCATTTTCTTATTTCGGCCATTAATGCCCATAAATTGCTCGAGGCGGGGTGCCAGGATTTTCTCGCTTCAGTGGTCCTTGTTGATCGGCAGTGTCCGAAAGTAGAGGATATTTCGGTTGTCTGCAAGTTTTTTGATGTTTTTCCCAAGGAGTTGCCAGGGTTGCCACCATAGTGAGAGATTGATTTTGTGATTGAGGTGGTACCAGGTACGGCGCCTATGTCGATGGCCCCTTACTGGATGGCACCAGTTGAGTGAGGGAGTTGAAGGCGTAGTTGCAGGAGTTGCTGGCCAAGAGGTATATTCGTCCTAGCTTTTCCCCTTGGGGTGTGCTCGTGCTGTTTGTGAAGAAGAATGATGGTAGTATGAGGTTATGTATCGACTACTGGCAGTTGAACCAGGCGACTGTTAAGAACAAGTATCTGTTGCCCCGGATTGATGAGTTGTTTGATCAGATTCAGTCATCCTAGGTGTTTTCACAGATCGACTTGAGGTCGGGTTATTACCCGCTGCGGATTCGGGAGTCTGACATTGAGAAGACTGCGTTCCGCTCTAGGTATGGGCACTATGAGTTTCTGGTGATGCCGTTTGGGCTCACCAATGCCCCTACAGTGCTTATAGATTTAATGCATAGGGTGTTCAGTCTGTATCTAGACCAGTTTGTGGTCGTGTTTATGGATGACATCCTTATGTATTCGCAGCCTGCGGAGGAGCATGTGCATCATTTGAGGGTGGTGTTATAGACCTTGCGAGATCACCATCTGTATGCCAAGCTCAACAAGTGTGAGTTCTGGCTTCAGGAAGAGCACTTTTTGGGGCACGTGATTTCTGGTGATGGTGTTTCCGTAGATTCGGCCAAGGTTGAGGCTGTGGTGCAGTGGTCGAGGCCGAGTTCTGTCACGGAGATTCGGAGCATTTTGGGGCTTGCGGGCTATTATAGGAGATTCATTCAGCATTTTACTCGTATTGCGACCCCGATGACTAGCTTACGTGGAAGGATGTGCCGTTTGTCTGGACAGAGGAGTGTGAGCAGAGCTTCATGGAGCAGAAGAGATTGCTCACTACCGCTCCGGTGTTGGTGTTACCATCGGGATTCTGGAAGAGCTTCCAGAGAGCTTTAGGCACGGAGTTGACTTTTAGCTCAGCGTACCATCCTCAGTCGGACGGTCAGTCTGAGAGGGCCATCCAGACTTTGGAGGACATGTTGAGGTCATGTTGTCTGGAGTGGCAAGGGAGTTGGACTCACCATTTACTGTTAGTGGAGTTTGCCTATAACAATAGCTATCATTCGAGCATTAGTATGGCTCCTTATGAGGCGTTGTACGGGCGGCCTTTTTGGACTTTGCTTGATTGGTCTGAGGTGGGGGAGCGTGTCCTGACAGGACCGGATTTGGTGTAGCAGTGTACTGAGGTGGTGCATTTGGTTCGGCAGAAGATGTTGGCGGCGCAAAGCTGACAAAAGAGTTATGCCGATCGGAGGAGGCAACCCCTCAGCTTTGCTGTGGGAGACCGGGTGTTTCTGAGAGTCTCTCCCATGAAGGGTGTGATGCGCTTTGGTAGGCGTGGGAAGTTGAGTCCCGCTACATTGGTCCTTTTCTAATTATCGAGCGTATTGGTGAAGTTGCTTATCGGTTGCAGTTACCCCCGGAGCTATCTGCCGTGCATGACGTGTTCCATGTGTCTATGCTGCGGAGGTATATGCCCAATAATTCCCATGTCTTGGAGGACGCTATGTTGCCTGAGGTAACCCCAGACTTGCCCCTTCCGGAGTATCCTATCTGCATTGAGGATCGGTGTGAGTAGCGCTTGCGGAACAAGGTTATTCCCCTGGTTAAGGTGGTCTGGCAGTGTCATTCTGAGGGCAAGGCATCGTGGGAGCATGAGGATGAGATGCGGCAGCAGTATCCTTACTTGTTCGGGTGAGTCTTTTCCCCTGACCTCATGTCGTTCTTACTTTCAAGGATGAAATTTATTTAAGGGGGGAGGGCTATAATGTTCCGAGTTTTTCAAACATTTTTCGCATCTGGATCCGTGGGTTTCAGATCACTTTTGGGGGTCCCAGAGCTCGTTTTGTGGTTCACGCGTATTTTTCCCTAATGGACCTTCGGAACCCTGTGTAGGGTAAACCATTGCGTTCTCCTACTCCGGGACGGTACCAGTGCGTCGAGCGTGCTTCGAGGATCGAGAAAATGAATTTCCCCAATTTTTCATATTTTTCACATTTTTTGGGTTTTCCATAAATAACCCTTTTCTTTTCTTTTTCTTTTCTTCTTCTTTCTTCTTCTTCTTTCTCCCTCGTTAGACGGTCAACCGTTGCAAGCTTCTTCCCCCTCCAAACTTCGCAGTGCCCTTCCTTCTCCGGTGACAGACGGCGGACCAAGACGGCGGCGTGGTGATGACAATGGCGGTGAGGTGATCGAGACGGTGCCATTCTCACGGTGTGGGGAGTGGGTTTGTGTTCGGCCAAGAATTGGAGATCGGCGACGATCCGGTGGATTTTGAGCTTCTTTGAGGTAGGGGGCTGGATCCTTACCTCCTTTCCCGCTTTCCCCATGATTTCTAGGCCGTGGGGAGGTTGAGAAGGGTTTGTTTTATGCCGGGAGGGGAATTCGCATGCTTGGGGCTTGAGCACCGGATCTCACGATTTGTGTGATTTTTGGTTTGTTTTTAGGCTCCATTTCGTGCCAAAGGGGTAGGGGAAGGATTCCCTTTTTGTTTCCTCTTCACCTGGGGGTGAAAGGGGCATGGGATTGAGTTTTCCACACGAGGCTCGAGAGTCAAGCTCGACCTGGTATCGCGGCAGTTTCAGGGGTCACCTTATTCAGGAACGCGACGCGTCGATAGGTCACGTTCATCGAGGAAGATAGTTAGGCTGTTGGCATCGCGCCTACCCGATCGAGCGTGATGATGGAGATCGCGCCCACCAAGGATACCACGTTTATGTCACGATGGAGCTGGGTAGCGTGTTCGTCTGAGCGTGCCTGGGTTTGACCCAGATCACGCCCTTTAGGGGCACCGTGTCTACCATGATCGCGCTTACGGCGTCGAGAGCATTCTCCATGATCGCGCTCATAAGCTCGAGCGCGTTATGTTGGGATTGCGCTCGTTAGTCAGAGCGCGTTATCCATGATCGCGCCCAGGGGTCTGAGCATGTTAAGGTCACGACCCCAGTGATGGTAACGTTCATGTTTCCTTTTGATCCATGTTCAACTCCGGTAGTTTAGTCTCCAGTTAAGACTAGTTTTTGGATCCTATGTCATGCCCTGTACTCTATACCGTCGAGGTATTGTCCGCTTTGGCCTACCGGCCTCACGGTTTTGTCCCTTTCTAACAGTGATCGGCTCCAGAATGAGGGACTTCCCGGGCAGGTCACCCATCCCAGTACTACTCCCCATTAAGCACGCTTAACTTCGGAGTTCTTTTCAAGAACTGAGCCGATACTTCAAAAGGTGGCTCGGTGATATAGAGTACAACTTAGCTATATTTGAGGGTGTTACAATCTACCCCTCTTATATAGGCGACGTCCTCGTCGCTGGGCATATATAGCACGCAATCACGCAATCAAGCCCCCAGGCAGGTAGGACTCTAGAGGTGGCCCCTACAGGCTCAAGAGGTGACTCCCCCTATGTAGCACTTTGCTCCATTACGGACTCAAGAGGTGGCTCCCATAGTGTAGCACTTTGCCATGCATGACACTTAGTTTCCACACTTCCGGTTGGGGTATAGCTCTGATACCATTCTGCCATGCCCCGTACTCTATACCGTCGAGGTATTGTCCGCTTTGGCCTACCGGCCTCACGGTTTTATCCCTTTCTAACAGTGATTGGCTCCAGAATGAGGGACTTCCCGGGCAGGTCACCCATCCCAGTACTACTCCCCATTAAGCATGCTTAACTTCAGAGTTCTTTTCAAGAACTGAGCCGATACTTCAAAAGGCGCCTTGGTGATATAGAGTACAACTTAGCTATATTTGAGGGTGTTACATCCTATGTGGCGTATGGCCCGAGGGTTGCCTAGAGCACCCAGTGAGAGCCACAGACGTGTCCAGGGGTCCCGGAGGTGTGGTTACCTTCGTTTGCATGCCTGTGTGATCTGAGGGCCGTGGGACCCTGTGTGTGCTTCACGAGCTTTTCGGTCTCGCTAGCCTTGTCACCGAGAGTCGATGTCGGTGCGGAGGGCTCTCCCCATGGCTCATCAGTACGTAGTCGGTGGTTTTCGTGAGTTGTGTCTTACCTCCAGTGAAACGTTCACTAGTCGTAGCCTTCTTACGACAAGCGTGTGCTGACCCACCCGGGAGTGGTGGAGCGGCTTACCCGAGAGAGATGATTTTTAGGTTGGTTACCACAGGACCCCTCCGCGCAGCCTGACTCCCGACTTTGGGGAAGAACCAGCTAGAGGATCTGACCTAGCGCGCATGGTCTGTGTGTGCACACTTAGTTGGGGGCTGTTGGACCCGCGCTGACGAGCGTGACCCCAACTAGTCCTTGTTTGTGGTACTGGTTACTGTTATGTCTCTATCTCCACCTGGGGCATCGCAGCGAGACACTTGAGGCGTGGAGTAAGACGTTAGGGGACACATCCGACTTTGCTTGTAGTCCGTGGTGCTCTTGTCTCCAGGTAGGTACGGACTTGCTTTTCCCCCGGTACGAGGTCGATTGGCTTGGTACGGTTAGTTGTAGAGAACTTTTTCATTTATTTATTATTGCCTGTCGCTTTTACCGTACTCCTGCTAGGTAGTGTTACCTTTTGTGCTTTGTTGTGTTGTTTCTCTCGTGCGAGGTAGGGGTCCACGGGCTCCCTACTGAGCCTACGAATTTAGGCTCACCCTTGCATTTTCAGGTGCGGCGGGGTCATCGAGAGGCGTAGCGGAGTTTTAGCATGGTTCTAGTAGCCAGGGTTAGTCGCCAGTTGCCAGAGCCGGGGTATGCCCCATGTACTTGTACTTTTTCTTTCTGTTGACTGTACTTAATTTGGACATGAGATACACTAGACCTTGTAGCAGTTTAGTTATTTATTTAATTTCCTGCATTATCATTTAGTTATTGTTCTATCTTTACAGTTATTTCAGCTTCTTTTGTGCACTCACACCATCCTTTAACCCTTCTGAGTCTTCGGGCTCGTGGGTGGCAGGCCGAGGTTCGAGTCGCGCTTGTTCCTTTCCGGTACTCGGATCTCGGGTCATTACAGCATTGGCTGAAAGAGATGGATCGGATCTTATGAGTTATGTAGTGTAGTGACCAAGAGAGAGTCCTCTAGGCTACATTCCAACTGGAGCGCGATGCACGTGCTTGGTGCGAAGTCGTAGAAGCCACACTCGGTAACAGGCGTGCGACATGGGATGAATTTAAGGAGCACTTTAATAGCAAGTACTTTACAGACCGTGTGTAGGAGAAGAAGGCGGCGGAGTTCGCTGCTCTGAAGCAAAGAAATCTATCAGTTGCTGACTATAAAGCGCAGTTCGCCCGATTGTCTCGTTATGCACCGCACTTGGTATCTACAGAGAAGATGAAGGCCAAGCGATTCTTAAATGGGTTAAAGCTTTAGTATATTAACCAACTAGCGCCAATGGATATCCACACATATGCCGAAATTGTGAGAAAGGCCCAAGTTTTCGAAGATACCATATAGATGACGGATCGGATTCGAGGGAGAGATAAGAAGAGGGAACATACAACCGGTTTCAAAAATTTCAAGCCCACAAATGGCAAGAAGAGGCCCAATGGAGGGCTGAGTTTTTCAAAAGATGAGAAGCCAAGAGAAGGAGATAAGAAGGCAGCAGGTTCGACTGCCCAATTCAAAGTAGTTTGCGAGTTTTGTGATCGGCGGGGCCACAACATGGGGGAATGTTGGCGCAAGCTTGGGGCCTATATGCGTTACGGAAGCAGGGACCACCAGATCCCTTAGTGTCCTCTTATTTCTAATCAAACTATCGTGGAGAAGCCGCAAGGGAGTCAAAGGTTGCAGGGTAAACTCCAGGCTTTCCAAGAGACCGAAACGGAAGCCACCAAGGAGGGTGGACTGGTCGAAGGTACTCTTACTGTTCTTTGTAAGCCGGCATTTGTTCTTTTCTATACCGGAGCTACTCATTAGTTTATTTCTCAAAATTTTGCTAAATTTGTATCCATTAAACCTATGTTGATGGATTCTCAGTTAGAAATTTCAACCCCTATTGGTTCGGGTTCAGCTTTCAAGTATTATTATCCTTCTGGTAAGGTCCTAGTTAATGGTCAGAATTTTCCAGCTGATTTAGTATGTATGAAGATGAAGGATTATGATGTAATCGTGGGAGCAAACTGGTTAGCTAGACATGGAGCTAGCGTTCATTGTATATCAGGCTCAGTGTCTTCCTCTTAGCACCCCGAGCTTTCCTTTTCTGGTTTTAGGCATTCTAAGTCTGTGCCGCTCATTTTGGCACTTCAGGCTGATAAGTTATTAAGAAAGGGGTGTCAGGCATTTTTGACCTTGGTCTCTTTGACCGATAAGGAGTTAGAACTGAAGAACATTTCTATTGTCTGAGACTTTCCTGATGTGTTTTCGGAGGATCTGCCTGGACTTCCTCCAGAGAGGGAGGTGATTTTCTCCATTGATCTAGTTCCGGGTGTGACCCTAATTTCCAAGGCTCCGGACCGTATGTCTCCCGCAGAGTTAAAGGAGTTGAAGGAGCAATTGCTTGAGTTGCTAGAGAAGGGTTTTATTCGTCCGTGTACATCCCCGTGGGTAGCCCCAGTGCTTTTCATGAGGAAGAAGGATGTGCATTGATTATCATCAGTTGAATCAGCTTACCGTCAAGAACAAGTATCTGTTACCAAGGATCGATGAGTTGTTCGATCAGATATTTGGAGCGTAATTGATGTGGCACAGCCCAAAGACCACTAAATATGATGAGATGACCCTAGGACTTAGACCCGCAAGCATACAAGTGCTCAATGATTCTAACAATGATGATTTTTGCCCACACGGCTCACACGTTCACCTGGGGGATCCGGGAGATGATGGTGAGGGTCCGAGGCGGGACCCAATTGTCCTAATGGACTTACAATGCTATGGCTGACCCCCAATGGGCCTAGGAGACCCAACTTTGTGGGTGGCTGGCCCGCAAGACGGGGTGTTGGGTGGCACTCACTCACGGGCCGCGGTGGGCACGATATTGCCTAAAGTGAAGTCCGAGCACTCTCTTACCGTTCGACGGGCATTCAAGGCAATACTACACTTGCAGAAATGAAGCTACAAGGGTGTGATCAGAAGCTCACCTGATCGGTGTGAAGACACCGATCCCGTTCGGAGACGAGGGCGCGCCGGGAGGCGAGGGTATACACCCGATCGCCGCGGCGATGGAGCTTGACCTGAAAATGCGAAGAGGTACAGCACTACACCCCATGCAAGGGGGGGATTTTGGGGTGGGGGTTAATGTATTACAACCAGAAATTACCTCCACGCAGGGAGGGGCCTTCAGCCGGCCAAGCGGGGAGGGGAATGAGCGAGATAGAGTCGACTTTCCGAGCTTCGCCGATTCTGCCTAGCTTCTGTATTTCGGGACAGAGGATCGATGTCGATGCTGTCGATAATTCCACCGAGCTCAGAATCTGACGAGATTTGCGCCAAAAGCTTCCTAACTGGAGAGGGGAAAGGCTTGAATTTTTGGGAGACGTTCCGATCTGGGGGCTGGCTGCTCCGGCGACTGGAAGGTAGTTGCAGTTCTGGTCTCTGGCCGAACACAATCTGAAACAGCAGGTTGCAGAAGTTGCCACGACCGCTCCTGAGCTCCAAATCTGGCACCGCCAGACTCGTTGGAACCGTGGACGAGTCTACTTTGCAGAAAAATAAACGGGGAAGTCTTCTGATGTCGGAGATGAGCTGGGTGTCCAGAGGACTGGACGGTGGTCGGTGCAGACTGTGAGGAGGCAGATCGGCGTGGTTGTGGTAGAAAATTGAGATCTCTGGTTGTCGGACGCCGAACGGGGTTTTGCCTTCTGTTCCTGGACGCTGACAGGGGGAGGAAGATCTTTCGTAGAAGACCTTGAAGGCTGGTTCCTTCAAGGTTCATCGTGGGAGAGCCTGCTCTGTCGTTCTGGTTCCTGGCCTGAGAAGCCCTGCGCAGTCGAGGGAGAATGGTTGCCGCGGACAGCTCGGAGCTCGGATGCCGACGAAACCGCCTTGCCTGGAAAGCTCTCTGGAAGACATTTCTAGAGATGTAGGCCTTGCCACCAGAAAGATCAGGGATTGGCTGAAGAGGTTGCGACTTTCAGGACCCAACTCTGCTGCCAACAAACTGTTGATGTAGCCACAATCTTATGGTGTCAAATGGTGTTGGGGTAGGGTAACTTAGCAAGGGGAGGGTGGCTGTGGGCTGTGGGATATGGAGGAAGGTTGCTGGAGGGCTGAGGGGAGCAGGGGTGATGGCGAACCTGGCTGGAGCTGCTGGAGGTGGAGGTGGAGAGGTGGGTGTGCACAAGAGAGAGGGGGAGTGTGAATGGAGGGTGGGGGCGAACTTGGCTTGAGGGGGAGGGGTATGGGGCGGCCAAGGCAATGGAGGGAAGGTTCAAATTCGAAATTGGCCTTGGGAGGGGTGGGATTTGTGTGGAGAAGTGGGGGGATTGTGTTGGGAGGTGGAAGAGTTGCTTTGGGACAAGGAGGGGGAGTAAATGAGGGGCTATGGGGAAGTGGAGGGCCTTAATGGAGGTGGGTGAGGTAGTGGAGGTGGTTGGGGGTTGGAGTAAGTGAGGGGGAAGGAGGAGAGAGAGAGAGGGTCGAACTCCCCTTGGGGAGAGAGAGAATGAGAGTGAGAGTGAGAGAGAGAGAGAGTAAAAGAGAGAGATCTTGAGAGGTGGAATGAAGTAGTTTTCAATATTTCATCAAAAGTGAGTACATGGAGGGAGATGGGGGCTATTTATAGGCAACCCATCTTTACAAGACAAAAATAACCCTGCCATTTAAGGCAAAAGACCAAACATGTCCTAGACTCAGTCCAATAGGCCCAAACTAAGGTATTAGGGCCCAATTAGACCAAATAGGGGAAATGGACTAGTACAACATGACATAATAAAAGGAAATACATGCGACATGACCCAATAAAAGGAAAATTACATATGATAAGACTCAATAAAAGGAAGATACATAAGATGAGAATGAGTCGACCAAATCAAGGGTGTGCAGGCGACCCGAGCCATAGCGAGTGTCGTGGGATGTCCTCATCAAATCCCCCGGGGTGGGGAGAACTCGACCCTGTCGAGTGCGGGTCTGCCTGGCTGTCATAGTGCTCCAGAATGTCGGGATCCAACCGCAGCAGGTCCTCCCGACTCACCCAAGTATCCTCCGTCGGGGGACGGTTCTTCCACCTAACCAAGTAGCGCTGATACACCTTGTGCCTCGTAATGATGCTCTGCTCATCCAGTATTGCCTCTATCTGCTCTCGTCGGTCTCTCAGGCTAGTAGGTGGAGTCCCTCCGGAAGTGTCCCTCTCAAGGTGGGGTAAAAGCTCAAGCTCCTCCCTGGGTTCCACCGCGGGGCCTTTGTAGGGTACCATATCCGCCACATTGAAAGTAGGGTGCACCCCATAGCTCTCTGGCAGGTCAAGCTCATAAGCATTGCTACCAAGTCGTCGTAGAACTCGAAAGGGTCCCGACCCTCATGCCCTCAACTTGGAGGCAGGCCCGGGAAGGAGCCGCTCCGTCCTCACCATCACTAGGTCTCCCACTTGGAATTCACACTGGCGCCGGTGATCATCTGCCCGTCTTTTGTAAGCCTCATTGCTTTTCCCTATATGCTTGCGGATGTCATCATGCAACTCTTTGATATGCTGTGCAAAGGACTCAGCTGAGACTGACACCCTAGCATGTGGGGGAAGGGGAATGAGATCCGAGGGCTTTCTAGGCCTAAAACCATGCACTGTCATGAATGATGTTCCTATAGGGATGAAGGGAGGGCCTGGACAGCCAAATTCAGCCCTATCAAGTGTTAGATTGGTTTTGACAGACTTAGGAGGACCAGGGCATCCATGAATTGACCTATCATGCTTAAAAACCATGTGGACCTTGATGCACTTAGGTGGACCGGGGCAGCCACAAGTGGCCCTATCATGCATGAGACGGATGAAGAGTGGGGGAAGACCAACTTGTCCAAATGTAAGCCTATCATGCACTGGACCTAGTGTGTGAATGACACAAATGATGTGACTAGCCTGACCACATGATGCAAAAGGTTTTGATACATGGATTCCTATCAAGATGGTCCCATCTGTGAGATTTGGGGGTTTCCACTCATGGGGATCGAAGCGGTTCCAAGGGGTGGACATCTTGGGATGGGTCACTCCCTTATTTCCAAGGTTGATGCCACCCTTGGCATTGACTCTCATAGTGTGGGCGGAATTTCGGAATGGGTGGGTTAGGCCTGACATGGTGGGTGAGGGTAGGAGGGAGTGGGTGGTGGGTGAGGAGTACTTGGAAGCCCATAGGGAGTGGCCAAACAGATCAAGATGGGTTAAGGGGTGGGTGATGTGGAGGTGGGTTTCAATCCAAGTGGTCGCCCTAGGGTCCCTAGCACACATAGGGAAGTGGAAATCATGAACCCAGTGGGACTTATCGTAATGCTCCTTGCAAAGGGGCGAGGGGTAGGGAGAGATGTAGGAGGGCCAGGAGGTGGGTTGGTAATGAGGGGCTAGTGGGAAGGGAACATGTGGATCTAGGAGGACTTGGGTTGAGGGGAATGAGGCTTCTTCCCATCCTGGACCTTGAGCATTCCAAAGCATACACTCCCTAGTGTGGGCTGGGCACTCGTCTCCTAATGGGGTAAGCACCAAAGTGGATTCCTTAGGTTGATTGCCCTCTCCTTGTGGTAGGGGAGTGGTGTAAAACTCATCGGGAATTGAAATCCCTTTCCTTGTGGATGGAGGGGTTTTCCATTGAGTGGGGTCAAAAGGATCATAGAAATTGAAACTCTTATGGAGGGATTCCTCTATGTCCTTGGATAGGTTGGCCCAAGTAGGACGTTCCCCGATGCATGTTGAACCTTCATCGACAAGGGGCAACAACAAGAGTGTGGACTCACTAGGAAGTGTGACCTTGAGGAGAGGAGAGCATTTTTTTGTGGGGCTCATTGGGTCAAGTTCCCTAGGAGTTGGCAGGAAGATTAGAAGCTCACTAGTGCATTGGCCTATAGTGCAAATAGATGTAATGGAGCCAATGGATGAGTAGGCAAAGGCAAGGTACTTGGGCATAATGGGTTCCATGGCCAACATGCTAGTCAACCCCATTTGATAACTCAAACTCCTAAGTAGGTCTTCAAGGGTTTACACAAAGCAAAAGGATTGATAAGTTGTGTGACGAGAATGACATGGCACTAGTTGAACTTGCTCTATGGGGAGGTTGCATGGAGTTGAAGGGTACAAGATGGGACCTTTCTTGAGCCAGGTAGCTAGGGGCTCCTCTATGGTTAGCTCACCAGTGGGTGGGATGAGTTGCTCATGTTGGGGTTCGGGTTGGTTTTGTGCAATGGAGATTTGAAGCTCATTTTCCACTTTAACTGATCGCTTTTGAATGGTTTGCTTAAACTTGGAGAGGGCTTGGTTATAAGAATTTGGGAAGTGGAACCTTTTCTTGTCTCCCGGGGATTGCAAGTGACACCCTTTTCCTTCGGGGTCTATGATTGCTTCTTGTTCTTCCATCCATTCTTTTCCCAAAATAATATGTGACCCAAGGGGCCGAATTCTGCACCATGCTCCACTACCCCACGTAATGGATTTGGAGGGAATGTGGCTTACACAAGGTACGTAGAACTCTACAAAAACCCACTCCCCATGGATGAAATTTTCCCTTCTTGTGATAAGGAGTTCACAAGAGTTTGGGAGACATAATTTCCCGATTGGTACTCATCAAGGAACACAATGGTGATTTTGTTGTGGGGTAGGACTACTTTGAAGCTAAAGGACATGGTGAACCGGTCACCGTGGGAATTGGGATTCATGGTGTTATTGGAAGAAGATGAATTGTCTTGATAATGAGTTCCACTACGAGTGGTCATGCAAAGTTGGGTGGGCTATGCAAGGGTGTGCAAGTGCACCTAAGAAAAACTTAGTGTGACCCAAGACTAGACTTGTAAGGACAAGCCTATGACCGCTCTGATACCACTTGATGTGGCACAGCCCAAAGACCACTAAATATGATGAGATGACCCTAGGACTTAGACCCGCAAGCATACAAGCGCTCAATGATTCTCACAATGACGATTTTTGCCCACACGGCTCACACGTTCACCCGGTGGATCCGGGAGATGATGGTGAGGGTCCGAGGCGGGACCCAATTGTCCTAATGGACTTACAATGCTATGGCTGACCCCCAATGGGCCTAGGAGACCCAACTTTGTGGGTGGCTGGCCCGCAAGACGGGGTGTTGGGTGGCACTCACTCACGGGCCGCGGTGGGCACGATATTGCCTAAAGTGAAGTCCGAGCACTCTCTTACTGTCCGACGGGCATTCAAGGCAATACTACATTTACAGAAATGAAGCTACAAGGGTGTGATCAGAAGCTCACCTGATCGGTGTGAAGACACCGATCCCGTTCGGAGACGAGGGCGCGCCGGGAGGCGAGGGTATACACCCGATCGCCGCGGCGATGGAGCTTGACCTGAAAATGCGAAGAGGTACAGCACTACACCCCGTGCAAGGGGGGAATCTTGGGGTGGGGGTTAATGTATTACAACTAAAAATTACCTCCACGCAGGGAGGGGCCTTCAGCCGGCCAAGCGGGGAGGGGAATGAGCGAGATAGAGTCGACTTTCCGAGCTTCGCCGATTCTGCCAAGCTTCTGTATTTCGGGATAGAGGATCGATGTCGATGCTGCCAATAATTCCACCGAGCTCAGAATCTGACGAGACTTGCGCCAAAAGCATCCTAACTGGAGAGGGGAAAGGCTTGAATTTTTGGGCGACGTTCCGATCTGGGGGCTGGCTGCTCCGGCGACTGGAAGGTAGTTGCAGTTCTGGTCTCTGGTCGAACACGATCTGAAACAGCAGGTTGCAGAAGTTGCCACGACCGCTCCTGAGCTCCAAATCTGGCACCGCCAGACTCGTTGGAACCGTGGACGAGTCTAATTTGCAGAAAAATAAACAGGGAAGTCTTCTGATGTCGGAGATGATCTGGGTGTCCAGATGATTGGACGGTGGTCGGTGCAGACTGTGAGGAGGCAGATCGGCGTGGTTGTGGTAGAAAATTGAGATCTCTGGTTGTCGGATGCCGAACGGGGTTTCGCCTTCTGTTCCTGGACGCTGACAGGGGCAGGAAGATCTTCGTAGAAGACCTTGAAGGCTGGTTCCTTCAAGGTTCATCGTGGGAGAGCCTGCTCTGTCGTTCTGGTTCCTGGCCTGAGAAGCCCTGCGCAGTCGAGGGAGAATGGTTGCCGCGGACAGCTCGGAGCTCGGATGCCGACGAAACCACCTCACCTGGAAAGCTCTTTGGAAGACCTTTCCAGAGATGTAGGCCTTGACACCAGGAAGATCATGGATCAGCCGAAGATGTTGTGACTTTCAGGACCCAACTCTGCTGCCAACGAACTGTTGATGTAGCCGCAATCTTATGGTGTCAAATGGTGTTGGGGTAGGGTAACTTAGCAAGGGGAGGGTGGCTGTGGGCTGTGGGATATGGAGGAAGGTTGCTGGAGGGCTGAGGGGAGCAGGGGTGATGGCGAACCTGGCTGGAGCTGCTGGAGGTGGAGGTGGAGAGGTGGGTGTGCACAAGAGAGAGGGGGAGTGTGAATGGAGGGTGGGGGCGAACTTGGCTTGAGGGGGAGGGGTATGGGGCGGCCAAGGCAATGGAGGGAAGGTTCAAATTCGAAATTGGCCTTGGGAGGGGTGGGATTTGTTTGGGGAAGTGGGGGGATTGTGTTGGGAGGTGGAAGAGTTGCTTTGGGACAAGGAGGGGGAGTAAATGAGGGGCTATGGGGAAGTGGAGGGCCTTAATGGAGGTGGGTGAGGTAGTGGAGGTGGTTGGGGGTTGGAGTAAGTGAGGGGGAAGGAGGAGAGAGAGAGAGGGTCGAACTCCCCTTGGGGAGAGAGAGAATGAGAGAGAGAGTGAGAGAGAGAGAGTAAAAGAGAGAGATCTTGAGAGGTGGAATGAAGTAGTTTTCAATATTTCATCAAAAGTGAGTACATGGAGGGAGATGGGGGCTATTTATAAGCAACCCATCTTTACAAGACAAAAATAACCCTGCCATTTAAGGCAAAAGACCAAACATGTCCTAGACTCAGTCCAATAGGCCCAAACTAAGGTATTAGGGCCCAATTAGACCAAATAGGGGAAATGGACTAGTACAACATGACATAATAAAAGGAAATACATGCGACATGACCCAATAAAAGGAAAATTACATATGATAAGACTCAATAAAAGGAAGATACATAAGATGAGAATGAGTCGACCAAATCAAGGGTGTGCAGGCGACCCGAGCCATAGCGAGTGTCGTGGGATGTCCTCATCAGTAATTTTTTTCCAAGATTGACCTCCGATCGGGGTATCATCAATTGAGAATCAATGATGAAGATATCTTTAAGATGACTTTTCAAAGTAGGTATGGGCATTTTGAATTTGTAGTAATGTATTTTGGTCTAATGAATGCTTCTGCAGCTTTCATGTAGCTGATGAATAATGTGTTTCGGCCCTACTTAGACCAATGGGTCATTGTGTTTATCGACGACATTCTTATTTACTCCAAGAACAAAAAAGAGCATGAGGAGAACTTGAGGATGGCATTACAGATATTAAGAAATCACTAGTTGTACGCCAAGTTCAGTAAGTGCAAGTTCTGGTTGTAGGAAGTGTCCTTTCTAGGTCACATCATTACTAAGGATGGTATTACAGTAGACACTTCTAAGGTAGAGGCAGTAAGCAAATGGGAAAGGCCTGTTAATGTGACTGAAGTCTGAAGTTTTCTAGGCCTAGCGGGTTATTATCAGAGATTCATTAAGGATTTCTCCAAGATTGTGGTGCCTTTGACGAGGTTGACCCGTAAGGAGAACCGATTCGAGTGGTCGGAAGAATGTGAAAGGAGTTTTCAGACTCTGAAAGAACGTTGGACCACTGCCCCTGTGCTGGCCTTACCCTCTGAAGAAGGACGTTTTGAACTATATACAAATGCCTCGGATATTGGCATAGGCTGTGTACTGATGTAGCAAGGAAGAGCGATAGCTTATTCGTCTAGACAATTGAGGAAGCATGAAGAGAATTATCCTGTCCATGACTTAGAGCTCGCTGCGGTCATGTTTTCCTTAATGATTTGGAGGCACTACTTGTATGGAGAAACATTTATTGTATTTTTTGATCACAAAACCCTAAAGTATTTGTTCTCTCAAAACGAACTTAATATGAGGCAGAGGAGATGGCTTGAGTATCTAAAGGATTTTGATTTCTCCATTGAGTATCATCCCGGGAAGGGCAATGTAGCGGCTGATGCCTTGAGCCGTAAGCCAATGGCTAAGTTGTCAAGTCTAATGCTACAAGAATGGAGGATGTTAGAGCAAGTCTAGATCTTAATGTTTGTGAGAAAGAAGATTGGGTTATGATCGCCCATGTCCAGCTTCATCCAAAACTATTGGCTTAGATCAAGACCTTGTAGGACAATGACCCATTGCTGGCGGAAATCAAAGAAAGTTTGAGTAGTCAACCAGATTTTCTGTTGACCGATGATGGTAGATTATTATGCCGGGGAAGAACTTGTGTCCTCGATTGAGCCAAAGTAAAGTGGAAGATTCTTGAAGAAGCCCATAGGTCCAAGTATACCATACACCCGGGAGCTACTAAGATGTACCAGGACTTGAAGAGGACCTTCTGGTGGCCGAACATGAAAAGGGAAGCAGCCAAATTCGTGAGCAGATGCTTAGTCTGTCAGTAAGTCAAGGCTGATCATTTTAGACTTGCAGGAAAGTTAAAGTATCTCGAGATACCACAGTGGAAGTGGGAGAGCATTGGCATGGATTTTATTATTAGTTTACCTAGAATGCGTGATGGCTTCGATGCAATTTGGGTAATTATCGTCCGACAAACGAAGTCCACGTACTTCTTACCCATCAAGTCAAAGTGGGCAGTGGATGTGTTAGCTACCTTATACATAAGGGAAGTAGTATGGTTACATGGTGTTCCTGTGAGTATTGTGTCTGACAGAGACCCCAAGTTTACTTCCCATTTTTGGATAGGATTGCAAGAGTCCTTGGGAACCCGTCTAAACTTTAGTATCACCTTTCATCCTCAGACTGACAAGCAGACAGAGAGGACCAATCAGATTGTAGAAGAAATGTTAAGGGCCTGCATGATTGATTTCGGAGGTAGTTGGCATGAGCACTTGGCCCTGATTGAATTTACCTACAATAATACTTACCAGTCCAGCATTCAGATGGCACCGTTCGAGGCTCTGTATGGTAGGAGCTGCCATTCACCTCTGTTTTGGGATGAGGTAGGCGAGAAGCAATGGCTTGGACCATATCTTATTCTTGAGTCATCCAAGAATATTCAGACTATCAGAGACCGTATGCAAGTTGCTCAGTCTAGACAAAAGAGCTATGTTGATAATAGAATAAGAGATTTGGAATTTCAGGTTGGTGAGCATGTATTCTTGAAAGTCTCACCCATGAGAGGAGTACGGAGGTTTGGGATTCGTGGCAAGCTGAGCCTAAGATTTGTTGGCCCATTTGAAATCCTAGAGAGAATTGGTGAAATTGTCTACAGATTGGCATTGCCACCCTAGTTGTCAGGCGTTCATAATTTCTTTCATATATCCATGTTACGGAAGTACGTGTACGACCCCTCACATATCATATAGCATGCGGATCTAGAATTGAAGGAGGATCTATCCTATGAAGAGAAGCATATCAAGATTTTGGATCGGAAGCAGCAACAACTCAGGAACCGGTCCATATCGATGATCAAGATCCAGTGGAGTAGACATGGAACCGAGGAAGCCATGTGGGAGTTTGAAGAAGCGATCAGGAAGCAGTATCTCGAATTGTTCTAACGTCAGTATCCACAGTTTTTCTCCCATTTTCATAAGTTCGGTGAATTTGGAGGACCAAATTCTTTAATGTGGGGGAGGGTGTAGTGTCACGCTTCGAACCGATAGCAACGGAACGTGCAGTTCGAAACGCGACAGTGACACAGTCGTGAATAATCAAAGCAAAAATAAGACACAAAATACCAAGGCCAGACAATATGGACAAAACATAATCTTTATTGATACTCAAATGTTTGATTTGCATAACTTGACTCACTTACATAAGTAAAGAAAGGACTCACTATTACACTTTAATAAAAACAAAAAACTCAAATGATAGGATAAGACTCAATAAAAATAAAAGACATCGACTCGATTCTCTATTATGCTCATCACTCTTGCCCTTCCCCGTCTGAATGGTTGTCTTCAATCTCATTACCTAAAAAAAATGTTGAAATAGGTTGGATGAGCAAAACGCTCAGTAGGAATTACATCACTCATCAAGCAGAATTTAAGTGATTAGCCAATTCTTAATCATGTACATGACTATGCAATGCATGTAACACTATATATATTTTGAAAGTCATATAATCATGCTACCAGAGAAGATGAATATTAAATTCAAGGGCAGATATAAGCGTAAGAAAGATTGGGATGAAATCCCACGCAGAGCCAAGGATAAGCTATTAGAATGAACATCAAGGACAGATACTCAAATGAACATAACTTCATAATTAGCCAAAACATAGCAGAATTTTACTAATAATAAGCAGGGATAATCAATCTAACCGAATATTTACATTATCAGAATAATGGGGTTGAACCTAGAACTTATGGCAACCTATAGTCAAGACCTAGGGTTTAATAAACCTAGGCTCCGATACCACAAACTGTCATGCCCCGAACCGATAGCAGCGGAAGGTGTTGTTCGGAACACGACAGTGATACAGTCGTGAATAATCAGAGCAAACATAAGACACAAAATACCAAGGCCAGACAATATGGACAAAACATAATTTTTATTGATACTCAAATGTTCGATTTACATAACTTGACTCACTTTCATAAGTAAAGAAAGGACTCACTATTACACTTTAATAAAAACAAAAAACTTAAATGATAGGACAAGACTAAAAAAAATAAAAGACATCGACTCGATTCTCCATTACGCTCATCACTCTTGCCCTTCCCTGTCTGAATGGTTGTCTTCGATCTCATTACCTAAAAAAAATGTTGAAATAGGCTGGATGAGCAAAATGCTCAGTAGGAATTACATCTCTCATCAAGCAGAATATAAGTGATTAGCCAATTCTTAATCATGTACATGACTATGCAATGCATGTAACACTATATATATTTTGAAGGTCATATAATTATGCTACTAGAGAAGATGAATATCAAATTCAAGGCATATATAAGCGTAAGAAAGATTGGGATGAAATCCCACGCAGAGCCAAGGATAAGCTATTAGAATGAACATCAAGGACAGATACTCAAATGAACATAACTTCATAATTAGCCAAAACATAGCAGAATTTTACTAATAATAAGCAGGGATAATCAATCTAACCGAATATTTACATTATCAGAATAAAAGTACAACAGAAGATCAGAATAACAGAATAACAGAATATCAGAATATCAGAATTTCCAGAATACCAAAAGTTTACAGAATAATAGATATAACAGAATAACAGATATAACATACATTGGTGCAATGCCACACCCAAAATTTCCATGGTCATAGAATTTGACTTCCATCCTGTCTGGCATTGAAAAAGTCGCGGACCCATAGCCCTTAATATTTCAAAATCAGATGTGGCCAATACAGACTCAAAGGGTTATGTTCTCAATTAAGGATAATTCCCAATAAGGGACAGAGTGTCATAGACAATAGGGAAGTTAATTCATGAAAATGCATGATATGTCGAACACCAAACAAATCTGAGAAAAACTAGGTAACTGGCGCCCATTATGTCGCCGCCAATTAAAATTGCGTCCGAGGGGTGGTCGCACATTAGGTTGACCATGACATGCTCAAGGATAATAACGACACTTTAAGTGGTAGCTTAATTAATAAATAGCGTCCGGTATCAGGTCGCACAAAGAGTAAAATGCGCCCCTATCATGGTCGCCAATTCCATTAGGCACCCAAGTCATGGTCGCAGTTCAGAGATGTGCAAGCTTTCGGAAAGACAGAGTCACATATATCGATTCCAGAGTTTTTAGGGTACAACCAGCTCAGTCGGCCTTGAGCGAATCCAAGGCTACGAGGAGACTTACGGAGATCCCAATGACTAACTTGCTAGTTCGAAGCAACGGAATGTCCAACGGAGGACTCGTATATCACCGAGAGTTGAGTGTGTAAGTGAGAAAGAACGTGAGAACACAGACTCTATCCACAGACTGGGATAAGAGTGCTAATAGACCCGCGGTATGGGTCGAACCCGATAAAATAGGGGATAATAAGAATTCACGTCCATATAGATGGGTGTTAATTTATTAATTAGCATCTCTTTAGAGAGGCACCAATTCTAGAATTTAATTTGCCTCCCTTTGAAAAGACGTCTATTCATATCTGAATTTCTATTTAATTTAATTATTTAGAAAATAACATCTCTTTAAAAGGACACATACTATTTTTATAACTAATTACATGGTAATTAAGGGAAATTTACAAGGATCACGAATATATATATATTGTAATTTTTACCTATTTTGATCATAAGATATGAATTTTCTAGGATTTAAACATGATATGTAGTTTTTAATTTGATCATGATGAACAGTAATACTTTTTAAATAAAAGAAAATTATCAGAACTAAATATATGATAATTAAGAGAAAAATTTAAAGATTCCAAAAATATATATATTATAATTTTATTTTACATTATTTAGTGGATATAGATTTTTAAAGATACAGGTAAAAGTTACACATTATGTATATATATATATATATATATATATATATATATATATATATATATATATATATATATATATATATATATATATATATTAAAGAAATCACGATTTCATTAACTAATGGTCTTTATATCTTTGAACCTCCCGTTCTCGGCTTTTACACGTCGAAATCGCGCAATCTATATACCAAAATAAAGGGCTCAAAAAACTCTACCTAACCTGATGTTCAAAAATATTTTTACTTGAGAGATAGGTGATCTTGAGATAGGAGGATCGAAAAAAAGAAGTACCAACTCCCCTACCTTGTTCACTATCCCAATAACACACCCATAAAATTTCATGGCCAAAGGTCACTCCGGCGCATACGAACAAGACGCTAAACCCAATAAATCTAACTATCGCAACAGTGTTTTACCGTATCACATGTTACGTAAAACCCAATAGAATGTATATTATATCTTATTTTCTTTACATGATTTCATAGATATTTAAAGTTGGTGTAAAACATATAATTCATGGTGAAAAACTCATACAAATCATGTAGAGATCATGCAAGATTAACTTGTTTGGCTTTGAGAGAGAACACCTAC
This sequence comes from Amorphophallus konjac, assembly GCA_022559845.1. Classification (NCBI taxonomy): domain Eukaryota; kingdom Viridiplantae; phylum Streptophyta; class Magnoliopsida; order Alismatales; family Araceae; genus Amorphophallus; species Amorphophallus konjac. Next base: position 44,921,684 of record CM040129.1, read on the forward strand.
CTCTTGGGTTCGATGAACTGGAAGGAAAATAAGAACAACCACAGCAACAATGGCTCGTGGATGAAGCAACGGCCACAGCAGCAACATCAACGGCAGCAGCTGGTCTGCAGCCACAGCGACAGGGTGGCCACGCGAAGGAAGACATGTGCGAAGCATTGCTTCACAGTCGCTACGACGGGCCGGTCAACGACAGGGGAAGTGGCAGAAGAAAAAGAAGAAGATGGCGATGCTTGTGTCGCAGCAGCACAATGGCACTGACTTGCAAGAGGGATGGTGTCGACATCGCGGTGCGAGCAGGAAAAAGAAGACTGGCGTCGACGCCCACAGTAGGGGAAGGTCAACGCTAACAACAGAAGCAACTGCACCGCAGGAGGAACGGCACAGCAGGAGGAAGAGAAGAAACGAGCAGCAGCCGCCAACCGAGCTCGTCGAGGGGTTTATTTATAAGGCTCCGAGGGTCTAGAATCCTACTAGGATTTAACTTTCTGTTGTACACTCCTAATTGGTTTCCTATTTCCTATAAGACTTAAGCTTTCCCTAAGTGAGCTTCCTATTCTTACAAAAAATCCACAGCCGCCCTTCTAACCGAACACAGCTTCGACAGCTAAATAAACCCCTACTATTATATATTAATACTTATATGTATATGAAACCCATCCCAAGGCCCACTTTGCTCTCAATTCGTGAGGCCCGTTTGTATAAGGTTCTAAGGCCTTTCTTGGCTATTGGGTTGGTTTTTATTTATTTGGGAGGCTTATTTATATAATGGTTGGGCTTCCATAGTGTGCACGCGTGGTCCAAAACCCACACTTCCGGTTTATCCTTTTTGGGTCTTCTATGGGCTTAGGCCTTTAAAGAATTTGTGTTAATGGAAGAAGATAAATTCATGAGTTAAAGCCCATTAAGTGACTAAATTATTTCTATTTAGTCTTTTAGGCAAATTAATTTATATTCTATATATATATATATATATATATTTTTTCTAGCCTTCTTGCATACTTATTTAGGGATTTAGAAGTTTATTTTTCTTTGATCAAAAAAAAATACGGGGTGCTACATCCTCTCCCACTTAAAAAGAATTTGGTCCCCAAATTCACAAAATATTTATTTTCAATATATATTAGTGGGGTATCTAGTTCTATTCTCCAATCATAAGTCAAGATCATCTAGTCATGCTGGCAAAATAAACCAAGGTACTAGGCTTAGGTTAAAAGGGTACCTCCAGCTACTCTATGGTCAGCAAGTTTGACTCGTCTTATTGCTTGAATTCATCCTTGACGCCGTTCATTATTACGATCCTTTGACTGCTGAGGTTGATCTTTTGGAAGGGGACATTTGGATACTTTATGTTCTTGGCTTCCACAACGAAAACATGCCCCATTCTTCCAGCGGCACTTCTTAGATTGATGACCCTCATTCTTGCAATGCTTGCACTTCCCATCCTTAGGCTTCTTACCGTTCGGAACTCCACTCCCATCATTGGACCTTTTATTGCCATTACCTACCTTATTCTTTTCCATTCGTGCCTTAACTTTGTCAGATAATTCCATAGCATCTTCTAATAGCGGAGCTCTCTTAACCATCTCGACATATGATTGAATATCCATTGGTGCTAATTGGGGTATGTATTGCAGTCTTAACCCATTCAAGAACCTTCTAGCTTTCATCTTCCCCGTTAAGATCAAATGAGGTGCATATCGTGACAACCTTGAGAACTGAGTCTCATATTCTGCCACGGTCGTACTTCTTTGTTTGAAGGAAGTAAATTCTCCCGCATTAAAGTGCTCTAAAAATTCTACCCAAGTTACTTGAATGTTCGGCAAAATGGCTTCCACGGACTCCCACCAAGCCCTTGCATCCTTCTCTAGTTGAAATGTTGCTAAAAGGACCTTATCTTGATCCGAGCATTACATTACTCGAAAGATTCATTCCATCTCCTTAGTCCAATCTTTTGCCACATTAGGATCAGGAGTTCCACTAAATCTAGGGGGATTGAGACTCTGAAACTCACGATGCAACTCTCCAGCTCCACGATTGGCTCCACCCTCGGCTACTCGTTGAAGAGCCTGGGTCAAACCTTGTACCATCCTTTGCATTTCACGCAATTGGGCACGCTCGGCGGCCATTTTTATTTATCTAGTTCTACAAGACACAAATAATTCATGTAAGATTATCAAGTAATTCTCGTGAAATTTTACTAAGCTAATTTCATAAGCTGATATTATTAGTATTATAATTCCTTTTTGGCTCGTAACCCAAGGTTCTACCCAATCTCACCGGGCAATAATTGTAGCAACCCTGATAAAATAGAAGGGGATAGATAAATCAAAATAGATTAAAAGATTAAGTAAATAAACGATAAAACTGAAAATGGAAAAAAAAAATTAATTAAACCCTGAGGAAAATAACGCCGCAGATAAAGGCACTACTTGACAAGAAACGCCCTCACCTAAGGCGTGTTTTTGAGAAAGGACGCCCACATTTCAAGGCGTCAAATCTTAAACAACCAAAATTACATAAAAAGGCAAGTAATTGAAACGCCCTTTGCTTGGACGCGTTTCAACAAGAAACGATGCATTCCAAGGCGTCAATTTAAATTCGACGCCCTTACCTAGGACGTTAATTCAGTTTCTGTTCCGTTCGAACCAGGAACTTATCCAGGGTAAGTTGATAACTATGAGAAAGAGTTCGAATGTAGTAATAACTCTAATATGGAAGTGTTACTTCCAATCAAACACTCACCCTGTTAGGATTCTAGAAATCCTATAAATACCCTAAACATTCGAACCCTAAAACTATTTTGGTCGAGGTTCTGCTGCTGTGTAAGTAATTAACAACTCTTCTTCCCTGCCTCCGGTCACCGTATGAAGAATACTAATGTTCTTCATATCTTTCCTGTAGGTTGCCTACATCAAGAAGAAGCTATTCTAGGTTGAAGTATGTACAGAACTTCAAGCTTCATCTGCATCAACTTCTCTCTTCTCCTATCATCACTGTTGCTGTTAGAAGTACAGAGCATCGTTTCCATTAAAACCTTCACGATCCTCTTCCAGGTCTTCACAAAGGTAGGTTTTCTCAGGGATTGTATCCCAAACTAGCATATTAATAATTATAACATCATCCGTTAATACATGCATATAGATTTCATGCGTTTTGATTAGTTTCTAAAGAGTTTTTGAAAGAAACGCCCCTATCAAGGGTGCTAAATTACAAGAAACGACCATGACTAGGTCGTCAATTTCATATTTGACGCCCTGCACACGGACGTCAATTTCTTTTAATTACTAAATACCATGTTTAAAAATTATATATCAATTCAAACATGATTCTAGATTAATGCATGATCAATCTCTTGTAATCCTGTTATTTTTCTGGTCCTGACCCTATATCATGTTTCCTGAAATTTCATCGTCTCGAAATTGTAAAAGTGTGAATTAACGACCTTGTCCAGGTCGTCTTTTATTGAACTGACGCCCCATACCAGGGCGCTTTCTGTAAACTAACGCCCCTGTTCCGGGCGTGTGTTATGAAAATTTCCAAATTTTTAATATTCTGCAAAATTAGAAATATTAAAAGGATGACTTCTATACATGTCGTCAAATTTAATATAAACGCCCCTGATTAAGGCGTTAATTTCATGAAAAATGACTTTACCAAAGTCGCTATTTTCTGCACTACTGATTTTTCCTGATTACTGTTATTCGAGGGTTTCATTATACATACATACATATACATTGGCACTATTACTCCACTCTGTGAGTATAGTCCCATGTTTTCTACGATGATTTATAGCATTACACACTCAATTCTCGTTGACATACAAGCTCTCCATTAGACATTCCGTTCCTTTGGACTAGCAAGTTAGTCATAGAGACCTCCGTAAGACTCCTCGCCGCCTTGGATTCCCTCAAGGCCGACTGAGCTGGTTGTACCCTAAAAACCCATTACACAATCTTTGCCATGTCCCTCTATAGAAACATGGTAATACCGGCCCTCATGTCATGCCATGGGTATGATATGAGAATTATCTTAATGAACGGGGAAGAATATGCCGTTGTTATGATGTTCTTGTAAACCCCAATTCTATATCAACATTGTTATGATGTTCTTGTAGCCCCCAATTCTATATTAAACTTGATGTTCTTGTAAATCTCAATTCTATATTAAGAATGAGGACGTCTTGCCATTGAGGTGCTATTCATATGGACCTCAATTCTATATAAAAGAGTGTCTCTACTTACTTATCATGGTACCGAGTTAAGGGAACCAATTCCACCTAGTTTTATCGAAAGTGCGATTGTACCGTTATTATCGCCTATTGGTGTCAAAAGTCATATTTTTGGACTCTAATCTCTCAAAGTTGTCTTACATGACTGCAAGCTTGCTTACTGAAATTCCATGATGGCTATACACAAAAATGTGGATGTTAAAAATACATGACTAATGCCTACGCATATAGGGCCCGATCTGGTCCTGGGAGGAGCACCCGAAAGTACTTGTGCCCATGGGAGTTGATTGATCACGGTATTGGTATTATACCGAAGTGCATGACTAGCTTGATTGAACATTCCACAAATCTTATACTTGACTTGATATTACATGACTTGCGTGGCCCGAAAAAGGGTAATTACTTGCATGCTTGAACGTGATAGCCAAATTTCATCTTGACATGATAAAGTACTTGCTTGAATATCTTGAGGTCAATTGATATAAGTTCTTGAAAGGTTCATGACTAGTTATCCCTATTATCTTATTGTTATATCCTCTTTCTATCTTGTCGTTTTAGGCGAGCATGCATAGCTATAGTGCATTCATGAAAGATGTAACTACTTAAACCCCTTGCTAGTTCCTGAGATATAATTTCCTACTGAGCGTTCGCTCACTCCATGTTTCCCTTACTTTTCAGGTTGGTCCGACGATGAGGAAAGTCAATCGGATGGGGAGAATCAAGAGTGAAAGAGCTAGAGCTTTTCCAAGTGTCATCTAGTCTTTTATATATTTCTTGAGTCAAATGTGTACTTTTCTTTTTTTTTTTGAATAGAGTATTGGGTTTGTAATATACTATTTATTATGAAGAAATAAATGGATTGGGTTATCTTTACTTTTGCGCATCTCTGTCTTTGTGTCGAATACACTACTACTCTGATTGACATGATTGATATAAACTCGTCACGCATCTCCGGGTATCTTCCGCTCTCGGGGCGTGATAGTTTTTGTGGTATCAGAGCCTAGGGTATTCAATTCCTAGGAAAAACCCAAGTCCAAGGATAGGTTTTAACCCTTTAACCAGTGAGATTGGGTAGAACCAAGGGTTAAAGTTAACATAGAATGTTAGTCTTTAAAATACAAATCACGTATTAATCTAGTTATTATAATTGTAGGATAATGGCTGCCGAACGTGCCCAATGGCGCAACATGCAGCGTACGCTTCAAGGCATGACTCAGGTGCTGCAACAAGTAGCACAAGGAGGTGGACAACGAGCAGGAAGCCTCCATCAGACTTTCAAGAACATGAACCTGCCCAAGTTCACGGGTTCTACTGATCCGGATGACGCTGAACACTGGATTAGGGAAACATAACGTATCTTCCGTGTCATGCAATGCACGGACCAGGATAAAATTTTGTTAGCTACCTTTCAGCTAGTAAGGGATGCTAGATGTTGGTGGGAATCAATAGAGGCTACTCTAAATCAAGACCAAGTTACATGGGTGGAATTCGTTGAACACTTCAACGCAAAATATTATTCAGACCGAGTGCAGGAAAAGAAAGCTGTAGAATTTGCTGCACTGAAGCAACGATCCTTGTCAGTGGCCGAGTATGAGGCCCAATTCTCTAGATTGTCTCGGTATGCTAAGCACTTAGTTAGCACCGAGAAGATGAAAGCTAGGAGGTTCCTAAACGGGCTCAGGCCCCAATATATTACCCAACTGGCACCGATGGACATTCAGGCCTATTCGGAGATAGTACGCCGCGCACAACTGTTAGAAGATGCCACAGAACTATCTGATAGGATTCGTGGTAAGGATAAGAAGGAACAAGTTACAGGATCGGGTTCCTTTAAACCCAACTTCAAGAAGAGGCCTAGCAATGGAGGTATTTCCTCGCAAGATCAGAAGTTTAAGAAGACCAAGCCCTTCTCTATCACCACTACCCCATCAAACACAGTGTGCAAACATTGTGACAAGGCAGGCCATAGAGCAGAAGAATGCTGGAGGAAACTAGGAGCATGTCTCCGTTGTGGGAGTCGTGAGCATCGGATTCCCGATTGCCCATTACTTAACGATCAAGCCGATGTCGGGAAACGCCCGATAACCAAGAATGCGCGTCTTCACGCAATCAAGGAGACCGAACAAGAAGAAGAAGGCGGACTAGTGGAAGGTACATTGAAAGTTTGTTCCAAGAATGCATATGTCTTAATTGATACTGGTGCATCACATTCTATTATTTCTAAGAAGTTCGCTGACCCATTACCCCTAGAACCGGAATGGATGAAATTAGTTTTATCTACTCCTCTGGGTGACGAGACTGATATTACATATCATTACCAAAACTGTGAAGTATTGGTTCAGGGTAGAAATCTCCTATCGATCTCATATGTTTAGATCTGAAGGAGTATGATGTCATACTAGGAGTAGATTGGTTATCCAAGTATCAGGCAACGGTTGATTGACGCAATAGCAAGGTTACATTCAAGGAATTTCCAGAATTAATCATCACTAGCCCTAAGAGTCGAAGCAAATCCCCTTTTATTTCGGCTCTCCGAGCTAGCAAGCTCATCAGGAAAGGATGTGTATCTTTCCTTGCATTTATCACAGTTAAAGAAGCTAAGGAAACTAAGCTAGAAGACATTCCAGTAGTGCAAGAATTTCCAGACGTATTTCCGGAAGATTTGCCTGGATTACCCCCACAAAGAGAAGTGGCCTTCACCATTGACTTAGTCCTTGGTGCTGGTCCAATTTCAAAGGCACCTTATAGAATGTCACCTGCTGAACTCAAGGAGTTAAAGGAGCAATTGATGGAACTCATTAAGAAAGGATTCATTAGACCAAGTACTTCCCCGTGGGGAGCACCTGTACTGTTTGTAAGAAAGAAAGATGGATCCATGAGGCTATGCATCGACTATCGACAGTTGAATCATCTCACTATCAAGAACAAGTATCCACTGCCGAGAATCGATGAATTATTTGACCAAATATCTGGATCCAAGTATTTCTCAAAGATTGATCTCAGGTCGGGATATCATCAGTTAAGGATCAAAGATGATGACATTCATAAGACCGCATTCAGAAGCAGGTATGGCCATTATGAATTCGTTGTTATGCCTTTTGGACTAACAAATGCCCCTGCTGCCTTTATGCAGTTAATGAATAGCATATTCAGGCCTTATTTGGATCAATGCGTGGTGGTCTTTATTGATGATATATTGATTTATTCTAAGACCAAGGAAGAGCATGAGGAGCATTTAAGGATTACATTACAAATATTGAGGACAAATCAATTATATGCAAAACTCAGCAAGTGTGAATTCTGGCTTGAAGAAGTAACTTTTCTCGGACATGTTATATCAAAGGATGGCTTATCAGTAGATCCATCAAAAGTTGAAGCTGTAAGAAATTGGGAAAGACCGACCAATGCTAGCGAAATCCGAAGTTTCTTAGGTCTTGCTGGCTATTACAGACGATTCATCAAAGATTTCTCTAAGATCGCCGTGCCCCTTACGAGGTTAACTCGCAAGGAGATCTGTTACGAATGGAGTGAGGAATGTGAAAGAAGCTTCCAAACTCTCAAGGATCATCTTACTACAGCTCCTGTCTTAGCTTTACCAGTGGAAGGAGAGAAATTCGAGGTATACACTGATGCTTCTGGCATTGGCCTCGGATGTGTTCTAATGCAACAAGGAAAGGTTATAGCTTACTCTTCTCGTCAATTGAAGAAGCATGAAGAGAACTACCCCGTCCATGACTTAGAATTGGCCGCGGTAGTAATTGCACTGAAGATATGGAGACATTATCTCTATGGAGTGCAGTTTACTGTATACTCCGATCACAAGAGTCTCAAATATCTTTTCTCACAGAAGGAACTGAACATGAGGCAAAGACGTTGGCTAGAATATCTCAAAGACTTCGACTTCAATATACAATATCATCCCGAAAAGGGCAATCATGTAGCAGATGCCCTTAGTCGAAAGCCGAGAGCACTGTTAGCCAATTGTATGATTCAAGAATGGAAATTACTGGAGCAATTCTTTGAACTCAATATAGGCATGGACACAGACCCTAGATGTGTCACATTATCTCATATAAGCATACAGTCAGACCTATTAACTGAAATACAAGCACTTCAAGATAATGACCCAATGTTAGTAGAGATCAAAGGTAAACTGGAAGGACAATCGGATTTCCAAATAACTTGTGAAGGAAGATTAATATTCAGAAATAGAACTTGCATACCGGATTGTCCCGAGGTAAAGAAGAAGATCTTAGATGAAGCTCATAGATCAAGGTACACAATTCATCCTGGATCTACCAAAATGTATCAAGATGTGAAACGGAATTATTGGTGGCCCAACATGAAAAGGGAAATAGCAGACCACGTGTCGCGCTGTCTCACGTGCCAACAAGTCAAGGCAGAACATCAAAAGCCTGCTGGAAAACTACATCCCCTAGATATTCCTAGGTGGAAGTGGGAGGATATTGGCATGGATTTCATCATGGGTCTATCTAAATCAAAGGGAGGACATGATGGAATATGGGTTATTATTGATCGATTGGCTAAATCAGCGCATTTCTTGCCGATCAAGAGCCGATGGTCAATTGATGTTCTGGCTGCATTGTATATCAAGGAGATAGTTAGATTACATGGTATTCCTGTTTCAATCGTGTCTGACAGAGATCCCCGTTTTACTTCTCATTTTTGGAAGGGACTATAACATTCGTTGGGGACGAGACTTAACTTTAGTACAACTTTTCACCCTCAAACGGATGGTCAGACCGAGAGAACCAATCAAGTAGTCGAAGATATGCTAAGAGCATGCATTATTGATTTTGGTGGAAACTGGCATGATCACTTGCCTCTGGTCGAATTTGCATACAATAATAGCTACCAGGCAAGTATACAAATGGCACCTTTCGAAGCCTTATATGGAAGGAGTTGCCGATCACCCTTATGCTGGGACGAAGTTGGAGAGAAACAACTGTTAGGTCCAGACATGGTAAGGGATACTACCGAGAAGATACAAATGATCAGAGAAAGACTGCAAGTTGCTCAGTCTAGACAAAAGGCTTATGCTGACACAAGAAGGAGAGATCTTGAATTCCAAGTTGGAGATCATGTATTTCTCAAGATATCGCCTGGACGTGGAATACGGAGATTTGGTGTTAAAGGCAAGCTTACACCAAGATTCATCGGACCCTTCGAGATACTAGAAAGAGTTGGCGAGGTTGCTTATCGCATCGCATTGCCACCTCAACTGTCCGAAGTACATGATGTGTTCCACATATCTATGTTAAAGAAGTATGTGCATGATCCATCACATATTATTGAGCATGGAAATCTAGTAATCCAGAAAGATCTCACATACGAGCAGAAGCCCATAAGAATACTAGATCGAGAAGTACGTACCCTAAGGAATAAGGTTATTCCCATGCTAAAAGTACAATGGAATAAGAATTCAGAACATGAAGCTACATGGGAGACCGAGGAATCTATGAGGAAACGATTTCCAGAATTATTCTAGAAGCTATGTACTCTACACTCTCTATATAAATATATGCTATGGAATTTGGGGACCAAATTCTTTTTAAGTAGGGGAGGGTGTAGCAACCCTGATAAAATAGAAGGGGATAGATAAATCAAAATAGATTAAAAGATTAAGTAAATAAACGATAAAACCAAAAATAGAAAAAAAAATTAATTAAACCCTGAGGAAAATAACGCCGCAGATAAAGGAGCTACTTGACAAGAAACGCCCTCACCTAAGGCGTGTTTTTGAGAAAGGACGCCCACATTTCAAGGCGTCAAATCTTAAACAACCAAAATTACATAAAAAGGCAAGTAATTGAAACGCCCTTTGCTTGGACGCGTTTCAACAAGAAACGACGTATTCCAAGGCGTCAATTTAAATTCGACGCCCTTACCTAGGACGTTAATTCAGTTTCTGTTCCGTTCGAACCAGGAACTTATCGAGGGTAAGTTGATAACTATGAGAAAGAGTTCGAATGTAGTAATAACTCTAATATGGAAGTGTTACTTCCAATCAAACACTCACCCCGTTAGGATTCTAGAAATCCTATAAATACCCTAAACATTCGAACCCTAAAACTATTTTGGTCGAGGTTCTGCTGCTGTGTAGGTAATTAACAGCTCTCCTTCCCTGCCTCCGGTCACCGTATGAAGAATACTAATGTTCTTCATATCTTTCCTGTAGGTTGCCTACATCAAAAAGAAGCTATTCTAGGTTGAAGTACGTACATAACTTCAAGCTTCATCTGCATCAACTTCTCTCTTCTCCTATCATCACTGTTGCTGTTAGAAGTTCAGAGCATCGTTTCCATTAAAACCTTCATGATCCTCTTCCAGGTCTTCACAAAGGTAGGTTTTCTCAGGGATTGTAGCCCAAACTAGCATATTAATAATTATAACATCATCCGTTAATACATGCATATAGATTTCATGCGTTTTGATTAGTTTCTAAAGAGTTTTTGAAAGAGACGCCCCTATCAAGGGCGCTAAATTACAAGAAACGACCATGACTAGGTCGTCAATTTCATATTTGACGCCCTGCACACGGACGTCAATTTCTTTTAATTACTAAATACCATGTTTAAAAATTATATATCAATTCAAACATGATTCTAGATTAATGCATGATCAATCTCTTGTAATCCTGCTATTTTTCTCGTCCTGACCCTATATCATGTTTCCTGAAATTTCATCGTCTCGAAATTGTAAAAGTGTGAATTAACGACCTTGTCTAGGTCGTCTTTTATTGAACTGACGCCCCATACCAGGGCGCTTTCTGTAAACTAACGCCCCTGTTCCGGCGTGTGTTATGAAAATTTCCAGATTTTTAATATTCTGCAAAATTAGAAATATTGAAAGGACGACTTCTATACATGTCGTCAAATTTAATATAAACGCCCCTGATTAAGGCGTTAATTTCATGAAAAATGACTTTACCAAAGTCGCTATTTTCTGCACTACTGATTTTTCCTGATTACTGTTATCTGAGGGTTTCATTATACATACATACATATACATTGGCACTATTACTCCACTCCGTGAGTATAGTCCCATGTTTTCTACGATGATTTATCGCATTACACACTCAATTCTCGTTGACATACAAGCTCTCCATTGGACATTCCGTTCCTTTGGACTAGCAAGTTAGTCATAGAGACCTCCGTAAGACTCCTCGCCACCTTGGATTCCCTCAAGGCCGACTGAGCTGGTTGTACCCTAAAAACCTATTACACAATCTTTGCCATGTCCCTCTATAGAAACATGGTAATACCGGCCCTCATGTCATGCCATGGGTATGATATGAGAATTATCTTAATGAACGGGGAAGAATATGCCGTTGTTATGATGTTCTTGTAAACCCCAATTCTATATCAACATTGTTATGATGTTCTTGTAGCCCCCAATTCTATATTAAACTTGATGTTCTTGTGAACCTCAATTCTATATTAAGAATGAGGACGTCTTGCCATTGAGGTGCTATTCATATGGACCTCAATTCTATATAAAAGAGTGTCTCTACTTACTTATCATGGTACCGAGTTAAGGGAACCAATTCCACCTAGTTTTATCGAAAGTGCGATTGTACCGTTATTATCGCCTATTGGTGTCAAAAGTCATATTTTTGGACTCTAATCTCTCAAAGTTATCTTACATGACTGCAAGCTTGCTTATTGAAATTCCATGATGGCTATACACAAAAATGTGGATGTTAAAAATACATGACTAATGTCTGCGCATATAGGGCCCGATCTGGTCCTGGGAGGAGCACCCGAAAGTACTTGTGCCCATGGGAGTTGATTGATCACGGTATTGGCATTAAACCGAAGTGCATAACTAGTTTGATTGAACATTCCACAAATCTTGTACTTGACTTGATATTACATGACTTGCGTGGCCCGAAAAAGGGTAATTACTTGCATGCTTGAACGTGATAGCCAAATTTCATCTTGACATGATAAAGTACTTGCTTGAATATCTTGAGGTCAATTGATATAAGTTCTTGAAAGGTTCATGACTAGTTCTGATGGGGACATCACCTCCCATGCCCACGTTTACCGTTCGTCTCCTCACCCCGGTTGCATCCGGCATGGTTTAGTCATTTAATTTTGAGTCCTATGTAATTTTATTTGAGTCATTTGATGTATTTTCCCTTTTATTTGAGTCATGTTCCTAGGTCTTGCATTTATTTTCCTAAGTTTGAGTGTCATTAGATTGTGTAATGTGCTATTGGGCCCAATTCTTCGGGCTTGGCCCATGAGCCCCCCCTACCCCTTCGGTTATTTGTTATTGAGTCTTTTGTAAGTGACTTTTGTAGAAATGTGGGTTTCCTATATATAGGACCACATTCCCCCCATTTCAACTTAATGAATGAATCAATGAATGAAAAAACTTACCATTTTGAGAGTTTACACTTCTTATCTAGTGGAGAGATTCCATTTTTAGGTGAGAAACCCTAGGGGAGAGATTCCCCACCATTCCTTCTCTTAATCTCTCTTTTTCACTCCACTTTCTCTCTCCTCAACACCCAAATTCGAATTTTCTTCTCTCTCCTCCCTTCCCAACCACCTCCACTCCCCACCTACCCCATTTAAGCCTCTTCCCATTCCCCACAACCCTCATCAATACTCCACCCCTTCCCAAGACCCCCTCCACCAATCCTCTCCTCACCATCCAACCCCCAACTACCCCTCCCACTTTCCCAAGCACCATTCCCACTACCCCAAGCACCCCTTCCCTTCCCCAACACAACCCCCCCATTCCCAAGATAAAAAATTAACCCCACCCTTAAACCTATTTTTGAATGTCCTTTCCCCCTCTCCATTCCAACCAAATTCGCAGCCCCCACTACCACCATCTATTGGACCCTCTTCTAGACCTTATTCTCCACCTCCCACACCTTAGAACACCCCCTCCAAGACCCCCTTACAACCAGGGGTCACTCCCACACTCATCTACCCCCTTCTCCTTCTTCTTTCTTGGTCATTGGAAGCTACTTTGAAGTTGCAGTTTGCTGTCCAGAGGTTGCAGATGAACTAGCAACTTGCAGCGGCCACCACGACTTCCTCCAGATGAGTTTGAAGACCCAAGAGCCATCGTCGGAAACGTCTACCAGTCTCCTTCGCAACAGAAGTGGTTTCATCTTCTTCCGATCTCCGAGCCGTCTAGGAGGTCCATTCTCCCACAACTGCGTAGTTCTGCCTCGGCTGAGGACCTGAGCCAGATTAGAAGCTCTGCCACGACAAACCCCGAAGGAATCAGTCCACAAGTTCTTCTTCAAAGTTCTTCATCGCCCAGTCTACTTCCAGAATCAAGAAACAGAACTTCATTCGGCATTCGTGATCCAGAGTTCTCATTTTTCTCCCTCAGCTACGCAGATCTGCTACTCATAGTCTGCACCGACCAGTCACCATTGTTCTGCACCCCTAGTCTTCTCCGACATCGGTTGGCTTCCCCATCAGTTTTTCTGCAAAGAGGACTCGTCCACAATTCCAACGACTCTGACGGCGCTTGATTCTAAGGTCTGGAGCTGTCGGGGCATCCTCTGCAACCTGCTGTTGGAAACCAGGAGCTAGCTCTGCAGAGATCCTGAGCCTAAGAAAAAGCTTCACCACGACGAACCCAGGAGGAACCAAGCCACGATCCCTTCTACAAAGTTCTTTACCTTTCTGTCTACTTTCAGAATCAAGAAGCGGAATCCCGTTCAGCATCCGGTAGCAGAAGTTATCAATTTTCTTCCTCGGTAGTGCAACTCTGCTTCCCCACAATCTACACCGACGTCCCCTCACTCTTCTAGATTCACTAATCGTCTCCGGCATTGTTTGGCATCCCCGTTTGTTCTGCTACAAAGAGGACTCGTCCACGGTTTCAACGGTTCTGACGGAATCTGATTCGGAGTTCGGGAGCTGCCGGGACAACCTCTTCTTCCTGCTGTTAGTAACCAGTTGCTTTCAGTCCGAGAATCAGCGACCCTGTTCGAGCTCCTGCCCAGGCCAGCAGCGACCCCAGAAGAATTCGGAAAAATTCAGAGGCACTCCAGTTCCAATAACAAATATTTCCTCACTGGTCTTGCCCTCGATAAAATTCTTGATCAAGTTCTGCAGCCACAGTACCGACTGTCTATCCACAATTGCCGAGAGAAGGCAGATTCGGCATCTTCACTTCTTCATCGTTTTAGCCCTAGTTTTCCCCACCCCGCTTGGCCGGCTGAAGGCCCCTCCCTGCATGGAGGTAGTTTGATTGTAATCCATTAACCCCCACCCCAAGATCCCCCTCCTGCGAGAGGTGTAGTGTTGTAATTTGTTTGGGCAGGTCAAGCTACACCGCCGCGGCGTGTGGGGATCCACTCGCCTCCCCGCTCGCCCTCGTCTCCGAGCGGGACCGGTTTCTTCAAATCGGTTGAGTAAGTGCTCTAAACTTTGCTCTAATTTAGGCTTGTTCTTTCAATATTGGTTCATAACTCCGCTGGCCGTGAGTGAGAGCTCGATCCTCAAGCCCCGTTGTCTTGAGTGATCACCGTGGGGAAGAGAGTAACCGGTGCCCTTGGCACTTCGTCGGCCCCATTGAATTAAGGCATCCACATCCTTGGGTATCAAACTTTGGCCTTGCTGGCCCTCTACCAGCAAGGGTCCAACCCCACATCCTCCACTTGGCATCGCCAAGTCACCCCGGGCTTGGGTGAGCGATGAGAGAGCGGCGGCCCAAAATTGGCCCTTTTGATTGTGAATGTGCTTGCTTGCCTAAGTCTTAGGTTGTGTCACATCAAGTTCTCTTTGTTATCTTATTGTTATATCCTCTTTCTATCCTGTCGTTTTAGGCGAGCATGCATAGCTATAGTGCATTCATGAAAGATGTAACTACTTAAACCCCTTGCTAGTTCCTGAGATATAATTTCCTACTGAGCGTTCGCTCACTCCGTGTTTCCCTTACTTTTCAAGTAGGTCGACGATGAGGAAAGTCAATCGGATGGGGAGAATCAAGAGTGAAAGAGCTAGAGCTTTTCCAAGTGTCATCTAGTCTTTTATATATTTCTTGAGTCAAATGTGTACTTTTCTTGTTTTTTTTTGAATAGAGTATTGGGTTTGTAATAGACTATTTATTATGGAGAAATAAATGGATTGGGTTATCTTTACTTTTGTGCATCTCTATCTTTGTGTCGAATACACTACTACTCTGATTGACATGATTGATATAAACTCATCACGCATCTCCGGGTATCTTCCGCTCTCGGGGCGTGACAATAATGGGGTTGAACCTAGAACTTATGGCAACCTATAGTCAAGACCTAGGGTTTAATAAACCTAGGCTCTGATACCACAAACTGTCATGCCCCGAACCGATAGCAGCGGAAGGTGTTGTTCGGAACACGACAGTGATACAGTCGTGAATAATCAGAGCAAACATAAGACACAAAATACCAAGGCCAGACAATATGGACAAAACATAATTTTTATTGATACTCAAATGTTCGATTTACATAACTTGACTCACTTTCATAAGTAAAGAAAGGACTCACTATTACACTTTAATAAAAACAAAAAACTTAAATGATAGGACAAGACTAAAAAAAATAAAAGACATCGACTCGATTCTCCATTACGCTCATCACTCTTGCCCTTCCCTGTCTGAATGGTTGTCTTCGATCTCATTACCTGAAAAAAATGTTGAAATAGGCTGGATGAGCAAAATGCTCAGTAGGAATTACATCTCTCATCAAGCAGAATATAAGTGATTAGCCAATTCTTAATCATGTACATGACTATGCAATGCATGTAACACTATATATATTTTGAAGGTCATATAATTATGCTACTAGAGAAGATGAATATCAAATTCAAGGCATATATAAGCGTAAGAAAGATTGGGATGAAATCCCACGCAGAGCCAAGGATAAGCTATTAGAATGAACATCAAGGACAGATACTCAAATGAACATAACTTCATAATTAGCCAAAACATAGCAGAATTTTACTAATAATAAGCAGGGATAATCAATCTAACTGAATATTTACATTATCAGAATAAAAGTACAATAGAAGATCAGAATAACAGAATAACAGAATATTAGAATATCAAAATTTCCAGAATATCAGAATTTTACAGAATAACAGATATAATAGAATAACAGATATAACAAACGTTGGTGCAATGCCACACCCAGAATTTCCATGGTTTACAGAATTAGACTTCCGTCTTGCCTGGCATTGAAAAAGTCGCGGACCCATAGACCTTAATATTTCAAAATCAGATGTGGCCAATACTACTCAAAGGGTTATGTTCTCAATTAAAGATAATTCCTAGTAAGGGACAGAGTGTCATAGACAATAGGGAAGTTGATTCATGAAAATGCATGATATGTCGAACACCAAACAAATCTGAGAAAAACTAGGTAACTGGCGTCCATTATATCGTCGCCAATTAAAACTGCGTCCGAGGGGTGGTCGCACATTAGGTTGACCTTGACAAGCTCAAGGATAATAATGACACTTTAAGTGGTCGCTTAATTAATAAACATCATCCGGTATCCGGTCGCACAAAGAGTAAACTGCACCCCTATCATGGTCGCCAACTCCATTAGGCACCTATGTCATGGTCACAATTCAGAGATGTGCAAGCTTTCGGAAAGACAGAGTCACATATATCGATTCCAGGATTTTTAGGGTACAACCAGCTCAGTCGGCCTTGAGCGAATCCAAGGCTACGAGGAGACTTACGAGGTCCTAATGACTAACTTGTCAGTCCAAAGGAACGGAATGTCCAACGGAGGGCTGGTATGTCACCGAGAGTTGAGTGTGTAAGCGAGAAAGAACGTGAGAACATAGACTCTATCCACGGACTGGGATAAGTGTGCTAATAGACCCGCGGTATGGGTCGAACCCGATAAAATAGGGGAGAACAAGAATTCACGTCCATATAGACGGGCGTTAATTTATTAATTAGCGTCTCTTTAGAGAGGCACCAATTTTAGAATTTAATTTGTGTCCCTTTGAAAAGACGTCAATTCATATCTTAATTTCTATTTAATTTAATAATTTTAGAACATAGCATCTCTTTAAAAGGACACATACTATTTTTATAACTAATACATGGTAATTAAGGGAAATTTACAAAGATCATGAATATATATATATTGTAATTTTTACCTATTTTGATCATAAGATATGAATTTTCTCAAATTTAAACCTGATATGTAGTTTTTAATTTGATCACGATGAACAATAATATTTTTTAAATAAAAAAATTATCGGAACTAAATATATGATAATTAAGAGAAAAATTTAAGGATTCCAAAAATATATATATTATAATTTTATTTTACATTATTTAGTAGATTTAGATTTTTAAAGATATAGGTAAAAGTTACACATTATATATATATATATATATATATATATATTAAAGAAATCACGATTTCATTAACTAATGATCTGTATATCTTTGAACCTCCTGTTCTCGACGTTTACACGTCAAAATCGCGCAATCTATATACCAAAATAAATGGCTCAAAAAACTCTACCTAACTTGATGTTCAACAATATTTTTACTTGAGAGATGGGTGATCTTGAGATAGGAGGATCGAAAAAAAGAGGTACCAACTCCACTACCTTGTTCACTATCCCAATAACACACCCATAAAATTTCATGGCCAAAGCCACTCCGGTGCATACGAACAAGACGTTAAACCCAACAAATCTAACTATCACAATAGTATTTTACCGTATAACGTGTTACGTAAAACCCAATAGAATGTATATTATATCTTATTTTCTTTACATGATTTCATAGATATTTAAAGTTGGTGTAAAACATATAATTCATGGTGTAACACTCATACAAATCATGTAGAGATCATGCAAGATTAACTTGTTTGGCTTTGAGAGAGAACACCTACCTATTTGGTTCAATGAACTGGAAGGAAAATAAGAACAACCACAGTAACAATGGCTCGTGGATGAAGCAACAGCCACAGCTGCAACAGCAACGACAGCAGTTGGCCTGCAGCCACAGTGACAGGGTGGCCATGCGAAGGGAGGAAGACGTGTGCGGCAGCATTGCTTCACAGCCGCTGCGACGGGTCAGTCAACGGCAGGGGAAGTGGCAGAAGAAAAAGAAGAAGATGGCGATGCTGGTGTCGCAGCAGCACAATGGCACTGACTTGCGAGAGGGATGGCATCGACGTCGCGGCGCGAGCAGGAAAAAGAAGACTGGCGTCGACGCCCACAGTAGGGGAAGGTCAATGCTAACAACAGAAGCAACTACACCACAGGAGGAACGGCACGGCAGGAGGAAGAGAAGAAACGAGCAGCAGCCGCCAGCCGAGCTTGTCGAGGGGTTTATTTATAAGGCTCCGGGGGTTTAGAATCCTACTAAGATTTAACTTTCTGTTGTACACTCCTAATTGGTGTCCTATTTCATATAGGACTTAAGCTTTCCCTAAGTGAGCTTCCTATTCTTACTAAAAATCCACAGCCGCCCTTCTAATCGAACACAGCTTCGGCTGTTAAGAAAACCCCTACTATTATATATTAATACTTATATGTATATGAAACCCATCCCAAGGCCCACTTTGCTCTCAATTCGTGAGGCTCGTTTGTATAAGGTTCTAAGGCCTTTCTTGGCTATTGGGTTGGTTTTCATTTATTTGGGAGGCTTATTTATATAATGGTTGGGCTTCCATAGTGTGCACGCGTGGTCCAAAACCCACACTTCCTGTTTATCCTTTTTGGGTCTTCTATGGGCTTAGGCCTTTAAAGAATTTGTGTTAATGGAAGAAGATAAATTCATGAGTTAAAGCCCATTAAGTGACTAAATTATTTCTATTTAGTCTTTTAGCCAAATTAATTTATATTCTATATATATATATATATATATATATATATATATATATATATATATATATTCTAGCCTTCTTGCATACTTATTTAGGGATTTAGAAGTTTATTTTTCTTTAATAAAAAAAATCCGGGGTGCTACATCTAGCATCTCGAATTTATTCAAATAATAAATTGTGTAGCAATCTAGAATTTTACTTAATATTAAATGGATTTCCTCTTAGGTTGAATTTTGACCAATTTATAAAAATATGAAAAATTCATAATCACATAGAGGACTAAATTTATTGAAACTTTGTCCTTTGGATCGACTCCAAAAAAAATTGTAATTAAGCCGAAATTAGAGGTTTTTGGGTTATCTCAGAGTTTTAGATAGAACGATCTTAATCCACCAAATTCGAGCCCAAATCGAGCTCTTACGGGCTCAATGTATACCCAATCAAGAGGCCCAACCTAGTGGCCCATTTCCCTTTTGATTCTGGTGTGAAACCCTAACCCTAGCTGCCAGAATTTCGAAGATTGACTCGTTGAATTCGTCAACCATGAATATCACGTGGAGGAAACTCCACGACTCTTCCCCGTCCATATCACGCCCCTAGTATCGACCCTAGACCTATAAATCGACGCCCAATACTCTCCATAACCCCATTTGGCCATAGCAATAGTCGGTGCAAGTGATCGAGGTCGTGGTGCGGCGAGGAAGGAGAAGGATTCGTCTGTAGTTCTAGTGTCGTCGTCCCTTTT
This sequence comes from Amorphophallus konjac, assembly GCA_022559845.1. NCBI lineage: Eukaryota > Viridiplantae > Streptophyta > Magnoliopsida > Alismatales > Araceae > Amorphophallus > Amorphophallus konjac. The sequence goes on from CM040129.1 coordinate 44,941,499, forward strand.
TCTCTCACGTTTAGGGTAGGTTCTTCTAGGCCAAATGCTGATTAACATATACGATCGTATGCGTCGTCGAGTCCTCTTTCTTTTGATACCAAATAGCCAGATTTCTATTGAGTATAGCTATCATGATTCGGTTTTAACCAAGGCATGTCGAGTTAGGGTTTTCGGTAGTGTTCCCTTCTTTTAGATTTATCTAAGGAAGGATTCTTGCAGGCTAAACTCTAATTAAAAATATCCATATTGTGTGGTTTTTCATCCTCTTTCCATTGATAGCAAAATGCCCAAATTTTATAGAGTATACTGCAAGTTATGATGGCTTTTCCTAAGGTCTGTCAAGGACTGTCGGAGCGGAACCCGGTCTCCATAACGTGATTTAACGGAAACTACTACCTGGGAGCCGTAGTTTCGCGACCAACTGCGGCCTTCCGGCCGTTGGAAATTTAAATTTTTGTCAAAATTGAGTAAACGCAGTCATTTACCGACCGCTAGCATACATTAGTGGTTGTCTCCTAACCGTAGTCATCGCTCTGATTTCTTTTATAACGCTGTGCTTTCCCTGTGCTTTATCTTGCGTAGACAGAATGTTCTACGGCTAGAAACTCATGTAATCGATAGGGATTATGAACGAATCTTTAATTTTAAATTTTATTCACACCATGATCCCTCGATTTTCATTATTATCTCATGATTTTACCCTACAAAACTAGTAGATTCAACACAGCTCAATTTGATCATAACCACGATAGATCTTGCAATATACTTGATGTTCTTGATTAAATTACTAGGCGTGTTTGATGGTCATGCCACACCGGTGGTAATGATTCACTGCTCATACCATTTTTTACATTTTACACCTTCAATCTAGAGATAATCGGGACTCTCTGCCGGATATTCCTTTCGTCGGACTAGGACCGTTATTATAAGGCCTCCGTAAGCCTCCGCCAGATATTCCTTCCGAAGGTACTCTCCACTAGAACGCTGATCATGTCACGTCCCGAGCCTTTATTACAGTGGAAGACTAGCTCGAGGAACGTGAACAGCCGGCATGGTAAGCCTCTTACAAGCAAGAACGATCAGAGCGCAAGATAATCACACATAAAAATGTAATTGCACAATAATTTACTCAAACTCTAACTTTATTTCATCAGATCAAAATATTCAAATACAATAACTTTTCAACCTTCTTTAATCCATCAGACTCAAGAAACATGAAATTACAAAGACTCGATCTAAACAAGATTTGACTTTCCTAAGTCTTCACTCTCATTTTGATATGACTTTCATTCGCTCTCGGACCCGCTACTTGTATAACTCGAATCCGAATTCAAATCACTCCATTTCCTGAAAAAGATTAGAAATAGGTAATGAGCACACATGCCCAGTAGATATCTTCGCATCAACATGAAGGCACTATTAAAGTGATTAGTATTTTAGCTCTAAAGAAAATAAGTGAAATCATGTGAATGCGATAAATCATATGTAAATAACCAAGGTAACAAGACGATCGTGTAAGATAGAATGAACAAGTAGGAATTAGCAAGAATGTATCAAGAACATGATATGGCCTTTCATAAACAAGAATGTATCGAGAATGTACTAGCAAATCACGTAATTATCACACAAACATCCTTTGCTTATGAGCAAGTATTTGGTGAATTTCTTTGGAATATCATGTAACAAGCAAGAAAGTCATGTACGTATATATGTCGTGCCTTGTGGATTTTCACTTCACGAGCCTTGGATTTTCACTTATTTATAAAGAAAGTACTCCCAGCGCAATGCGATGCCAGTAGTATCATATCCCATGGTTTACAGTATGTTTCCGACAATCAGCCGAGGGGACTAGCATAGAGCCCTTGAACACAATCAGTGCTCGATCGCATCTTCAACTATAAATTAAGTTACTTCCACGTTTCAAGCAATAAAAAATGACTAGTAATATAACAAGTCAATAAGTTCATGATAACAATAATTCAAATGAATGAATGCTTCAATTAAGAATGCGAGGGATCAAGAATGACTTAAAATAAGGTTATGCTCATGGAAACAATTCGACAACATAACAATACATTCTTTATCTTCCATAATTTAAAATTAAGTATCTTGAACAATATGACAAGTCCTAGACCATCAATAATCCATCTAGGAACTTTGAAATATCAACCCTTAGGTCAAACCTCAGGTTAAAATACTCAGGAATTGTGACGGTCAATTAATGGGCCGTTAAATGAACATGACGGTCGAGTATTGGACCGTTAGAATGGGCTGAATCCAGAAAGAATAAATTGGATTCAGTAAATGTGACGGTTGTGTACTGAACCGTTAGATGGGCCTGACAGTCGAGTAATAGGCCGTTACATTGATAGATTTCAAAACTTCGGTAGTGCTTTTCTAGATAATTTTGCTTTAACGGTACAACCAACTCAGCGTCATAGTGGGAATCCCAAGCTCGCGGAGAATTACGGAGGCCTTGAAACAAGATTTCCTAGTCCATTGGAAGGAATATCCAATAGAGAGGTTATCAAGTCCAAGATAGTGTTCCTATTGTGCAAAAGTGTGAACTAATGGTCATATACTAGAATATATGTCATATACTTAGAGAAATTGACTCTATAGATGAGATAGAATGTGTAACGATGTGAAATCATGATAAACTCTGTCAATACAACTTTTAAAACATTGTTTTTAATACAAAACTATAGAGTTTGGCAAATGAAATTAACATATGCTTAAAATAACTAAAGGTGCTTTAGACATGCAATTTCTATCATGAATCAACTTAAAGTCATGAAAACAGGTCAAAACTAGGATATCTGGGCTTATTTATAAGCTAATTTGACTGTTCTCAATTCTGTCCCGAATATACAGAACACAACACTTTGGCGGTCTAAGATAGGCGCGTCATATGGATGTGATGGTTTATCGTGGAGCCGTCAGAAGACTGTGACGCACTGATTCTGGTCCGTCAGAGATTACAAACTTAAGTGTGACAGAAGGTCTGAGGGTCTATCGTAAGGCTGTTAATGTCATGGGACGGTCTAACTATAATCCGTCAGAGCACTGCTGACAGTAAAAATAAAAGAACTTCGGTTTAAAACCTCTCATGCAAGAAAAATAAATAACTACTCTAGTCATGACAAAATGAAATAAAGGCCATCTAGATGCATAGGTTCCAGTGAATTTATAGGAGAAATACATTTTTATCTTTAATTTAGGCTAAAAATATGCATGTATGTATAGACCGAACTAAATCATTAAAATTCATGGTCCATAGTGCATGAAATCAAACAAAACCAGAGGGATTTTACTCCTATCATGATATTCTTGCCATTCGTGAGATGACCTACCCCTTTCCTGGGCTTTTAACTTCCAATTCGGGACTGCAAGACACGCCCTGGTTCTTCCCTTCCAGTGAATGTTTAGTAACTTCACGTTGCTCTAACTCCATAATCCCTTGACCTATAAATGTGAAATTTGGAGGGTAAGAAGATGACACTAAGGGGTACAAAAAGTTCTAAAGAATCGAACTCTAAATACCTTGTTTAGGTGTTATAATCTTCTGATCTTCAGCACCCTGTTGTACAGTTTCCTGGGTTGACGTGATGAAACCAGCAACTTTGCAAGGTTCTAACTCATTGTGTAGTCGATCTCCTAGCATAAAATTTTGGGAGATGTTAGTCCTTTGTATTAACAATAAAAAGTTCTGAAGAACTTACGCAAAATACTATCTCCTTACCTTAGTTCCACGCGAGCCAATGTAAGGGTCGCGCAGGCCAAAACTAGGGTCTATTTATAGGTTCTAGCTAGGGTTTTGAGGATTAGATCGATTCTAGAGTCCTTATTAGACCTTAGATCGACTTCAGAGAGTCCTTAACACGTTTACTAGCCCTCCCATCTCGATCCCTAAGAGATAGACTATCAAAAATCCAATCTTTTTGGTCATTCTTCAATTCACGGAACTGACAGCGTGTAACGGTCAAACCCTGGAGTGTCAGGTCCCTGTGGCGGTCGTACGATAGACCGTTACCTATCGTAGCTACCGAATTTGAAATGAATTCAAATTCTAATTTCGTCTTATCCACTTATTTATTTAATTAATGAGTATTTATCCTTATAATTCGTGAATAGGCTAAATAACCTTCTAGAATATGGGCCAAACTTCATGGGCTTGGTCCTAAAACCTTTTGGGCTTTAATTAAATAGGCTAGATTAATCATTTACCATAATTGGGCCTTAATAAATTTCTAATAAGTTTTAGAAAATCATTAAATAATTCGTAAAATAATATAAATATTCTGGGTCATTATAGATCAGGTTGTATCCTGAAAGCCTATACTGAACGACTCGACCGGATTGCATTTTTAGGCAGTCCAGACTTGGGACTGTTCAGTCCAATCTCGACCTAAATGCGATTCTCAATAAACCGCTACTATGCGGTAGCGGTCGATTGCTGACCACGTTTGACACCTATTTTGGCCTACGCGCCAGTTTGCCTAGTCGACTGCACCTTGTTCAAAGTCGAATTAACTTGATCGGGGCGGCCTACGTCACCTCAATTGACTAAGGTTAGGTAGGGTGAACTATGTTTCAGCCTATCCATGACCCCAGGTCAACTGAGGGTGTTGATTGGGTCAACCTAAAGCTCTCTGCTTGCCAGCCTAGAAGCGGTTCCTCCTAAACTGCCTCCATCTGAAACTGGTTCTTCTGAAACCGCGTCTTCACTTCCTGCCTGTGTATGTCGAACCATCGGTCCATTGGGTCGATGCCAGCCCGAAAGAGGTTCTTCCTTAACCCCGTTCTCATAGTAGCGGCTCGGTGATAACCGCAGCTTGTCCCAGAACCCATTTTTTGTGATCCTTGTGTGTTGTAGCAGCTCGGTAACCTTCCAGTTACTACCCAATCCTGGTCATAATTTCCTTCAGTGAATCTTGGCTCCAAAGGTCATGTTCTTATGATTGCCATTTGAAACTCCTATTTATTGTAATGTACTTGTTCTTAAAACTTGGTTACTTAAGCTTAACCTTGAAAATCTTGGCCGGAATATATAAATTTCTAGACGTTACTTGGGATCGTTGATCCACCACTCAATGCCAATGCATCATTAAGGGACCGATCTGGTCCTAGGAGGAGCGCTCGAAAGTACTTGTGCCCTGGAGAGTTTGTAATGACAAGGTGTGGCATTACACCGAGCACTTGCTAGCATGTTGTCTATGACATTCTCTCTTATACAATTACAACAGTTACGTGACTTGTTATACTTGCATGCTTGATACGGCCAATTCATGAAATACTATTATACCCGGTTCTATCACTTGCTATTCCTTGCATTTCACATCCTTTTTGTTATCATCATTGTTTATTTATTCGAGGCGTAATAGCACGACATTATTAAATTGATTAATCACTTATACATTGCCTTTATAGAACCTACTGAGCATTCACTCACCCAATTTTTCACCCCTTTCAATTAGCTATGACGGGGATACACAAACTGATGGGGATGGGCGCGAGTGAAGCTTAGAGCGAGCCAGTGTAGAAGTTGTGTCATGTGATGGTCGTAGTATGGATGTGTCAGTTGTGTATTGCAGTCGAGTTGGACGTTGTAAATTTGTTTAGTCTACTTTGAATTGAGTCTCTATGTAGGGTTGCTTAGCCAAGTCCACAAAGTGATGTAATGAAATTATCCTCTTTTTATCAATAAAATTTAGTTATTTGCTTTTAATTGTGGCAATTTTTGATAGTTGGTCTCTTGTGGCAATGTGTGCTCTGATTGACGTGATTGATTATAACTGTCGCGTTCTGATTTTCTACATTAGGGCGTGACAATCATAAGACTTCAGAATTACTTTTGAAAAACCAGATCTGACAAGTATCATATCTGGGAAAGGTCCTTTTCATGGAAACCTTCTTTTTGCCATGAGCCAATGAGATTTCTGTCCCTGAAAAGCTTCTAGGACAGAGGACCGTCCACTTATTGTGTCCTAAGCTAATGATGAGGCAGATGTCAAATGGGGTTTTTGTGACGACCCATGATCCGGATATCGGGAGGAGCCCGATACCATTCGAATCCTGGCCCGCTGCCCACGAGCCGGGAGGGCTCGGAAGGGCTAAAAGGAGTGTGGAGGTACAAAGAAATAGGAAATAAAGTAGGACAATTCAGCAAATAATAGAAATAAATAAACAACTACAACAGTAGAGTCCAGCCCAACAGAAAGTACAGTATAAGGCATAAGAACGTACCCAACACCGAGTGAACACTCGGCCTGGCGAGCTAGCTATTAAGAACCTCTGAATAGCACCCTCGAACCTCGAGAAAGAACCGTCGCACCTGAAACACAGGAGTGAGCCTCCTATCACTGGCTCAGTAGGAATCCCGCGGAACCCCAACCGAGAACAACAGCGATAACGGAAAGGAAAGACAGCTATAACTACAGCACGAACATAGAACCGGTGGCCGGTAAAAACTCGACACTACAGCTACTCTTACTGTATAAGGAAAACACGTCCCGATCTCACAGTCGGGGGACTACCGAACTAACGGAAGAACCTCTGGCTACGCCGCCAGAAGAAACGATCACGACCTCACAGTCGAGGACCAAACACCGTCCAGGGAAACCCTCGGTGATGCTCACCGGTAAAACCCATAGACCTCTACCTCGGGAACACTCCCTGAAACAGTCGGGAGAACCACGTCTCGTAGATGGGAAGCGAATTATGAAAAATAGGAGAGTCACGTCTCACGTGACAGGAGTACCTGCCCACCAGAAGCAAGGCCGAAAGCGTCCATTGACGACTTAGACCGCGCCTCAGGTGTCCCCCTCGACCCTTGGTGGAACGGGGACACCGTACAAGTAACCACAGAACAAGTGACCAGCTGGGGTCACGCTCGTCAACGTGGGTCCACTGCCCCCCAACCACGTTTGCACATACAGACCACACGTCCTAGGCCTTGCCCTCTGACTAGTTTTCCCCTCAGCCGGACTCTGGCGTCAAGACGTGGGGCCCGACGGTAACCAGCCTAAAAACTATCTCTCGGGGTAGCCTCGCAACCACTCCTTGGTAGGACCACTAGCGTGTCGGAAGGCTACGACTAGTAGGGAGTCACTGATGTGAGCACTCTCTGAGGAGAAAATCTGAGAACCACGCACGCACCCTGTGAGGAAGTTGAGAAGAACCAAGTGGCACCGAGCCACTGAACTCTGGGCAGTCCTCTAGACTCACTAAATCCAACGGTCCTTGAGTCACAAGACTCAGGGTCAAGACCGTTGCACACAACGGCAGAATGCTGTTAATCTAGCTTACTCCCTAAGTCTAAAAATCATGATAGCATAAATACCGAGGTAGCACACGAGCCGCCAAGAGCATCCCCTCAAAAGAGAATTCAAGAGACCTCTAGCCCCAGGCTGGGTGACAGGACTCACAATCCAAGGCCACATACATGGCCCACACGGAAAGCACAGAAGCATGATTCCCAAGGCAACTCACAAGTTGCCACGCCGATTCTCCATCCCCGGGAAAAGCAGGAAAACTCCAACCCCAGGCTGGGTGACTGGACTCGCAGTCCAAGGTCATACACTTGGCCCACTCGGGAATCATCTTCCGGAGAAACCCACGACATGCGGGGGAAGTCCCACCGCACTCATGCTGATACACGGCGACTGGATGTAGCGAAAACACGAAAGCCCTGAATACAAACCCAGGGTTACCAAAACCCTGAACACACATGCACGCTAATTGAGGTAACATGGTACATCCCGACACCCCAGAAACATGGACACGGAACTCACGGGGTGTCTAGAACACTCACGAGATCGAAGATCGACCACTGAGTCACAACTAGGTCGACCGGAGGTCAACATGACTCTAAACGGCACGACAACCAATGGGCGATCCTCCCTGGATCGACTAAACAAAGGCGGTCAAGCCCTAGGCCGCTAGGGGAATAGAACGGTCACACATGAACCGTGACTCCCAAAACTCACGGTCTACCGCCAAACCGTTAGAAGAGTGACATGGTCTACCACTAGACCGCTCCAAGCGTGAAACAATCTCTCACGGGCCGCTCAGGGATAAAACGGTCGCCCTTCAGACCGCACCATTATGCATCGCTGAAAGGGTTGAACGGTCAGCCGATAGGCCGCCGCTAGACCCAGACGGTCTCTTAAGGACTGTAAAACCTGTCGATAAAATAGTAACTAAACGGTGGCTCACAGGTGGCCGCCCAAAGCGTAGGTGGTCTGCCCACGGCCACTCAGTCACAGGAAACGGTCATGGCCTGACCGCGCAGGGAGCCAGCCGGTCCACACCAGGCCGCTAAGGCCCTCAGACGGTCTATGTACGACCGCTAAACCTGCCGACACTCGAATGCTGGAAATGGTCGACCTGGGGGCCGCCCAAAATAAAAATGGTCTAACTAGGGCCGCTTAAGGCCAAAAACAGTTACTGTTAAACTGCGTACACTCCGTGAAATTGAGAACGGCGGGAACGGCCCCAAAATGCCATTCCATGCCCCATTCACGCCCACGTGAAAGGAGAAACAAGGGGAAGCTAGTCCCCAACCTCTCTAGTACTGAGAAGACCCATTTAGACCCCAAAAAGGCGATCAAAACTCTAGATCCGACTTGTTGTGCCCCTGTGGTCAATTGAGTCATCTTGTGGTCACTTGGGTCATTCGACATCATCCTATGGTCATTTAAGTTATTTAATATTCTTGGTTTTGATAATGGCTAAACACTATAAGTCATTGATGTTTTACTACTCTTATATGACTAAACAACTTGATGTTCTTTCATGACAGATATGCCAAGGAATGAAGTGGAGATGGAAAATGTGGAAGCTCAATGTTGCGCCCTCGCACGCGGATCGACCTGCGCGGTCAGGTCGCGAGTTTTGACCAGCCACGCTGTCAAGGGGGCAGCGCCCCTTGCAGGGGTTTCCGGGGGCGGAGCCCCCGGAACAAAATTTAGAAATGCTCAAATGATCTAATGCATAAACCAAACCCAAAAATACATGGAATTGATAAGGACATGAGTATCTTGACTTATGGACATGTTTCTTTGGGCTAACACTTCATTTTTGCAGGTATAGGTCTTTCCGGTCGACCAACACACCTTGGCCGGTCGACCAGTTTTTCCAGAGATGAAGATTGGCAACTTTTAAAGGTTTCGGTCGACCGCCCCTAGGTGTCCGATCGACTGGTTCTTCTAGAAATGAAACACTCCAGGATTTACAGGTTTCGATCGACTGCCCCTGCCTTTCTGGTCGACCGGTTCTCCCATAACCGAAAAGATGGAGATTTTGCAGGTTCCGGTCGACCGCCCCATCCCTTCCGGTCGACTGCCAGCCTTGAGGCCCCCTTTGTTGACTTTTGTTTCAAGCTCGAGTAGAGGTCTTTCTACGCATTTGTTTAACCCCAAAGTCACCCAATTCCCCATGGATTGTGGATCTGGTCTGGGGGATGTCCAAGGACCATTTAAAAGTCTATAAAACCAACACATGAGGGGTTAGAAACCCTAAGGCTTCAAGGGGATTCAAGGGAGGCTGCAAGGGTGTGTTCAAGGGAGAGGAGTTCGAAGTACTGTAGTCGTGAACAGTACTACGGGAAGAAGCTTCATCTATTCCAAGGGATTCAAGTCCAGATCTGAAGCCATCTCAACCTCCAAGGAAGCAAGAAGCAATCAAGACTTTCAAAGGTGATCTAAACTGCATTCTTCATCCTCTTCATCAACTCAAGAAGATCAAAAGTAAGATCGAAGCTACATCCATAGTCTTCTTCATCAACTAGAAGAGATTCAAGGAAGATCATCTCGCAAGGAAGAAGACACCTTCAAAGCATCCGATTCAAGCTTCTGCAACTCAGACAAGATCTTCTTTCTTTGAGCATACTCTATATCTTGTTTGAGTGATTTCATATTTGTTATCTTTTTCATTTCATTCAAACGATTAAAACTGAAGATCGTCCCTACCGATGGTTAGTAGGAAGGCAATCGGAAGTTGTCCGATCTGCGGTGTTGACGTCTCTACCTGTGGTTAGTAGGAAAGCAACCGGAGGTCTTTCCGATTTACGGTTCAGTGCGTGGCACTAGTGGAGCCTCGCCGGATTTGGTGAGGGGTGGACGTAGGACTGGGGATTCAGTCTGAACCACCTTAAAATCTTTTGTGGTGTGGTTTGCTTGTGTGATTGTTTCATTCTAGATGCATGCTTAGGTTCGAATCAATATATTACTTGCTCATCTTGTCAAGCGAATCATAGTGTTCTTCGATAAGCTAGTTACATTCTGCTGTAATTTATCTTATCTAGCTATATAGAGGGTTGTATTGCGAAAAGAGGGGCAGATCTATTCACCCCTCCCCTCTAGATCCGCTGTCCACTACTCAACACGGCTCACTTCCCAAAAACATGCATTTTTCCCAAAACGCTAGAATAAGCCCGCTCGGCTCACCACGGCCTACCAAATTCGCGGGAAAGGAAGTACACGAGCTAAGGATCCATCTCCCTACCTCCACCGAAGATTTCATGAGCCGTGGATACCGATCCATGAAGAAAACGCCGTTGAAGCCGCGCCGGGACACGAACTCACGCCCGAGCTTCCACGCGCCTCCACCGCCTGGATCCTCACCCATCCTCGCCCGTGCCTCACCCACGCCATCCCTGCCTCGCCCGTGCCTCGCTCCGTCAGCCGCCGGAGAAGAGAGGGTGAGAGGAGAGAGCGTGAGAAGAGAGAGGGAGAGAAGAGAGAAACGAGAGGGAAGAGAGAGGAAGAGGTTAATATATAGAAAATCTGAAAATTACTAAAAATATGGAAAATAGGGAAAAATCACTTCCCTTATCTTCGGAAAATGTGTAACATCGTGGTAACGTCTCGGAGTCAGAGAACGCAATGGTTCACCCTACACGACGTTCCGAAGGTCCGACAGACAAAAACACACGTAAACCGCTAGACTCAATCCGAGACCCACGAACACGATCCGAGACCCACGGATCTGATCCGAGAAATATCCGAAAAACCCGGGGCGTTACAGTTTTAGTCAAAGATCTCCTTTTGCCATGGGACAATAGGATTGTTGATATAGAAAGTGGCTCCAGATAGAAATCTTCCATTTTCCTTCTGGGCCAACCAGATTGAAGTCTGGAAATAAATTGTGCTCCTGCTATCAGATATGGTGGACCAATCAAGAGATGAGGTTCATTTCAAAGAACCATTGTTTATCTGACCAATCAAATTGCTGATGTGCTGGAGGGAAAAACGTTCTACCATCCTTCTACATGTATGAAGCTCTCTGCATGAAGAGAGTTGTTGCTGCCACCCAGAATAAGAACTGAGCCAAATGAGAAGAGTGTGCTTGAGCCTTTAGAGGAAATTCTGAGAGAAAGAGGAGCAGAAAAGAGCTCAGATTTGACCGGTGTTCAAATCTATTGATAGTGCTTTAACATTTTGGTCTGAAGCCACCGTGGAGTTTTCCTTGTCTTGCTTCTTATTTTTATCCTTGCAACCTCGCATCTGCAAATTGTGTTTTGTTGTGTTTATTGTAGTGTGTCTGGTACTCTGGTCTAGAGACCGGAAGTGGCTTTGGCTTTTGGCTGCAATGCGGCCGTGTGTGTCTCTTAGGGAGTTGTCCCCATGTTTTACTGCATCCTTACATCGTGTCTTGTGTTTGTTTTATTTTTCTTTTTGGGGTTCATCCCCATGTGCTGCTACTTGTAGTAGTGTGAGGACTGTGCTCCTCGTTCATGTTGTGTTTCAGTGTGGTTGAGGCTTGTCCCCGTGTGCTGTTGGGTATAGAAGTGTGTGTGTGGCCTATCCACGTGTGCTGCAGTCCAGCAGCGTGAGGACCTTGTTCTCGTGACGAGCCTGCTCCTCGTGTGTGCTGCGTGTTGCAGCGTGTGTGGGGGGGGATTCGTCCCCGTCAAGCTGTGTGTCAGCTGAAGCTATGAATCAGCGTGTGTGTGGGGGGGGGGGGGGTTGATGCGAGTGGATGCGAGTCGTCAAAAACACTGTGCACACAATTTCAAAATTCCGCACACACACACAATAAAATTAAAATTTGAGCGTTATGGAAAGTACGAGTCGATCCCACAAGGAGGTTGAGTTTTGAAATTAAAAACTTTGAATTTCTTTTAGAGAAAAAATAATGAATTATTTCTTTTGATTTTCAAAATTTAAAATAACATGAAATAAAACTATCTAAAGAAATATGTAGGGTCAAGAGAGAGAAACATGGATATTTAGAGAGAGAGAAAAAGTTTTAATCGAATGAAATTAAGTGCTAAATAAAATAGATGAAGTGGGGTAGAGAATTTTGCGACCGTAGTGTGAGGGTAACGGTATCGTATCCTCGAGCCTTTGAATCGCGAGTTGTCAGAGACAACCACGTGCACTCGTCTAGAAGATCCGTTTCTCTTGAGTAGACTTTAGATGAATTTTAGAAGGTTTAAGATAAAGAATTTTAGAAGAAACATTAGAGAGAGATGGAGAGAGATTTTGCTACAAAATGAAGAATTGAATAATAATAACACTAGAAGTAATTATAAATTGAAATAAACATACAGGTGAATAAAAATTACAACAAAAATAAATTACAACCAATCTAAGGTGGAAGAACAATATGAGAGGGAGAAAAGGAGTTCCTACGTAAGAGAAATAGAGAGGTAGAGAGAGGGGTAAAGAGATAGATAGAGACAAATGGGCCTAAACTAAAGACGTGAGGGGGAATGAGAGGGTGTGCTTCTACGTTAGGGGTCAGTTGCTCCTTCAAATGCCCTCAATAAGGCCCTTTTATAGGCCCAAAACTACCCATGACATATGTTGTTTTCTCCGTTTGTGACCCACAGATTAAGACCTCCTTTTGGTGCAACCACATTTGGTTGCTCATTCAATCACACATCGAAGCCAACCAACTTTATGTGCCAACCCTTGCCATGAGGAGCCCATTGAAGAGGCCGCCCACCTGCTTTGATTGCGTGAACAATGGCCATGTGAAGCTTGCAGTGCCATGTGTGTTGTGAGATGAGGTGATGAGGGTGACGTGGTGTGCATGGGCCATGGAGGGGCGTGTGGGAAGGGGTCGGCTGCTTGCCCATGTGAGAAACTGCACCATGCATGGGACTGGCTGGCCGCGTTGAAGAGTGCTCCGCCCACCTACTTGAGGGGTTGTTGAAGGGGGCCCCCGCCAAGGCCACGCTGAAGATAGCTTCGTGTAAGAATCACGCATGGTCATGGGCCTTTTGCCGTTGTGTGCACGATGTTAAGGTGAGTGAGAAAGAGAGAAAAGGGGAGAGAAAGAGAGGAGGAGGGTGCGTTGGTGCGTGTGAGTTGGGAGGGAGAGGGATGAGGGAGATGATGGGAAGGGGGACGCGATGGAAGGGAAGCAGTGGAGTTAGAGAGAGAAAGGGAGCCACGACGGCTGGGTTGTGATGCCGGTGGCGAGGAGAAGTGTCATGCCCCAAGCCATATGTGTGCCGCGGAAGTAACTCGGGGAACGTAGGCAGTCGACAATACGCCTCAAGCTAGCAATATAAGTCAGAGCGCAATAAACATCCACATTAGAGGATTGCACAATTATTGACAAAAATCTAACTTTTAATGATAATAATCAAAGTACTTGAATATTTCACTCTCTTTTGACATAGTGCCAACTAGACTCAATAAAATGAAAATTACATAGTATGACTCAATAAAGTAAAAATTATATCATTGTTGGGACGGATGGACGCTACGATCTAGAGGGGGGTGAATAGATCTACTGCTTAGAAATCTACAGTAGCTAAAAATCAATGCGGAATAAAAACAAACTACTGTAACTCAATTCAGAGCTTAAAATATCAGCAATATTAAAAAGGATCGGATGACAGAACCTAGGAGTTAGCCAAACATCCAGGTACAGTACGATGGTGGAGGGTTATCCTCACGCAAGAGGTGGAATTCCAGATAAACATTGCTTATCCTTTCAACCACGCCTTTTGATATACCTACTGGATGAAAGGCTTTGACAGCAATCTCAGATAGAATTTATATAAAGTGAAGGCCTGAATCACTTAAAACTCTTATGCATTCATCCGAACATCAATCAAGCATAAATGATAAAGACATTAGAGCACAATCCAATTACACAGAACACATGAATTTTTGGTGGTTCGGTTTTCACCTACATCGACCCCACACTTGACCAAGTGTGGCTTACGGCTGATTCATAGCTTTAATCTGCTGATCCACAGCTTCGAGGATTAGATCCCTACACACCGCTGATCCACAACTTTGGGGAAGTGATCCCAGACGGCTAAGCCTCACAGCTTGCTACTGTTGATGTAGTGCCCCAGAATTTTATATAAATAATTTTCTAGAATTTATAAAGGCCTAAATATATTAAGAAAAGAATTCTGAGACTAATAAGTCATCATAAGCCCAATTAGGTTGAATAATTAACCAAGTCTATTTACACATCATCTAAAAGGGTTTAAGGCCCAAAACCATTAAGTTTGGCCCATATTCTAAAAGGTTACTTAGCCTATTTAAGGATAAAAATGAATTATATAAATAATAATTAGAAAAATGATTAAAAGAGTTTTATTTATTTAAAACTCTATATACGTTGAATGTAACGGTCTATCGTGCGACCGTCACATGCTTGTAACACATGGGTCCACGACCGTTACACTCTGTGAATTCCGTAAGCTGAAGAGTTTGATTCATGTTGAACTCTGGGAACAATAAATGTAACGGTCTATCGTGAGACCGTTACATGCCTCTAACGCACCTGTATTAGACCGTTACATCCTGTTAGTTCCGTGAAGGAAAGAACAAGTACACAGATCAAAACTTTGGACTCTTATCCACTAGAGATCAACGTAGGAAGAGTTATAACATTACTAAGGACTCTTAAAGATCAGGTTTTAACAAATTAAGGACTCTAGAATCGATCTAATCTTCAAAACCCTATAAATAGGACCTAGTTTTGAACTGTGCGACCCTTACTTTTGGCTCGCAAGGAATCAAGGTAAGGAGGTGTAATCATTGGTAAGTTCTTTAGAAGTATTTGTTTACAATACTTTAGACTAACTCCTCTCCAAATTTCACGTCTTTAGGTCAAGAGGTCGTGGAGTTAGAGCCCAAAGAAGTTGCTGAAAAATCACAGGAAGAAGGGAACTAGGGTCGGTGTTCAAACAATAATTGGAAGTTTGAAGCCTAGACAAGAGGTAGGTTATCTCATTAACGGCAAAAATAACTTGATAGGACTATAAGCCCTTTGGTTTGATTGAATTTCATGCATAGTAGAGCATCAATTTCATGTTTTACTAGTTCCATGCATTACATGCATCTCTTAACCCTAAATTGAGAACATGAAACATGTTATTCATCTATTCATGGTCACCTATGCATGTTGATAGCCTATCCTTCTTTATCATGCCTAGAAACTCATGGTGTTTTGATTATAGACATGATGTGAGTTAATCTCTTATGTTTCATATTGCTTTCTGTTAGCAGACACTCTGATGCGTCACAGTAGGACCGTCACATTCATGTAACGGCCTTACTATGAGCCATCACAGTCTCTGTGATATATGAGTTACTCTGTTAACTCTGACGCACCAATACAGACGCGTTACATAAGTTAACGGCTGTTCTCTGACCGTCACAATCACTGTGATGCCCCACTTCTAGACCGTCAGAGGCTATGTCAACCCTAGATAGAATATGATTTGTCAATATTACTTATTATTAAGCCTAGTTACCTATGTTTTAAACCTAACTACGTGACTTCGAGATTATTTAAGTGTTCATGATAGGAAATGCATGTTTTTATATCTCACTATTACTTTGAGGTATATTGATTTCATGAACCCAAAACTCTATAGTGTTATAATTTGAAACATGATTTTGAATGATGTATCAATTGAGTTTTTATCATGGTTTCACATCGATATATGTCTATATATATATTCTTTTCCTATTTATAGAGTCGTTTCTATAAGTACATGGCATATACTCCGGTATGTTGACCATTAGTTCACACTTTGCACTATAGGAACATAATCTTGGACTTGAGGACCTCTCTATTAGATATTCCTTCCAATGGACTAGGAAATCTTGTTTCAAGGCCTCCGTAATTCTCCGCGAGCCTGGGATTCCCACTAGGACGCCGAGTTGGTTGTACCATTAAAACCTATTAACTAGAATACACTATCGTTGTTTTCTGATTCTAATAATGTAACGGCCTTGTATTGGACCGTCAGGCTCATGTAACGGCCCAATATACGACCGTCACATTCATTTGAGGTTGAATTCTTGATTCTGGATTCAGACAAATGTAACGGTCCTATACTAGACCATCACACAATGTAACGGCCCAGTGAATGACCGTCACATGACTTAAATATCTCAACCCACGGTTTGACCAAGGGTTGACATTTCAATATTTCTAGATAAACCTTGATGATCTAGAACCCATCATATTGCTTAATAGACTTAATATAGTGAATGAAAGTTAAGAGAATATACTGTTATGCTGCCGATTTATTTCCATAAGCATAGCGTAGTCTAAGTCATTCTTGATCTCATATATTCAAATTGAAGCGTTCATTCATTGATTTTCACTATTTGGAATTGTTATATTCTTGGCCATACATTACTGTTACATGCGTAGAAGTAGCTTAATTTATACCTGAAGATGCGATCGAGCACTAATTGTGTTCAAGGGTTCTATGCTAGTCCCCTCGGCTGATTGCCGGAAACATACTATTTTATAAACCATGGGGTATGATGCTACTGGCGTCGCATTGCGCTGGGAGTACTAGTTCTATAAATAAGTGAAGATCCACGACACGACATGACATTCTTGCTTGATATTCCACAGAAATTCACAAAGCACTTGCTCATAAGCATAAGATGCTAAAGTGATGAATATGTGACTTGCTAGTACATTCTCGATATATTCTTGTTCATGAAAGGCCAATATCATGTTCTTGTTCTATTCTTGCTAGTTCATTCTTGTTCTTATTCCATCTTATATGATTGTCTCGTTACTTTGATTTAATCGTGTGATCATCGCATTGCATGATTTTACCTTATTTCTTTAGAGTAAAAATATTAATCACTTTAATAGTGCCTTCATGTTGATGCAAAGATACCTACTAGGCAAGTGTGCTCATTACCTATTTCCAATCTTTTTCAAGAAATGAAAGTGAGTCGGGTTCGGATTCGGATTATTCAAGTAGCGGATCCGAGAGTGATTAAAGATGAGCGAAGACTTAGGTAGTCCATAATGTCTAGATTGAGTCAATGTAATTTTTCTGTTTCTTGAGTCTAGTAGAATGAAAGATGATGGAAAGTGGTTGTATTTTGAATATTGGTCATTTATGAAATAAAGTTGGAGTTTGATTAAATTCTGTGCAATTACATTTATGTGTGTGATTGTATTGCGCTCTGGTCGTTCTTGCTTGCAAGAGGCTTACCATGCCGGCTGTTCGCGCTCCCCGAGCGAGTCTTCCGCTGTAATAAAGGCTCAGGACGTGACAGTTAAGTTGGTATCATAGCCTATGTCTCAGGACTTGGGGAAAGGAATCATGTCATAGGATAAGTCCAAGGTTTAAGGACCCCTACCTATGAACTAAGGAAGAAATTCCGTACCCATGTGAGGATTGGGTAGAGCCCGGGATAAGATAATTAATTAGCTTTAAGGTTGATTTTCATGAGAAATAACAAGTTGTTATTTTTCTCTCTCAGATACCCTATTTTACGAATGGCTCATCGCGTAGATTGGGACGGTATGCAACAAATAGTTGCCGACCTCACTCAGGCATTGCAAACTATAGCACAAGGTGGTGCAGGGGCAAGGGCTGGTGACCTACATCGCAACTTTCGGAGTCTAAATCCTCCGTGATTCTATGGATCTTCAAATCCCGATGAGGCAGAAAATTGGATCGATGAGATGAATAGGATATTTGACGTTATTCAATGCACTGATCAGGAGAAGGTGCATCTAGCAACATTTCAACTAAATAAAGATGTCCGTACATGGTGGAAGTCGGTTCCGACACCTCCGTCCGATGCACCTCATACATGGGACGGGTTTCTTACTTTATTCCGTACCAAGTATTTTTTCGAACATGTAAAGGAAAGGAAGGCCATGGAGTTTGCCTCCCTTCGTCAATGGATGATGTCGGTGGCAGAATATGAGCTGTAGTTTTCAAGACTAGCACCATATGCACCACACCTTATTAGCACGGAATTATTAAAAGCAAATCGATTTATGGACGGGTTACGACCCGGTTTCATTCAGCAACTTGGGACACAGAATCTCCGCACTTATGCGGAGATGGTTCAGAGGGCATATCTATGCGAGAGGACCTTAGAGAAGGTCGAAAAGTTGAAAGGAAAAGGTAAAGAATCTAGCCGACGATCTGATCGGCATTATAAGAAGGAGAAGTTTAGCATCACGGACCATACAAAAGCCGTGACAACAAGAAAAGATCAAGGAGCGGGAATGGTGGAAGTTCCGAGAAGAATAATAAAAAGGTTAAGGAAGAGAAGGAGCAAGTTGCCTTGGCATGCACTTTTTGCGAGAAATTCGGCCACTCAGCTGAAGAATGCTGGAAGCGCCTCGGTGCTTGTTTGCGTTGTGGAAGTAGGGAGCATCATGTGCCAGATTGCCCCCTTATGAAAGATCAATCAGCTAATGGAGGACGTAGGAGGCGGGCTCGCCTCAATGCCGTCCTGGACGAAAAGGAAGCGCCGAGGGATGATGGGCTTATGGAAGGTACTCTTCAGATTTGTTCTCGTCCTGCATTTGTGCTATTTGATACTGGTGCCTCTCATTCTTTTATTTCCACTACCTTTGCAAAAATATTGTCAATTGCATTAGTCCCCTTACCTTCAGATCTTGCTATTACTACACCTTTAGGATCTAGAACCAAGCTCACCGAGTATTATCCTAATAGCAAAGTGATAGTAGAAGGTTACAATCTCCTCGCAAACCTCGTGTGCCTTGACATGAAAGGTTATGATGCCATTTTAGGGGTTGATTGGCTTGTAGACCATGATGCTTATATCAATTACCGAAATAGGATTATATCTTTTCGAAAGCCCGGTCTTCCAAGATTTTCTTTTCTTGGCATCAAATACAAGAAACATCCTACCATTATATCTTCTCTTCACGCTTGCAAGCTTATCTCGGAAGGATGTGAAGCTTTTCTTGCTTCAGTCATTATCACCGAATCTAAGGAAATTGTCGTAGCAAACATTCCCATTGCGAATGAGTTCCCAGACGTGTTCCCATCTGAACTACCTAGTTTACCGCCCGAGAGGGAAGTAAACTTTACCATTAAACTCATTCCAGGAGTAGCACCTGTTTCTATAGCACCTTAAAGGATGTCCCCCACAGAACTCAAGGAACTAAAAAGGCAGTTGCAGGAACTACTAGACAAGGGTTTCATCAGACCTAGCACATCCCCTTGGGGTGCGCCTGTTTTATTTGTCAAGAAGAAGGATGGTTCTCTCAGGCTATGCATCGATTACCGACGACTGAATCAGCTGACAATTAAAAACAAGTATCCATTGCCGCGTATTGATGAGCTCATCGATCAGCTTTCGGGAGCAGAATATTTTTCTAAGATTGACCTCAGATCAGGTTATCATCAGCTTAGAATCAAAGAGGAAGATATTTATAAATCGGCTTTTCGAAGTCGTTATGGCCACTATGAATTCGTGGTAATGCCATTTGGGTTAACTAATACCCCAGCAGTATTTATGCAACTTATGAACAGTGTCTTCCAGCCATACATGGATCGATTCATTGTCGTCTTCATCGATGATATCCTGATATACTCCAAGACAAAAGAAGAACATGAAGAACATTTGAAAATAGCTTTAAAAACACTTAGAGAACACAAGCTTTATGCCAAACTCAATAAGTGTGAATTCTGGCTCGAGGAAGTCTCATTCCTAGGCCACATTATTTCAAAAGAAGGTATTTCTGTGGATCCTTCTAAGGTAGAAGCTGTCAAGAATTGGAGTCGGCCTACGACTGTGTCTAAAGTAAGGAGCTTTCTGGGTCTAGCTGGTTATTATAGAAGATTCATTAAGGACTTCTCAAAGATAGCAGTCCCTTTAACTAGACTCACCAGAAAAGAAAATCCTTTTGTCTGGTCAGAGGACTATGAGAAGAATTTCCAAACTCTTAAGAATCATCTTACAACAGCCCCAATTTTGTCACTACCAATGGAGGGTGGTGGATTTGAGGTATATGCAGATGTGTCTGGAATTGGCTTAGGATGTGTCCTTATGCAAAATGGAAATGTGATTTGCTATTCTTCAAGACAATTGAAACGTCACGAAGAAAATTATCCCATACATGATTTAGAATTGGCAGCGGTTATTTTCGCCTTGAAAATTTGACGTCATTATCTTTATGGAGAAAAGTTTACGATCTACTCAGACCACAAGAGCTTGAAATATTTATTCTCTCAAAAGGAGCTTAACATGAGGCAAAGGAGGTGGTTAGAACATCTCAAGGACTTTGATTTTGCTATTCAATATCATCCTGGCAAGGCAAATGCTGTAGCAGATGCACTCAGCAGAAAACCAATGGGTATGTTATCAAGTCTCATGATTAGTGTAACTAACCTTATTCCTCAATTTGCTCAATTAAATTTAGATGTTGACATTAAGGAAGAAGATTGCTTCATAGCTAATATCCGAGCTCAACCTACATTAATAGAGGATTTGGCCAAATTACAAGAGGATGATCCAGTTTGACTGGAAATTAAGGCCAATATTGAACAAAGGCCGGATTTTTCTACTTCTAATGATGGAAGATTGCTATTCAAGGGCCGAATGTGTATACGGGATCATGAGGATACAAAGAAATTGATCCTAGAAGAAGAACATAAATCAAAGTACACCATTCATCCAGGAGGTACAAAAATGTATTAGGATCTCAAAAGAAACTTTTGGTGGCCCAATATGAAGAGAGAAATAGCTGACTTCGTGTCTCGTTGTCTAACCTGCCAACAAGTTAAAGCTGAACATTTTAGACCCGCAGTTAAATTACATCCCTTAAATATTCCCGAATGGAAATGAGAGAGCATAGGGATGGACTTCATTATGGGTTTTCCTAAGACAAGAGGTGGACATGATGGCATATGGGTAATCATAGATCGATTGACTAAATCTGCACACTTCATACCAATAAAGAGTCGATGGTCTGTGGATATTCTAGCAGCATTATACATAAAGAAAATTGTCAAATTACATGGTGTCCCCGTCACTATTGTATCAGATAGAGATCCTCGATTCACATCACAGTTCTGGAAAGGTCTACAACATTCACTAGGGACCAGATTAAATTTTAGCACAGCCTTTCATCCACAAACTGATGGTCAGACGGAAAGAACAAATCAGGTGGTAGACGACATGCTCAGGGCTTGTGTCATTAATTTTGGAGGAAGTTGACATGATCACTTGCCTCTGGTGGAATTTGCATATAATAACAGCTATCAAGCAAGCATACAAATGGCACCTTTTGAAGCTCTATATGGGAAAAGTTGTCGATCTTCAATATGTTAGAATGAAATAGGGGAAAAGTAATTTTTAGGCCCCGACCTTGTCAGGGATTCTACGGAGAAAATCAAGCTCATTCAAGAGAGAATGAAAATGACACAAGATAGGCAAAAGTCTTATGCTGACAATCGAAGACGTGACTTGGAGTTTCAGGTAGGAGATCATGTATATTTAAAAGTTTCTCCAGGTCGTGGTATTTGAAGATTTGGCATTAAAGGAAAGCTAACTCCAAGGTTCATTGGCCCATTTGAAATTCTTAAAAGGGTCGGTGAAGTGGCTTATAGATTGGCTTTACCTCCACAATTAGCAGGTGTTCATGACGTATTTCACGTCTCCATGCTGAAGAAATATGTATACGATCCTGACCATATTATCACTTATGACAATCTAGAGATTCAGAAGGATATGACTTATGAGTAAACGCCAATAAAGATTCTGGATTGGGAACTGCATAAACTAAGAAATAAGGTTATCCCTATGGTCAAAATTTAATGGAAGAAAACATGGCCATACGAAGCAATATGGGAAACCGAAGTAGCCATGAGAAAAAGATTTCCAGAATTATTTAAATGTAAGTACACTCTCCACAATCCATGTCTTGAATTTGGGGACCAAATTCTTCTAAGTGGGGGAGGGTGTAGTGCCCCAGAATTTTATATAAATATTTTTTTAGAATTTATAAAGGCCTAAATATATTAATAAAAGAATTCTGAGACTAATAAGTCATCATAGGCCCAATTAGGTTGAATAATTAACCAAGCCTATTTACACATCATCTAAAAGGGTTTAAGGCCCAAAACCATTAAGTTTGACCCATATTCTAGAAGATTACTTAGCTTATTTAAAGATAAAAATGAATTATATAAATAATAATATAGGAAAATGAATAAAAGAGTTTTATTTATTTAAAACTATATATACGTTGAATGTAACGGTCTATCGTGCGACCGTCATATGCTTGTAATGCATGGGTCCACGACCGTTACACTCTGTGAATTCCGTAAGCTGAAGAGTTTGATTCATGTTGAACTCTGGGAATAATAAATGTAACGGTCTATCGTGAGACGGTTACATGCCTCTAACGCACCTGCATTAGACCGTTACATCCTGTTAGTTCCGTGAAGGAAAGAACAAGTACACAGATCAAAACTTTGGACTCTTATCCACTAGAGATCAACGTAGGAAGAGTTATAACATTACTAAGGACTTTTAGAGATCTGGTTTTAGCAAATTAAAGACTCTAGAATCGATCTAATCTTCAAAACCCTATAAATAGGACCTAGTTCTGAACTGTGCGACCCTTACTTTTGGCTCGCAAGGAATCAAGGTAAGGAGGTGTAATCATTGGTAAGTTCTTTAGAAGTATTTTTTTATAATACCTTAAACTAACTCCTCTCCAAATTTCACGTCTTTAGGTCAAGAGGTCGTAGAGTTAGAGCCCAAAGAAGTTGTTGAAAAATCACAGGAAGAAGGGAACTAGGGTTCGGTGTTCAGACCATAATTGGAAGTTTGAAGCCTAGACAAGAGATATGTTATCTCATGAACGGCAAAAACAACTTGATAGGACTATAAGCCCTCTGGTTTGATTGAATTTCATGCATAGTAGAGCATCAATTTCATGTCTTACTAGTTCCATGCATTACATGCATCTCTTAACCCTAAATTGAGAACTTGAAACATGTCATTCATCTATTCATGGTCACCTATGCATGTTGATAGCCTATCCTTCTTTATCATGCCTTGAAACGCGTGGTGTTTTGATTATAGACATGATGTGAGTTAATCTCTTATGTTTCATATTGCTTTCTGTTAGCAGACACTCTGACGCGTCACAGTAGGACCGTCACATTCATGTAACGGCCTTACTATGAGCCGTCACAGTCTCTGTGGTATATGAGTTACTCTGTTAACTTTGACGCACCAATACAGACGCGTTACATAAGTGTAACGGCTGTTCTCTGACCGTCACAATCACTGTGACGCCCCACTTCTAGACCGTCAGAGGCTATGTCAACCCTAGACAGAATATGATTTATCAATATTACTTATTATTAAGCCTAGTTACCTAAGTTTTAAACCTAATTACGTGACTTCGAGATTATTTAAGCGTTCATGATAGGAAATGCATGTTTTGATATCTCATTATTACTTTGAGTTATATTAATTTCATGAACCCAAAACTCTATAGTTTTGTAATTTGAAACATGATTTTGAATGATGTATCAATAGAGTTTTTATCATGGTTTCGCATCGATATATGTCTATATATATATTCTTTTCCTATTTATAGAGTCATTTCTATAAGTACATGGCACATACTTCGGTATGTTGACCATTAGTTCACACTTTGCACTATAGGAACACAATCTTGGACTTGAGGACCTCTCTATTGGATATTCCTTCTAATGGACTAGGAAATCTTGTTTCAAGGCCTCCGTAATTCTCCGCGAGCCTGAGATTCCCACTTGGACGCCGAGTTGGTTGTACCATTAAAACCCATTAATTAGAATACACTATCGTTGTTTTCTGATTCTAGTAATGTAACGGCCTTATATTGGACCGTCAGGCTCATGTAACGGCCCAATAAACGACCGTCACATTCATCTGAGGTTGAATTCTTGATTCTAGATTCAGACAAATGTAACGGTCCTATACTAGACCGTCACACAATGTAACGGCCCAGTGAATGACCGCCACATGACCTAAATATCTCAACCCAAGGTTTGACCAAGGGTTGACATTTCAATGTTTCTAGATAAACCTTGATGATCTAGAACCTATCATATTGCTTAATAGACTTAATATAATGAATGAAAGTTAAGAGAATATACTGTTATGCTACCGATTTATTTCCATAAGCATAGCGTAGTCTACGTCATTCTTGATCTCATATATTCAAATTGAAGCGTTCATTCATTGATTTTCACTCTTTGGAATTGTTATATTCTTGGCCATACTTTACTGTTACATGCGTGGAAGTAGCTTAATTTATACCTGAAGATGCGATCGAGCACTGATTGTGTTCATGGGCTCTATGCTAGTCCCCTCGGCTGATTACCGTAAACATACTATTTTATAAACCATGGGGTATGATGCTATTGGTGTCGCATTGCGCTGGGAGTACTATTTCTATAAATAAGTGAAGATCTACTACACGACATGACATTCTTGCTTGATATTCCACAGAAATTCACGAAGCACTTACTCATAAGCGTAAGATGCTAAAATGATGAATATTTGGCTTGCTAGTACATTCTCGATATATTCTTGTTCATGAAAGACCAATATCATGTTCTTGTTCTATTCTTGCTAGTTCATTCTTGTTCTCATTCCATCTTATATGATTGTCTTGTTACTTTGATTTAATCGTGTGATCATCGCATTGCATGATTTTACCTTATTTCTTTAGAGCAAAAATATTAATCACTTTAATAGTGCCTTCATGTTGATGCGAAGATACCTACTGGGCAAGTGTGCTCATTATCTATTTCCAATCTTTTTCAAGAAATGAAAGTGAGTCGGGTTCGGATTCAGATTATTCAAGTAGCGGATCCGAGAGTGATTAAAGATGAGCGAAGACTTAGGAAGTCCATATTGTCTAGATTGAGTCAATGTAATTTTTCTATTTCTTGAGTCTAGTAGAATGAAAGATGATGGAAAGTGGTTGTATTTTAAATATTGATCATTTATGAAATAAAGTTGGAGTTTGATTAAATTCTGTGCAATTGCATTTATGTGTGTGATTGTATTGCGCTCTGGTCGTTCTTGCTTGCAAGAGGCTTACCATGCCGGCTGTTCGCGCTCCCCGAGCGACTCTTCCGCTGTAATAAAGGCTCGGGGCGTGACAATTGAGCTTTACAGCTTCGCTATCCTAGGTCTCAACTCGCCTGCTGACTCACAGCTTGATAGAGTTCAAAAAACTTAAAATGAAAGAAAGGAAACAAGACAACAATGTAGCTCTCTAGGAGCAGATTGACTCTGGATTTGATCCACGAGTCAATTACAATTACCAATACTCTCAAGCTCTCTCAAACTCAGACTTACGATACTTAGATCTCGTTCATATTTCTCCTCTCAGCTTCAGGCTCTCTTTAGCTTCGTAGTCTTCTCTGTCTCTCTACGCTTGCTCTGCCAATCTCCATCTCTCGCTCTGTCTGTCTTCTTCTATTCAATTTTGGATATATCTTGATCTGAGGGATCATGCCCCTTTTATAGCCTTTGCGAGAAGAGGGCGGTGGGAACCACATTTCCCGCCCAAGGAATCTTGAGACGAGCGCTTCGCTGGTAGTCCACGTGTAAAGATCTAAAGGCTCAGAGTTCCACGTGGCTGAATCTCTTTTCGAACCTTGCCTTGGATCACGTGCCATTAACCTGGTACATTGACTTCCTTGTGATTCAAGTTCGCAGGTTGTCAGTGTGCCCATCATATGTTCGACCATATAACTAACCTGGCAAACAGATGACAATATTAGGTTTTAATTCAAGAGAGTGCGGTTAGCATTGACTCTATATATGTAGCACAGTAATGTGCACTGACGTTACATGTAGAACAACTAAGTGTGCACCGACCCTTAGCAGCTGACCATATAAGTATGGATCGACCTTCTATGAAGGAGCAGAAGTATGTTTGGACCAATGTACTGGCCGATCAGAATATGCACGGACCTGCTATGCATAGACAGACAAAGATGCACTGACGTTGTCTGTCTCAATTGAAAGATGCACCGACCTCTATATTCGTAAGGCAAACAATCCACTTATTTCTTACATGCGTAAGACAATTCATGCATCGACTATGGTTATGCACGATACAAATGTGCACTGACCTTAGTCCATGCATATATCAATATGCATTGACTTTATTTTGCCTTACAAAAGATGTGCACTGACCTTATAGAACCTTGCACTGACTATATGCAAGTAAATTGCAAAACATGCACCGACTATGTGCACAATGCAAACCTGCACCGACTATATGCAAAATGCAAATATGCACCGATTATATGCACACTGCAAACCTGCACCGACTATATGCAAAACCTGCACCAACTATATGCCAATGCAAACCTGCACCGACTATATGCAAAACCTGCACCGACTATATGCCAATGAAAAACATGCACCGACTATATGGCAATGACCAAGGCCGATATGCACCGACCATAGATACGCATGTTACAGTCTACACTAACCCTATACGACCTTTCATGAAAACATGCACCGATCTTGTATGGAGCCATACAAGACATGCACTGACTTTAAATGCAGAAGAAAAAAATGTGCACTGACCTTCTTTGAATGAAGCAAGAAAGGTGCATCGACCTCATATGCATATAGCGCAAACTTACACCGACCTAAGTATGCAATGCAAGTTCATGAAGCTATCAACGGCTAATCAGTGTTATCAAGACAAAATACAATGTATAAATGAAATGTATAGATGCCAATCATCAAAACAAAATAGGAAATTAACTTCAGTGAATTAAGACAGAGGAGACATGACATGAAATATATTGTACCACACAAACTCCTACAACATTCTCCCCCTTTTTTATGATGACAACACATTTACATTTTGATGTCAACATTGGTTTTGTTAAGAATCAAGCCTTGTGCTCTCAGCAAGATGCAAATGCAATGCACAACCAATGCAATGCAAAACTACCCCTTATAAACTATTAAACTCTCTCCATACCACATCAAACTCTCCCCATTAAACTCTCTCCCCCTTTGCCATTAGCAGAAAGGATAAACAGGAAGATATCATGATGAGTATCATATAGTGACAATAGAGGAGAACAGATGTGACAAACTGTGTCAACGTTTCAGTAATCAAGCAAGTAAAGCACATATTCTTCTATTATAAGAGTGTAGATTGTTCATTCCTGAACTTATGTGGTTTAAAGAGTATGAAAGTGAGAGACTAGCCACACCACTCTGTGATGACCAGTCTGTACAAGCTCTTAATGGTAATGAACCAGGAGCACATGGGACATGTCAACTTTTGTCTTACATTATCTTGTTTATCTGAGCCTCAAGGCATCATCAGGATTGACTAGTACATGTATTGAGATTAAACAACCTTCACAGTTCTTAATTAATCATGAGAGGGGCAGAGATAGTTTCATATATTTCTTTTCTTTTACAGCATTAGAACAGTCAAGTATGACCTAGCCTTTTTACAGAAGAGTACATGTTTATCAGACGCCAGTACCCCTAGTTACTCGGCAAGATCCACTATTCTGTCTCAGGTATAGTTTCCACCTTTTTGTGTAAGGGTACACGTTTATCAGATGCCAGTACCCCTAGTTACTCAGTGGAACTTACCTTTTATTTTATGAACAGAGATAAATTAAGGCACTTCATGACATGGGTTTTTCTTCAGTTCATTAACGAAGTACCCAGTTTCTCAGTACATTCAATCTGTGCTCTGCCTTTAGATTATATGATTTATGATTTTGACACATCTGTCCATTTGATTTTCAGAAAGTATTGTTTAAGAACAATACATGTTTTCATGTTCTCTCAACCAATTTAGCCTGAGTCTAGATAAATTCAGATTTTCCAAGACTCATTTAGACATGACATGCACAAAATGATTAAGAACTATTAGAGAGTATTCCACAAACTTTCTTCATTAAGTTTGGTTTTTAGTCTCTAAAGATCATAAAGTTTAAACCAACAGTTCATTCAGGGTTCATTACTGTTTCTTATAAGAGAAAATTTCTGATTTCAGCAGCTTAGATTAATGAACATGTCTATCAGTTTGTCATTTGATCAGATTCAAAGAGGATTCCAAGAAGTGTTCAGATACTGAGACCAAGAATGAGGATAGATCATGACTGATTCAAGAAACACAAGGTGAGTTTTCAAAAGAGTCAGTATTGAAAGTCGACATTTCAGAGCAGTGATCAAGAGTGGAAAATTGAAAGTCGACATTATTGAGCAATGATCAGTTCAATCACTAAAGAATTATTCATAATTCCCTCTATCAATTAAAATGCATGAATTGGAATTATAGGGATGATATGACAATGCACAAACTCCCCCTGACTATGTACATGAGGTTTTAGATGAGTATGAGAGAGACACTAACCTATTCTAGACAAAAGAGAATTGACCCATGGTACTAGGTGAAGGACTTGCCTCTACGCATAGAGTGGCTTTCCAGATAGAAGATATATGTCCTTCCCCCATCTTCCATTTTATATACCTATGGGCCAACCATGAAATGCAGTAAACAGGCATTCGGTGACTCATAATCCATCAGAAGCAATCAGGAGATACAATAAATCTGAATGAACATTCATGCAGAGAATCTATAGAAATCAAGTTCTCTTCTTAAAAACTTAAATATTTCATTTCCCAGTGGTTTTGTAAAGATGTCAGCAATTTATCTTTCAGATTCAATGAATTCAAGCTCAATCTCCTTTTTACTAACTTCATCTCTAAGAAAGTGATGTTGGATTTCAATGTGTTTTGTCCTAGAGTGGTGAACACGATTTTTAGTTAAGGAAATGTCGCTAGTGTTATCATAAAAGATTGTAATACAACCAAGATTGATAAGATAGTCAATTAATTGGTGTTTAATCTAGAGGACTTGGGTAGCACAGTTGCCTGTAGTCACATACTCTGCCTCAACAGTGGATAGGGTGATAGTGTGTTGTTTCTTAGATGCCCAAGACACTAGACACCCACCTAGAAATTGACAAAATCCACAAGTACTTTTCCTATCTACCCTACACCCGGCATAGTCTGCATCTGTGTAAGCTATCATATCTACCTCACACTTAGCAGGATACCATAAGCCTAAGTCTAGGGTGCCAGATAGATACCTAAAAATCCATTTCATAGCTATCAAGTGTGATTCCTTAGGACATGCTTGAAATCTAGCATACAAATATACTGAGAATTGAATATCAGGTCGAGAAGCAGTAAGGTATAGCAAGGATCCAATCATACCTCTGTATATAATTTGGGGTCTATCATTTTACCTTCAGGGTCTGAATCAAGACTGCTAGATGCTCCCATTGGTGCAGTTATTGCCTTGAGGTTCTCCATCTTGAATTTCTTCAGAAGATCCTTGATGTATTTCTCTTGAGTTATAAATGTTCCCTCTTTAGTCTGACATACCTGCAACCCAAGGAAAATTGTTAGCTCTCCCATTGAGCTCATCTCAAATTCACTGGTCATTAGAGCTGAGAATGCCACACACATAGATAAATTGGTTGATCCAAATACTATATCATCTACATAAATTTGAATAATCAAAATTTCCTTTTCACATACCTTTGTGAATAATGTTTGGTCAACCTTACCTCTGGAGAAGCCTTTTTTGTGAGGAACTTGCTCAGTCTGTCATACCAAGCTCGGGGAGCTTTCTTTAATCCATAAAGTGCCTTATCAAGTTTATACACATGGTCAGAAAATTCAAGACACTCAAAACCTGGGGGTTGCTTAACATATACATCCTATTTTATTTCACCATTTAGAAAAGCAGATTTGACATCCATCTATTGTAGGGTTGTTCCTAGACTGCATGTAGTAGCCAAAAGAATTCTAATGGCTTCTAGCCTAGCTATAGGGGCAAAAGACTCTTCAAAGTCAATACCAAACTCTTGGTTGTACCCTTGAGCAACCAGCCTAGCCTTATTTCTAAAAATTTTACCTTCCTCATCAGATTTATTACAAAAAACCCATTTAGTGCCTATTATGTTACCATGATAGGGTTTAGGAACTACGTGCCAGACCTTGTTCCTATCAAATTGATTAAGTTCTTCATGCATGGCATTATTCCAATATTCATCCTGAAGGGCACTATCTATGTTCTTAGGTTCTACTTGAGACACTAAAGCAAATGAGTTCAATTCATTTTCAATTCTTAACTGTGCTCTAGTTCTTGGTGGGTCATTTAGACTACCAATTATGTTCTCAAGGGGATGGTCTCTAAGAAATTTAAGGTTGGTGACCTGATTACCTGAGTTCTCACATACCTCCCCCTGAGTTTCAGATTCTTCAGCTTCTTCACTAGATTCTTTATTTTGGTCTTCTTTGATTTTCAGAATTGCTCCATCAATCTTGCCCCTGCATAATTCACTTTCAGTTCTAATTGTAGACTCATCAAAGACAACATGAGGAGACTCTTCTACAGTTTTAGAGTTAATATTAAAAATTCTGTAGGCTCTAGACTGATCAGAATAACCTAGAAATATTCCAGATTAACTTTTGGGCTCAAACTTATCAAGGTCTCTCTTGGAATTTACATGAACAAAATATTTACAACTGAAAACCTTGAAATGAGCTAGAGAGGGTTTTTTACCTTTCAGAATTTTATAAGGAGTCATTGGAGTTGTGGGTCTTACCAGGGCTCTATTAATGATGTAGCATGAAGTGTTAATGGCCTCTGCCCAAAACTTTCTCGGTAGGTTCCCTTCTACAAGCATAGTTCGAGCCATTTCTACTAATGTTCGGTTTCTCCTTTCCACCACTCCATTCTGCTCTGGAGCTCTTGGTGAGGAGAACCTGTGAGTTATGCCATTTTTCCTGCAAAAACCATCGAAATGTGAGTTGACAAACTCACCACCATGATCAGAAAAAATATTCAAAATAGCATGCTCATTAGTTTGTTTTATTTTGTAAAACAACTCCTGAAATTCTTCAAAAGCTTCATTTTTGCGAGATAAATAAAAGACCCAAGTAAATCTAGAAAAATCATCAACAAGTAGAAATCATATCTCTTTCCAGATAAGCTATCTAACTTGGTGGGTCCAAATAAGTCGATGTGGATTAGCTCATATAGTTTAGAAGATAGATTTTCAGTTCAAGATTTAAATGATTTTCTGGTCTGTTTACATTGAGTGCATGCCTCACAGATTTTATTTTCATTTTTGAAAGAAATTTCAGGAAGCCCTTTTACCATACTATGTTTATTCAGTTTATGTAGCACACTATAGCTAGCATGACCTAATCTATGATGCCATAGATAAGCTAGGTCATCCTTATTAACATTACGACAAAGATTAGAATGTGCTACATCATCTAAGTCTACCATATAGATGTTATTGATTCTCTTACCAGAAAATTTGACAGATTCAGAATTAGGTTAAAAAATTATGCATGCAAGAGAGTCAAAAACCACTTTATGGCCTTTATCACACAGCTGACTAATGCTAAGCAAGTTATAGGCAAGGCCTTCTACCAACAACACTTCATCAATGCAATAAGAAAAACACTTACCTACTTTACCTGATCCAACTATTTTCCCTTTGGTATTACCTCCGAAGGTAACATGACCTGCATCCTTCTTCACCCACATGCAAAATTTATCTTTATCCCCGGTCATGTGTCTGGAGTAGCCACTGTCAAGATACCATCTGTTTTGATTGGCTGCCAGGCATACCTGCAAGGGAATCAAGTGGAATGATTTGGAACCCAAAACTTCTTGGGTCCCATAAACACATTTATTTCATGTAGGCTAGAAACAAGATGTTTTGGTATCCACATTTGATTTGGTTTCTCTATAGTAGTTGTGGATTTATCATCATTCAGTTTTGTCTGCCTCTGCTTGCCACTTTTATTCTTTGAGATTTGTTTCTTAGGTGTGGCTTGTTTCTTGCTTTTGAAGTTCATTCTTAAAGTTTCTTTGCTAGTGATCAGTCCAATAGGCATTAGGAGCAGTAGGTGTACCATAGACCCTGGACTGACTTGGCTTGGAGTTGATAAAGCTATAAGAGTTATGACTTCTAAAATTGTGAACCCCAGTCATATAGGAATCCCAAGGATAAGGCTGATGCCTTTGAGTAGAGTATGAGTTCTGAAAGTGATTCTGCATTGGCCACATGTAGAAGCTACTTAGACCTCCCTTTCAGAAATTATGATAGTAAGTGCAGTGAAATGTGGGGTAGGTAGGAACAGTATTGCGGTAGCCTTGACCTGAGGTTCTTCTACTCGGCCTTTGATTCCAAGGGGACTTATACCAGTATGAAGTTGTTGTAGAAGGAAATTGATAGGTGTCTCGACCATTCTGTGGAGATTTTTCTGTTTTCATTTTGGGGCTTCCTTGGACTCTAGCTCTAGAAGTCTGACCCCTAGCCTGTCCCTTGGTCTGAGGCATGGGAGTGTATGAGCATGATTCCCTAGACACCTTCCCTTTCCCCTTGTCCTTGGCACTGGGTTTCGTTTTCTCAACATATTTTATTTTGTGCTTATTCTGACTTTCTCCAGAAGTTATTTTTATCAGGGGTTGGAATGTCCCCTTTTCTGCCACAATAGAGATAGTTATCATGTCAAATATCTCCTTATTAATTGGGTTGAAACCCAAACCTTCCTTTCTGAAATTTCCTTTTGCCCCCAAGATGGCGTTCAGATTTTCTGCACCTTGTGTCATGCCTTCAAGGGAATTTTGTTTGTCTTTGTTTTCTTTTTTTAGATTTTCAATGACCTTTTTGAGTTCAGCATTTACACCATTGATGGCTTCATATTTTTCAGTTGTTGTTCTGTTTTCTTCCTTAAATTCATGTATTCTCATTTTAAGTTCATCAATGGAATTCTGCAAGTTTTCATTTTCCTCTTTCAAATTATCTAAGATGCTTTTATAATATTCAGCTTCATTCAAGGAGTTTTTCAGTTCTAAATTTTCAGTTTACAGACATGTAATTTTATCAGACAAGGAAGTATCATTAGCTAATGAATTCATTTTCCTTTTTAAATGTTTCTTCTCCCTACGCATGTCTTCATATTTTTCTAAAAGTTCAGCATAAGCATCCTCCCATTCATTCTGTGTAAAATTATCAAAAGGAGAAATTACCTCATCATCACTTTTTGCCATCAGGAAAATCCTATCTTTTGTCTCACTGTCAGAGGAGCTTGTGGTCGTAGCTAGGTTCCTAGACTCCTCCACTACAGTGGCCTTGGTATGCCAGATGGGTGTCAGGGACCTTAGAATTTTTCTAACAATTTCATACTCGCTGTAGGTCTTTCTTAGACTTCTCAAGCTATTAGTAATCACATTCAAGCGAGCATACATCTCAGATATGGACTCTTCAGGCTTCATTTTGAAAGCCTCGTACTCAGAGACTAACATAATGGCTTTAGTTTCTCTAACCTGAGACGTCCCTTCATAAATAACTTCTAACTTATCCCACATCTCCTTAGCAGTGGTATAGGAGGAAACTCTGGAGAATTCAGTGGGATGGAGAGCACATTGTATAGCATTGATAGCTCTCCAATTTAGAGTGGACTTTCGGATATGCTCCTTAGTCCAGAATTCTTCATCTGGAGGTAAATCAAATGGACCTTTACTCACCACCTTCCGGATCTCATAGTCCTTAGCACGGAGAAAAACATGCATCCTATTCTTCCAATAAGCATAATTTCTACCATTAAAGAATGGTGGCTTGCTAGTTGAGTGACCCTCAGCGACTACACCTTTAGCATCCATATCTAATCTCTCCGTGATGTGAAGCCCTACGGGAGAGTTAGGCTCTGATACCACCAGTTGGGACGGATGGACGCTACGATCTAGTGGGGGGGTGAATAGATCTACCCCTTAAAAATCTATAGCAGTTAAAAATCAATGCGAAATAAAAATAAACTACTATAACTCAATTCAGAGATGAAAATATCAGTAATATTAAAAAGGATCAGATGACAGAACCTAGCAGTTAGCCAAATATCCAGGTACAGTACGATGGCGGAGGGTTATCCTCACGCAAGAGGTGGAATTCCAGATAAGCGTTGCTTATCCTTTAAACCATGCCTTTTGATATACCTACTGGATGACAGGCTTTGGCAGCAATCTCAGATAGAAATTATATCAAGTGAAGGCCTGAATCACTTACAACTCTTAAGCATTCATCTGAACATCAAGCAAGCATAAACAATAAAGACATTAGAGAACAATCCAATCACACAGAACACAGAAATTTTAGGTCGTTCGATTTTCACCTACAACCACTTCACACTTGACCAAGTGTGGCTTACTGTTACAGCTTCAATCCGTTGATCCACAGCTTCGGGGATTAGATCCCTACACACTGCTGATCCACAGCTTTGGGGAAATGATCCTAGACCGCTGAGCCTCACAGCTTGCTACTACTGAGATTTACAGTTTCGCCGTCTGAGGTCTCAACCTCGCCCGCTGACTCACAGCTTGATAGAGTTCAGAAAACTTAAAATGAAAGAAAAGAAACAAGACAACAATGTAGCTCTCTGGCAGCAGATTGACTCTGGATTTGATCCACGAGTCAATTACAATTACCAATACTCTCAAGCTCTCTCAAACTTAGACTTATGATACTCTGATCTCCTTCAGATTTCTCCTCTCAGCTTCAGGCTCTCTTCAGCTTTGTAGTCTTCTCCGTCTCTCTGCGCTTGCTCTGCCAATCTCCGTCTCTCGCTCACTCGCTCTGTCTGTCTTCTTCTCTTCAATTTTTGATATATCTTGATCTGAGGGATCATGTCCATTTTATAGCCTTTGTGAGAAGAGGGTGCGTGGGAACCACGTTTCTCGCCCAGGGAATCTTGAGATGAGCGCTTTGCGGGAGGTCCACGTGTAAAGATCTGAAGGCTCAGACTGCCCCATGGCTAAATCTCCTTTCTAACCTTGCCTTGGATGATGTGCCATTAACTTGGTACATTGACTTCTTCGTGAGTCAAGTTCACAGGTTGTCAGTGTGCCTGGAGAGGGGGATTTCTGTAGCCCATCTAAAAGCAACCGAACTAGGTCCATCAGGACCAAACGAGGCCCAGCTCATTCCAAGTGATAGTCCCGTAAGGCCCACTTAGAATAAAAAGCCCAATAAGATTACTCAGGATTATACCCTTCCTCGGCGTCCCTTAGGCTCGGAAGGCCCGAACGTCAGTCAGAACGGAGGAAGACCCATGCCCGAGTTATCCCCTCACTGGGATAGAGGCAAGCGCTCAGCGCCCACTCTGACCTATCTTCATCAGAGCTATGCTTATCACCCGGACAGGTTGGCACCCTTCATGCTTGGGTTTAACCGACGATTACTTATCCACGCTGCCGTTGAGAGCCCTTTATGAGCAGGAGTTTATGAGGATAAGGGACCCATGATCCCTCAAGACTATAAAGATCCCACGATGAGGACATAAAGAGCCCACGTTGAGGACGTAGTCCCCGCCGAAACCCCTCAGCTTATAGGAATCATGAGGCCAGTGCACTATTTAAACCTGGGACTCCCTCCAATGAAAGGTAAGGGTAATACACGCCTAAACTCCCTGAGCAGGAACCACTTCACCACCTTGGTGTAGGGGGATCTCGTGCACCTCTTTCTTCCTCCCTCCATATCTTCCACCACTGCTCTACTGACTTAGACATCGGAGGGTTTTCCCCAGGGAACCATCCCTGGGCCCCCTAATCTGTTTCCCTTTCTTTACAGTTCACTATTCGGTGATCATCCTCCCAGCTCAGTTCCAGCGCGAGATCACGCCCCTTCATCTGGCACCGTCTGTGGGAAACGACCAAAGAGCCAGTATGGTGCGAAGGAGTTCAGGGAGGAGGTCCACCGGTGACAGGGGAAAGGCCATGGTGGCGGCGGGAGAACGCCCCTCTCAAGCCCTACAAAATCCCCCCTCCAATGCTAGCGCCCCCGCCGACGGACCACCCCCTCCCCCCGCGGCGGTGGGGCTATCACTTAACGGCGGCGCCGACGCTTTCCAGGCCCTCAACGTGAAACTGGATGTCCTCGTGGAACTCATGAGGACTCAGGCGGCCAGGGATGGAAGGTCACATGCCCCTCCGGAGATCCCTCCCCGAGAGAACGTGTCCCAAAACACCGCCGGAGGCAG
Organism: Amorphophallus konjac; assembly: GCA_022559845.1. Classification (NCBI taxonomy): domain Eukaryota; kingdom Viridiplantae; phylum Streptophyta; class Magnoliopsida; order Alismatales; family Araceae; genus Amorphophallus; species Amorphophallus konjac. The sequence goes on from CM040129.1 coordinate 44,977,858, forward strand.
CTTCACCCTCCGAGGCCGGTAGATCATCCGTAACAGGTCAGGAGGACCTTCACAAGCCCCTCCTCCTGAGCAAGAGGCCTCCTCAACTCCGAAAAGGGGGAAACTCGAGACACGCCGTCTGAACCCAGAGACCGAAGTCCCTGGGGAACGCCAAGATAGCGCCCCCAGTCCAGCGGCACAGCGGCAGTCGGAGCTATCCCTCCGACTGCCAGAATTCGAGAGGCGCTTCGCAGAACAAGAGCGCGCCCTACGCGCCCTACAGAAAGTCTTCTCCACGGAGGATGAGGAGAAATTCCCTTCTCCGACTATATCTAGAAGGCAGAGGTATCTCCCAGAACCTCCATTCTGACCTTCAAGCTTTATGACGGCCAGGGTGACCCGGCCGATCACTTCGACAGCTTCGACGCTCTAATGACCCTTCATGGAGCATCCGACGCCATCAAATGCCGAGCCTTCGTGACCACCCTGTTCCAAGGTACCCAGGCCTGGTTCCGGGCCCTCGCCCCCGGAACCATCCGGGACTTCAAGCAATTCGGGCGAATATTCAAAGAGAGTTTCGCCAGCAGCGGTCCCCCAAGGTCTGTAGCGGGACTTTTAGCCCTCAAACAGGTGCAAGGGGAGAAACTTCGGGCTTACATCACCCGATTCAAATCGGAAGCCCTGAAGATCCCTCGCCTGGACATCACCTTGACTGTAACCGCACTAATCGGGGGCACCCGCAATGAGAACCTCCGCTGCGAGCTTGTCCTCCACCCTCCCTCGACCCTTGCTGCGCTAATGACTCTGGCATTGCGCCATGCCGAGTACGAAGAAGTGCTCAGTGCGTGCCGAGATGCAACCGGCTCGGGTCATGAGGGGGACAAGAAGCGGGCACCCGAGCCAAACTCGGGTCCAGGGAAAAGGCAGAACCAAGATGAGGAACGCAAGGAACCGTCACGAAAGTACGAGCGGTACACTCCCTTAACCACTCCAGTTTACGAGATATATGAGGACAGCAAAGGCTCGGGCCTCCTCTGCCAACCCGAACCAATGAGGTCGAAGAACCACAGTCGCAGCAAGCATTGCCTGTTCCACAGCAACCACGGGCATCTCACCGATGACTGCCATTAGCTCCAGGACGAGATCGAGCACCTCATCCGTCAGGGACACCTCTCTCGATTCGTGGCCGGGTACAAGGAAGACCGAGGCACCCCAGAGGAAATCGACAACGCCCCTCGTGGGGTCCATATCAACGTCATCACTGGAGGAGCTGCATCAGGGGGAGATAGTGGCCGAGGAAGGAAGCGTCATGCTGAGCGGGCGAGCCGAGCCATCGAGCCTCCCAAGGCCCCACCAAGTGAGCCCCAAGTCATAGTCTTCTCTGACCAAGACCTGGAAGGGATGACCACCCCGCATGACGACGCCCTAGTCATATCGGCCACGATAAACCATTGTAAAGTAGACAGGATTCTAGTTGACAATGGAAGTGCCCCCGACGTATTATCCTACGAATGTTTCCTTAAGATGGGGGAGGATCCATCTAAACTCTGCCCGATCCGAACCCCCCTGTGCAGGTTCAATGGCAAGGCCACTTATCCCGAGGGAGCCCTAAGCCTGCCGGTTACTCTTGGCACCCCACCCAAGACCGTTACGGTTATGGCAGACTTCATAGTAATCAAGGGTATGATAGCATACAATGTGATCTTCGGCCGAGGAATCCTCAACCGAATGAAAGCAGTACCTTCTACCTATCACCAAAAGATGAAATTCCCCACCAAAAATGGGTCAGGGGAAGTCTGAGGCAACCGGGCCACAGCTAGAAGGTGCTACAATATCTTGGTTGAAGCCACAAGGCTGGACGGGAAGAGCAAGGGCCCCTGGGAAGTCGAGGAAAAATCCGCAACCGCCGAGCCTGGAGGCGAATTGCTAGCTGTTTTCCTAAACGACGACCCGACCCTGGGAGTAAAGATTTGAGCCGACCTAACATCTGAAGTCCAACAGAAATACAAAGAGTTTCCTTATACGTACATCTGAGTCTTTGCGTGGTCTGATGATCAACTCCCTGGGATATCGGAGGAGACGGTGATGCATAAGCTCAACCTCGACCCAACCATGAAGCCCATACAACAACGCAGAAGGAAGCACGTGCCAGAGAAATAGGCGATCATCAAGGAGCAAGTCACCAAGGGGAAAAAGACCGGTCTTTTTAGACCAGTCCTATACCCGACGTGACTGGCTAACATCGTCTTGGTGCCAAAAGCTTCGGGAAAGTGGCGAATGTGCGTGGACTTGACCGACTTGAACAAGGCTACTCCAAAGCTGCTATCCATTACCGAGCATCGACCAACTGGTTGACTCAACCTCGGGCAACGAGATACTCAGTTTCCTAGATACCTATTCACGTTACCATCATATCAGAATGAATCCGGAGGACATCGAGAAGATCGCCTTTATCACCGACTTCGGCGTATCCTGCTACACTCGGATGCCTTTCGGGTTGAAGAATGCTAGAGAAACGTATCAGAGGTTGGTCAACCATATGTTCGAGGGACAGCTCAGCCGGAACGTCGAGGCCTATATTGACGACATGCTTTTCAAAACCCCCAAGGCCAAGGACCAATTAGCCTTAGCTAGCTGAGACCTTCGACACCCTCCTGAAATACAATATGAAGCTCAATCCCACCAAGTGCGCCTTCGGAGTAAGGTCTGGGAAATTCTTGGGCTTCTTAGTCACCCAGGGTGGAATCGAGGCCAACCCTGACAAGGTCCAGGCCATCCTAGACATGCGCCCACCCACCTGCGTCAAAGACGTTCAACGCCTGACTGGACGCATTGCCGCACTCAGTAGATTCCTGCCCCGTGCGGCCGAATGATGCCTACCCTTCTTCAAGTTATTGAGGGGGCCCAAATTGGCATCTTCCATGTTCGCATGGGACAAGGAATGCCAGAAAGCGTTCACCGAGCTTAAAGAGTTCCTGGCTTCGCCCCCGGTGCTTTTCAAGCCTGTCCGAGGCGAAGCCCTGCATCTCTATCTCTCGGCAACCCCGTCTACAGTTATCTCGGTTCTGGTCAGAAATGACTTGGGAGTCGAGAGATCGGTCTACTATACCAGCAAGGTGCTCAACGAGGCTGAAAGAAGGTACCTCGCAACCGAGAGACTCATGCTAGCGTTGGTTACCTCGGCCAAGCGCCTCTGACCCTATTTTCAAGGGCACTCCATCACTATGCTGATCGGCGAACCATTGAAGAGGATCCTCGCTCACCCCGAAGCGTCGAGACGCCTCGTCAAGTGGGCCATCATGCTCGGGGCCTACGATATATCGTACCGGCCTCGCTCGGCTATCAAAGGCCAGGCGCTCGCTGACTTCATAGCCGAGGGCATCATCCCAACTGAAGAAAGATCTCCGTCCTCGCCCGGGCCAACCTGGGAACTGTTCATCGACGGATCCTTCAACTCAGTCGGAAGCGGTGCTGGAATCCTCCTAAAATCCCCCGAAGGAGTAGAGCTACAGTACGCCCTGAAGTTCAACTTCTAGGCGTCGAACAACGCCTCCGAGTATGAGGCCCTCATCTCGGGAGCCCGTATGGCTCGACGGTTAGGGGCTGAGCGGGTCAGAATTCACACCGACTCCCAGCTGGTCACTAGCCAGGTCAACGGTTATTATGAAACTCGAGAAGCACCAATGATCAAATACCTCCAGTTGGTCAAGACCGTGGCACAATAGTTCGAGAGTTTTTAGGTAGTCCGAATAGCTCGAGAGGAAAACTCCCAAGCAGACGCCCTCTCTCAGCTAGCCTCCTCTCTTGACCCCGAGGGTACTCGATTGGTCCTTCTCGAAGAGCTAGAGAGACCGAGCATCGATTCGGAGCTCCTAGCTGTTGACTCGGCCTCCCCAAGCGACTGGCGTACCTTGTACCTGTCGTGGCTCCAAGATTCTCCAGAGCCCCCCAACCCCCGGGAAGCCCGAAGATTGAAGTACCAAGCTCGGTGATTCGTCACTCTGGATGGCGCTCTCTATCGGAGATCCTTCTCCGATCCTCTCTTGAAGTGCCTCAGCACTGACGAAGCCAACCGAGCGATCGAAGAAGTTCACGAAGGTCTGTGCGGAGCGCATTTAGGAGGTAGGTCACTCGCCAGGATCTTGCTACGGCTAGGTTATTGGTGGCCCACTCTGTAGCGCGACTGCTTGACCTACACACAACACTGTGACTGATGCTAGCGATTTGGCCACTTGTTCCATCAGCCAGCAATGAAGCTCATCACCCTAGCCGAGCCTTATCCTTTCACTCGCTGAGGAATCGACATCCTCGGGCCATTCCCCACGGCCCAGGCCCAGAAGAAGTTCATTATCATCGCCATCGATTACTTCACTAAGTGGATCGAGGCCGAAGCCACAGCAAGGATCACCGAGACAGTCGTCTGGAATTTCATCTGGAAGTCGATCATCTGTCGTTACGGCATCACCCGGGTGATAGTAAGTGATAATGGTCGGCAATTTGATTCTTGTTATTTTCGAGATAGATGTGTCGACCTGGGCATTTACAATCACTTCGCCTCGGTCGCCCACCCTCAGGCTAACGGGCTGGTCGAAAATGCCAATAAGACTATCTTAAAAGGCATCAAGACTAGGCTCGGCAAAGCCAAGGGTAGCTGGCTTGAGGAATTGACGAACGTACTTTGGTCACACAGAACGACTCCCAGAACGGCAACCGGTGAAAGTCCTTTCCAGTTGGTGTACGGAGCCGAGGCCGTGATCATGTTTGAGACTGGTAATCCCTCCCTCCAACTCATCTACTTCTCGTCCGAGGCAAATGACCAGAAACTGCTCGAAAACCTCGACCTAGCAGATGAAGTCCGAGAGATTACCAGCATCCGAGCAACGGAATATCAACGCCGCCTCACTCGATACTACAACGCCAAAGTCCAAGATAGACACTTTCAACCGGGAGACTTCGTCCTCAGAAAAGCCGAAGCCTCTCGACCACTTGAGGCTGCGGGCAAGTTATCCCCTAATTGGGAAGGCTCCTACTGAGTGGTCGAGACGCTCAGAAAAGGAGCATACCGACTATCAACGATGGAAGGAGAGCTCATCCCTCGGACTTGGAACGCGACTACACTACGCAAGTTCTACTTTTGAATACTGAGCATTGTGTAAACTACATGAGATAAAACAAAAGCATCCTTTCTTTAATTCAAACAACTCGCTTGTACATCAGGAAGGCCGAAGCCAATAAAATACATGTCAAAAAGCAAAAAATACATCTGGTGCCGCCATATGAGACCATCACTCGGCTGACTCGGTTGACCTTCCTGCGTCCAGCCACTGACTCTACCTCGTGCAGAAACTGGCTCGGATAAAGGGTAGTCGACCCCGTTTGCTCGGGCAGCTCGGGACAAAGGTGACAGAGGGATTAGGAAGGAGAAGGCTACCTTCCAAGTTGAACTTGGAAGAGAAAAGGGAAGAGGGAATGCATATGAAGGCATCCTTCCCACCAACTTGTCAACTCTTTGGAAGGAAGAGAGTGCAGGCACCCTCCGAAGAGTGAAAGAAATGATGAGAAGAGCATAAGAGGGAAAAATGAGGTTGCGAGAGGGAAAAGAAACCAGCAGAGCTGGACGAGGAGGCAGGGGAAAGCCCGGGAAGGAGGGAGCTTAATTGGCTTCCTCCTCCCCTCCATGGACCGAGCAAGGATGGATGGGCGGGAGGGATGCCTGATGCCCCCATCTGTCCACCATCTCGCCCCCTGCAAGACGACGTGCCTCCGCACGTCGGACCTTCTTCAAACCCATCCACCGGCCGTCGAACCTCCTTCAAACCCGAAGCAGCAAGGACTCTCTGCCCCCCGTCATCGGCAGCCTCATCTTCCGGAGCGTCTTCCATGCTTCAAATATAACGGCACAACACTACGTGAAGAGAGAATGAGGAAAGACTGTCGGGGAAGACCCTAAGCGGTGGAGAGGAAGGGACGCCCTTCAGACCTTTTATAGGCGAAGGAGGCTATTTGCCTTAAATGATTCTCCTCTTGAAAACACGCCAAAGGGACCTCTCCTTATGAACGGTCACCTCAAACCCCTCGTTTCCGCCCCAGCGGAACACACGAAGCGGCTAAACATTCAAAGCATGAGAAAATGGAAGGACACCATGTCAGAGGCTCGCCCAACTATCACGCGAGAACCACGCAGAAAGTATCGGCACTTTCCAACTACTGTAGATACGCTGAGCAAAATATGGCAATGATGATACAAAACAGTTAAGTCTTCATCATTATGCTACTGCCTTACCTTTTTCCTACGCAACAAGGAAAGTTTTCCTTCGGGAAAGGAAATGACATGTAGAAAGAGAAAGCAAAGAAGATACATTAGGCCTCTGGCCCACCCTGAAGCTCGGAAGTGGAAGGCTCAGATGGTCTGCCCCCGTCACCCTTGACGACGGCCGACCCTGGCACTGACCCCACCGGCGTGGGAACTACCTCGGTTGCGTGCTCTCCCGAGGCAGCGGGAGTTGGCGACCCCTCGGACGAAGAGCCCCCCTTACCCTCTTCCTCCGATGCCGAAGTAGAGGAACTGGAGGAGGACAAGTCTGAGTCATAGCATTGCCCGGATGGGAAATCGATTGTCTCGGACGCCTGCTCCTCGGCATAAGAGACGGCCCGGTCGTAGCCTTGCATGAACCCTTAGCGGATGCCTCGGCGAAGTGCTAACTCGTAGTAGGGAAGGGCAGCCTCCTTAAGGTCGACCCGGTAGACCTCCGAGCATTTGTACTACTCAAGAGCCTCTGCCCTGGCCGATCCCACCCTACCAGCGAGCTCGGCCTTCTCCCGCTCCGCCTCGGCTAACTTCCGCTCGGCCTCAGCTGTCTGCTTTTTGGCCTCCGCCGCCTACTTCTCCGCCTCGGCTCGATCATCCTCGGCCTCCCGCCGAAGTCGCTCGGCTTCCTCCGCTCGGTCCACCAGCTCTGCACGTTCGGTATCCCACCGGCCATCCAGCTCAACACGAACAAGGCGCTCCTCTTCAAGAAGCCTATTCTTCCTCTCGAGCGATTCGCGAGCCTTAGCTAGCTGCTCGGTTAGCGTCCAGGCCTCCACCTGGCTTGACCGCACCAGATCCATAACTATGGAAAGCTCCCACCGAAGGCCATTATGCTCCTCGGCAAGCCGAGCCAACCTCCTGTCAGACCCACCAAGGGTCCAGGCCAGGGTCGCTCACTCCGACTCCGACCGAGCATACGCTTGTGCCAGACTGGCCCCCATCTGGGCCAGGACCAAGCCGCCCTCCATAATCGCCCCAAGCGCCACGGAAGGGGAGTGCTACCTATCTCCCCCCTTTAGCTTTGCGGCTATACCGCGACATATTTGGTAGAGAGGGCCTTGGATGCCGAGCCTCTCTAGGGCCGTAGGAATGGAGACCCCCTCTTCGATCTGCGTCCCGCCGGATGGCCCGGATCAAACCGCGACCTCGTTCGCCCCCCGTGCCTCGGTTGATCGAGGCTGCGTCACTTTTTCTTGCGACCCCCCAGCCTGGATCGGTTCGGCAACTGCACCACCACCTGGAGCGTCACCCACCTCGTCTATGCCCCCCTCGGCTCCGGCCGAAGGAGGAGCCGAGCCAGCATCGTCGCCGACCACAGAAGCAGCCACGCCCCCCTCGGCTCCGACAGAAGGAGGAGCCGAGCCAGCATCGTCGCCGATCGCAGAAGCAGCCCCAACCTCCTCGGCCCCCTCTTGCTCGGTGGGTGAGAGAGCTCGCCCAGTAGGGTCGGCCCCATCATGCCTGGCGGAGGGGCGAGCAGCGGCAAGGTTGCCTTCAATTACGAGTATGACCCCGGCCTTCTTGGCCCGCTTCCTGGCCTTCACGGTGGCCCGGATCATGCCCTCCACGGGATGCTTACGCTTGGACCCCCGCGGCCTGGAGGATTCACCCTGGGCCACCCTCTTGCCCTTGTCTCTGGCTCGGGAGCGACCCGTGGGAGCAGCCGACTCATCGGCAGCCGAATCATCGCCGAGGTCGATCACCTCTGCGGCCTCCTCCAAAGTCGGCCGCCTGGTGTCTGCATGAAAAGGAAGACATAGTCAGAAAAAGGAAAATGGTCTCAACATCCAAAGGAGAGCCTAGATTGTGGCACCTGAGCCCGACGGATGTAGCCGTGTAAGAAGACACAGCTCGATGTTCTCTAGAGTAACCAGCTCTTCTGTGGACTGGCGGTGCTTCAACAAGATAGTTGCGTACTCCTCCATGAACGGAGGGAACTCGTCTTGCATGGGAGGGATATTCAGATGGAAATTGGGGATCACGGGGCACTTCCAGGTCTTCTCCACCGAGTAGATCCCCACCTAGAAAAATTGAGTTTTCCACCCCTTATGCGAAGAATCCTTCACCACCAAGGAGATGCAGCTCCTATTCCGCCTCGCCTAGAAGAAATAAAAACCCTTCCCGGCCGAGGGATGTGCCTTCAACTCAAAAAAGTAGTGAAAGAGGTCCAGAGAAGGAGGAACTCCGCATTGGCGACAGAGGATGTGAAAGGCGGAAAGAAGAAGATATGAATTGGCAACCAACTGAATGGGCGCCAACCGAAAAAAAATTGAGAAGCTGAAGAACGAAAGGTTCAAAGGGAAGGCGGAACCCACCCTTCCATGATAGAAGAAAGGTACAAATATGGCCCGTGCGAGAGTCCAAGCTCATCTAGTGCGGAGCAGCCGCGGCAAAGTAAAACTTATGAGGCAGACGAAACTGGTTCTCCAGCCGTTTCACCTCTGCCTCTCCCAGTTCACTACAGTTTGGAGCCGCCGCCCTCACCGCAGGCTCACCCTCCCACTCTTCGGCATCCGGACGTTGTTCCGCCATGGAACCCGGAGAGGGACTTGAAGAAAAATACTCTCGGGACCCCGAGGACTCTGGAGGAAGAGGAAGCTGTCGGACTGCCTCTGCAGTTACCTCTGCCAACTCCGCAAACGCCGCTGTAAGCCTCTGCTCTTCCATCGTGCCTTCACGACGCATCAAACGGCCCCAAAAGCAAGCACGAAGAAGAGCCAAACCCTGAAAACGGAGGGAGTCTGGAGCAACGGCAAGCGTACAACACCTATATTCCTACGCGGAAGGTGGCGCGTCGTTCCGACCTCCGAGAAAAGGGGGCCCCTTCAGTTCAAATCCATCAGGATCATCATTATTAAGGGCCTAGGTGCCCACAACACGTGGCTTACCAACACCACTAGATCTCCACCCACTTGAGCCACGCTAGTCCAACACCCTAAACAGCTACTTGTTCGAGCTTACTAAAGCTCGGGAGTAGGAGGGGGACAAGTGGAGAGGGGGATTTCTATAGCCCATCTAAAAGCAGCCAAACTAGGTCCATCAGGACCAAACGAGGCCCAGCTCATTCCAAGTGACAGCCCCGTAGGGCCCACTTAGAATAAAAAGCCTAATAAGATTACTCGGGATCAAACCCTTCCTTGGCGGCCCTTAGGCTCGAAAGGCCCGAACGTCGGTCAGAACGGAGGAAGACCCATGCCTGAGTTATCCCCTCATCGGGATAGAGGCAAGCGCTCAGCGCCCACTCCGAACTATCTTCATCCAAGCTATGCTTATCACCCGCACATGGCTGGCACCCTTCATCCCTGGATTTAACCGACGATTACTTATCCACGTTGCCGTTGAGAGCCCTTTATGAGCAGGAGTTTATGAGGATAAGGGACCCATGATCCCTCAAGGCTATAAAGATCCCATGATGAGGTCGTAAAGAGCCCACGTTAAGGACGTAGTCCCCGCCGAAACCCCTCAGCTTACGGGACTCATGAGGCCAGTGCACTATTTAAACCTGGGACTCCCTCCAATGAAAGGTAAGGGCAATACACGCCTAAACTCCCTGAGTAGGAACCACTTCACTACCTTGGTGTAGGGGGATCTCGTGCACCTCTTTCTTCCTCCCTCCATATCTTCCACCAATGCTCTACTGACTTAAACATCGGAGGGTTTTCCCCAGGGAACCATCCATGGGCCCCCTGATCCGTTTCCCTTTCTTTACAGTTCACTATTCGGTGATCATCCTCCCAGCTCAGGTCCAGCGCAAGATCACGCCCCTTCAGTGCCCATCATATGTTTGACCATATAACTGACCTGGCAAACAGATGACAATATTAGGTTTTAATTCAAGAGAGTGCGGTTACCATTGACTCTATATATGTAGCATTGTAATGTGCACTGACGTTACATGTAGAACAACTAAGTGTGCACCGACCCTTAGCAGCCGACCATATAAGTATGCATCGACCTTATATGAAGGAGCAGAAGTATGTTTGGACCAATGTGCTGTCCGATCAGAATATGCACAGACCTGCTATGCATAGATAAACAAAGATGCACTGACGTTGTCTGTCTCAATAGAAAGATGCACCGACCTCTATATTCGTAAGGCAAACAATCCACTTATTTCTTACATGCATAAGACAATACTTGCACCGACTATGGTTATGCTCGATACAAATGTGCACGGACATGAGTCCATGCATATATCAATATGCATCAACTTTATTTTGCCTTACAAAGGATGTGGACTGGCCTTACTGAACCTTGCACCGACTATAATGCAAGTAAAATGCAAAACCTGCACCCACTATGTGCATAATGCCAACCTATACCGACTATATGCACAATGCAAACCTGCACCGACTATATGCACACTGCAAACCTGCACCGACTATATGTAAAACCTGCACCGACTATATGCCAATGCAAACCTGCACCAACTATATGCCAAGGCAAAACATGCACCGACTATATGCCAATGACCAAGGCCGATATGCACCGACCTTAGATACGCATGTTACAGTCTACACTGACCTTATATGACCTTTCATGAAAACATGCACTGATCTTGTATGGAGCCATACAAGACATGCACTGACTTTAAATGTAGAAGAACAAAATGTGCACTGACCTTCTTTGAATGAAGCAAGAAGGGTGCATCGACCTCATATGCAGATAGCGCAAACTTGCACCGACCTAAGTATGCAATGCAAGTTCATGAAACTATAAACTGCTAATCACTGTTATCAAAAGAAAATATAATGTGTAAATGAAATGTATAGATGCCAATCATCAAAACAAAATAGGAAATTAACTTCAGTGAATGAAGACAAATGAGACATGACATGAAATATATTGTACCACACAAACTCCCACAACAATCATATGACTCCAGACTAACATAAGGACTTATGACACGCTAAGTCTACTCTCGGGTCTTCAATCATCACTCTCGGACCCATCATCGGAATACTCGGAATCCGATCCACTAGAGTTTTCTGGAAGGATTTGAAAAGTAGGGTAATGAGCACACTTGCCCATTAGGTATCTTCGCATCAACATGGAAGCAAGATTTAAGTAATTATGTTTTTGCTCTAGATAATAAGGCAATGGAAAATGCGATAAAACAAACGAATAAATCATAGTAACAATAAGAATTGAACCATAGAGATATGAAGAATGTGAAGGAATAATAGAGCATGATCAAGCAAGATATAAGGTAAAGTGGCCTTTCATTAACAAGAGTGTACTTCATAACCATAAAGGCTATGCACTAGAATGTCATGAACATGAAAGTACTAGCAAGCATGTAAATTATCACAAGTTTGCGTCATGATTTTCTCCCGTCTAAAAAAAAAACTACTACCGGCACAATGCGATGCTAGTGTTCATCGTACCCCACGATTTTCAGCACGTTTTCGTCTATCTGCCAAGGGGTCTAGCGTGGAACCCTTGGACACTCTCCGTGCCCGCTCTTACATCTTCAAGATACAGATCAAGCTACTTCCATGAGAAAATAATAAAGTTTCTGCCAATAATACTCAATTCAATAGTAGTTCCATGATAGTGTAACCAAGGTGAAGAACGTACCCATATAAGATCATGAGAGTTCAAAGAAGGATTTAAGACAAGGTCATGCTACGGGAAGAATCCGGCAGCATAACGGTATGCTCTTTAACTTGTATAATTCATTAGATAGCTTTTGAATAAAGTGTTAGGTTCTAGATAATCAATAGACCATCTAAGACCATAGGAAAATCAACCCTAGGGTCAAACCCCGGGTTAAACACAGCTAGATATAAGACGGTCAAGTCTGGACCGTTTCTAGACAGAAGTGATCTTGCCTGGACCATTTCTAGACAGACGCGGTCAAGACAAGGCCGCTATTACAAAGAGACAGTCAGGTCAAGACAGTTTCTATATAGAGTCGACGCATGAAGGAAAGAAGGTTGACGCAGTTAAACTCTTGGAAAAAAGTGGTCGTGGGATGACTGCTACTTGACAGTGGCAGTCGCCTAATGGACTCTACTATCCAAGACACATAAAATGTCGGTAAAGTGCTTTCTAGACAATTGGGCTTTGAGGGTACAACCAGCTCGGCATCTTAGTGGGAATTCCAGGCTCGCGAAGACTTACGGAGGCCTTGAAACATGATCCCCTAGTCCGACAGAAGGAATATCCGGCGGAGAGATTCACAAGTCAAAGAAAATGTGCCTATAAGTGCAAAGTGTACTAATAGTCACATACCGGAGTATGCTCTATATACTTATGAAAGACTTGGAGATGAGAGTGAGACTATGAAACGGCGATCAATCATCAATGAAAACCAGTCCATAAACCATGTAGAAATATCTTTAATACAAGATTATAAAGGGTTTTGGCATGAAATTAACATAAGTTTAAAGTAAGTTCCTAAAACATATAAGCCATGGAATCTAGCATGATGGATGTGTAATATAACCATTAATATGAATCCAGGGTCATAATCAGGAATACAACCTAATTACCTAGGCTTAATATATATTTTAAAGGGTCGATGTGCGTTATGTTTAGAGTTAACATGAAGCAGAAAATATAAACCTAATAGTGGTCTATCCAGAACCGCCTCTATACCGACGCGGTCAGTCAAGGACTGCTAAAAGACAGTGGCGGTCTTAGGGAGACCGTTTTAAGCCTACCAGCCAGAAGGGTCAAAAAGTGGAGTTAAGGCCTATTCTAGGGCAAGTAATGCATAAAAACTCTAGTAAATATGAAGGTAAGTCATGATAGAAGAAAAGTAATGCATGGGGATGCATGAATTTGTGTGAATTGAATCAAATTATCATATTCTTCTTAAAGGACAAGGTTCATGTATGCATAAATAACCCTACATGCGTAGTGAACATAAATCATGAAATCCTCTATGTACAGTGCATGAAATCACGAGTAATCAAAGGGATTTTGTTCCTAACATGTTAATTTAGCTATCCATGAGATAACCTACATCTAGAAGTGCTCCTATGAATTAAATTTATGATTTGAAGTTGATGATGGCTCCTGTGCGTCCTGCCTGGAACCGGCTACTTCTTGGCCTTCTATGTCTTCAACCACTCGTCCTAAAGTAACCAAACTTGGAGAATAGGTAGAAGATACAAAGGACAACAATAAGTTCTAAAGGTAGAACTTGAACTAACCTCGTTTAGGGCCTCTAACCTCCTCTTCTTTTCTGGATGGACGCACTATCTTCTGTGTAGACTATAGAGCGACAGCGACTTCTGGGGCTTCTAGCTCCTTACAGACTCGACCTCCTAGCACCAAAATTAGAGGGTTGTTAGACAATATAAAGGAGAACAAAACCTTCAAAAGCTTTACCTGATATAGTATCTCCTTGCCTTCAAAAAATGCGATCCAACATTAGGGTTCGCATGAGTCGAAATTGGGTCTATTTATAGGTTTTTGAGTTAGGGTTACTAGATTAGGTCGAAATAGAATCATATTCTCAACTCAAACCAATCCCTAAGAGTCCTATATAAAGTTTCTAGGCTAGGTAGCTTTGATCTCTGGCCCTTAGGAGGGATAAAACCAATTCTTTTTAGGTTTTATCAGACCTCGCTCACGAAGCACAATAGCGGTCAGATAAGGACCGCTTTTATGAGAAGGCGGTCGCGCGATAGACCGCCTCTAGGTGGTTTAGTCCAAAATTTTCAGATTTTCAAATTTATCATCTATTTGTCCCCTATTTATCCTATTTATCCCCTTTTAATTCCAAAAGTAGCCCCAATTACTTTTCTATAATTGGGCTTGGGCCTAAAAGGTTAGGTTTTGAGTCTTTTGGGCCTACTTGAGTGGACTTAAGCCTAGTCTAATATCTGGGCCTTTAAATAATTTTTAATTAGGACTTTATTCCTTAAATAGCCCATGAAACCTATTTAGGACTTAAATAATTATACTTAATCCTAGAAAATTCTTAGAAAATTCATGGGCGTTACACCCTCCCCCACTTAAAAAGAATTTGGTCCCCAAATTCAATGCATGTAATCTTTAAGGAGAGTGTACTTACATTCAAATATCTCCTGAAATCTTTTGCGCATACCTTTTTCTGTTTCCCATGTTGCCTCGTATGGCCAAGATTTGTTCCATTGCACCTTTACCATGGGAATAGTCTTGTTGCGAAGCTGATGTACCTCTCGATCAAGTATTTTGAGTGGTCTTTGTTTGTACATCAGATCCTTCTCTATCACTAGATCTTCATGACTTATAATATGAAAAGGGTCATACATGTACCTCTTTAGCATGGATACATGAAATATGTCATTGACGCTAGACAATTATGGAGGCAATGCTAGTCGATAGACAACCTCACCCACCCTTTCAAGAATTTCAAAAGGGCCAATGAATCTCGGGGTAAGCTTGCCTTTAATGCCAAATCTTCGAATTCCTCGTCCTGGCAAAACCTTGAGAAATACATGATATCCTACTTGAAATTCAAGGTATCTTCTCCAGATATCAGCATAAGACTTTTGTCTATCCTGAGCCATCTGAAGTCTTTCTCTAATCAGCTTCACTTTTTCGATTGTATCCCGAACAATATCATGGCCTAGAAGTTGTCTTTCTTCAACCTCATCCCAACATATAGGTGAATGAAAATTTCTACCATATAGTGCCTCAAACGGTGCCATTTGAATGCTAGATTGATAGCTATTATTGTAGGCAAACTCCACTAGAGGCAAGTGGTCGTGCCAGCTTCCACCACAGTCAATTGCAGATGCCCTGATCATATCTTCCACCACCTGATTGGTTCTTTCTGTTTGACCATCGATTTGTGGATGGAATGCAGTACTAAAATTCACCCGGGTCCCTAATGAATGCTATAGACCCTTCTAGAATTGAGACGTGAATCGAGGGTCTTGATCAGATACAATGGTGACAGAGGCTCCATGTAATTTCACAATTTCCCTTATATACAAGGCAGCCAAGGCATCCACGGACCATCAACTCTTAATATGAAGAAAGTGAGCCGATTTGGTCAAGCGATCAATGATCACCCAAATACCATCATGTCCTCCTCTTGACTTAGGTAGACCCATGATGAAATCCATCCCTACACTTTCCCATTTCCACTAAGGATTCTCCAAGTTCTGTAACTTTCTAGCGGGCTTTCGATGTTCTTCCTTAACTTGTTGACAAGTGAGGGAGAGTGATACGTAATCCGCCACTTCTCTTTTCCTATTGGGCCACCAATAATTCCTTTTAAGATCTTGGTACACTTTGGTAGCACCAAGGTGAATGGCATTCCTTGATTTATGTGCTTCGTCCAAAATCAGCTTTTTAGTATCAGCATGATCCGGTATACAAATTTGACCTCGGAATAGCAATCTTCTGTCGGTTGTAATAGAGAAATCGGAATGTTGATCAATATTATCTGTGATCTCCATCAGTGTAGGATCATTCTCTTGTAACTTAACCAAATCTTCTATTAATGTAGGTTGTGATCGGATATTGGCAATAAAGCATTCTTCGTCCTCTACATTAATATCTAGATTTAATTGGGCAAACTTAATAACAAGATTAGTCATACCATTCATGAGGCTTGATAACATTCCCATTGGTTTCCTGCTGAGCGTGTCGGCTACAACATTTGCCTTGCCTAGATGATATTGGATGGTGAAATCAAAATCCTTGAGATACTCCAGCCATCGCCTTTGTCTCATATTTAGCTCCTTTTGAGAAAAAAGATATTTCAAACTTTTATGGTCGGAATATACCATGAACTTTTCTCCATAAAGATAGTGATGCCAGATTTTTAGAGCAAATATAACAGCAGCTAACTCTAGATCATGAACTGGATAATTTTCCTCGTGCCGCTTTAGTTGTCTTGAGGCATAGCAAATCACTTTGTCATTTTGCATAAGAACACACCTGAGGCCAACGCTTGATGCATCCTTGTAGATTTCAAACTCGTCACCTTCAACAGGCAGTGCCAGAACGGTGGCAGTGGTTAGATGTTCCTTGAGAGTCAAGAAACTCTCCTCACACTCCGTGGTCCACAAAAATAGATTTTCCTTCCTGGTAAGTCTTGTTAGAGGGACGGCAATTTTGGAAAAATAGTTGATGAACCACCGATAATAACCAGCCAAGCCAAGAAAACTTCTAATTTCAGATATTGTCGTTAGTCGACTCCAGTTCTTGACACGTTCTACCTTGGCAGGATCCACAGCAATACCTTCTTTGGAGATAACATGGCCAAGGAAAGAGACTTCCTTTAACCAGAATTTACATTTGACTAGCTTTGCATATAGTTGGTGTTCCCTTAATGTTCGCAAGGTAATTCTCAAATGTTCCTCATGCTCTCCCTTGTCTAGGAATATATAAGTATGTCATCTATCAATACGACCACAAATCGGTCAAGATACGGCCTGAAAACATTATTCATGAGCTGCATAAATGCTGCAGGGGTGTAGCTTAACCCAAACGGCATAACTACGAACTCATAATGTCCGTATCAACTACTGAAAGCAGTCTTGTGAATATCTTCCTCCTTAATCCTCAATTGATGATAGCCAGACCTGAGGTCAATCTTGGAGAAATACTGTGCACCAGAGATCTGGTTGAACAGTTCATCAATACACGACAGTAGGTAGTTGTTTTTGATGGTGAGTTGATTCAACTATCGATAGTCAATACACAACCTGAGAGATCCATCCTTCTTTCTGATAAATAGGACCGGCGCACCACATGGGGGTGTGCTAGGTTGAATGAAGCCTTTCTCCAGTAACTCTTGAAGCTGCTTCTTGAATTATTTAAGTTATGTGTGGGACATCCTGTAAGGGGCCTTTGACACAGGTGCTGCTCCAGGCGTGAGTTCGATGAAAAAATTGACTTCCCTTTCGGGTGGTAGACCAAGTAAGTCAGACGGAAAGACATCAGGAAATTCTTTTACGATAGAGATTTCTTCTATAACGATTTCCTTGGACTCAGTAATGACTACGGAAGCAAAAAAAAGCTTCACAGCCTTGTGAGATGAGTTTGCAGGCGTGAAGAGAAGAAATAAGTGTAGGATGCTTCCTATACTTAATGCCAAGGAAAGCAAACTTTGGGAAATCTAGTTTATGAAAAGAAATTCGCTTATTGTGACAATTAATGTCGACATAATGGTCACAAAGTCAATCTACTCCTAATATGGAATCATAGCCTTCCATGTCAAGGCATACGAGGTTTGTAGGGAGATTGTGGCCTTCTATGATAACCTCACTATCGGGGAAATAAGTTGTAAGTTTCGTTCCAGAACCTAAGGGTGTAGTTATAGATAAACTCGAAGGTAACAGAACAGGTGAAATTGGCAAGGTTTTAGCAAAAGTGCTAGAAATAAAGGAATGAGAAGCACCATTATCAAATAACACAAATACAGGATGCGAATAAATTCGAATGGTACCTTCCATTAATTCTCCTTCTTAGCTTCTTCCTCCATAATAGCATTTAAACGAGCCCGCTGCCTTCGTCTGTCGTCGTTCTTTGAGGTTGTCCTTTCATTAGGGGGCAATCGGGCATGCGATGCTCCCGGCTTCCACATCTTAAGCAAGTACCAAGACGCTTCCAGCATTCTTCAGCTAAATGGCCGAACTTTTCATAGAATGTGCAAGCAGTTATGACAACTTTTTCTTCCTCAATTTTCTTGCCCTTGTCGTTGCTACTCCCATTGCCATTATGGGATCGCTTCTTGTTGTCACGGGACTTGTAGGGTTCCATGATGCTGAATCTCTCTGATTTCCTTCCTCACCGATCGGACTTTCAGCTGGACTCCTCTTCCTTGCCTTTAAATTTCTTGACCTTTTCCAATGTCCTTTCACATAAATGTGCATGTTGGACCATCTCCGCATAAGTACAGATATTTTGTGGCCCACATTGAGTAATAAAAATGGGCCTTAAGCCATCCATAAATCGGTTAACCTTAATTAGATCGATGCTAACCAAGTGAGGAGCATATGGTGCCAGTCGAAAGAATTAAAGTTCGCACTCCGCCACGGACATCATGGTTGGCGAAGAGAACTGAATTCTGTGACTTTTCTCTCCTTGACATGTTCAGAAAAGTATTTTGCTCAGAAGAGGGTAAGAAATCCATCCCAAGTAAGCTTAGCATTTTGAGGTTGTGCCTTCCACCAAGTACGTGCATCTTTGTTCAGTTGAAAAGTGGTGAGATGGACACTCTCTTGGTCGGTGCATTGCATGACCTCAAATATACGGTTCATCTCGTCAATCCAATTTTCTGCTTCTTCGGGGTTGGAGGATCCAGAGAATCGGGGAGGATTTAAACTCCGAAAGCTCCCATGTAAATTTCCCATGCCAACCCTGGCGCCAGCTTAGGCCACAATCTGAAGGGCCTGGGTAAGACCGGCAATAGTTTGTTGCATCTCGTCCCAATTGACACGATGAGCCATTTTGACAAGGTACCTGAGAAAAAGAACAATTTGTTAATTTCTAGAGAGTGAAGGGGAATCAACCTAGAGAAAATCTCTAATTAACTATCTCATCCCGTGCTCTACCCGATCTCACATGGGTTTGGAAATTTCTTTCCTTAGTTCATAGGTGTGGGTCCTTAATCCTTGGACTTAGCCTATGACATGACATTTTACAAGGACTTACTTATGACTAGGCTCTGATACCAACTTAACTGTCATGCCCCGAGCCATATGTGTGCAGTGGAAGTAACTCGGGGAACGTAGGCAGTCGGCAATATACCTCAAGCTAGCAATATAAGTCAGAGCGCAATAAACATCCACATAAGAGAAATGCACAATTATTGACAAAAATCTAACTTTTATTGATAATAATCAAAGTTCATGAATGTTTGACTCTCTTTTGACTTAGTGTCAACTAGACTCAATAAAATGAAAATTACATAGTATGACTCAATAAAGTAAAAATTATATCATATGACTCCAGACTAACATGAGGACATATGACATGTTAGGTCTTCTCTCGGGTCTTCAATCATCACTCTTGGACTCATCATCGGAATACTCAGAATTCGATCCACTACAGTTTCCTGGAAGGATTTGAAAAGTAGGGTAATAAGCACACTTGCCTAGTAGGTATCTTCGCATCAACATGAAAGCAAGCCTTAAGTAATTACATTTTTGCTCTAGATAATAAGGCAATGGAAAATGCGATAAAACACAGTAATAAACCATAGTAACAACAAGAATTGAACCATAGAGATATGAATAATGTGAAGGAATAATAGAGCATGATCAAGCAAGATATAAGGTAAAGTGGCCTTTCATTAACCAGAATGTACTTCATAACAGTAAAGGCTATGCACTAGAATGTCATGAACAAGAAAGTACTAGCGAGCATATAAATCATCACAATATTACCCTAAGATTTTCACCCGTCTATAAAAAAAGTACTCCCAGCGCAATGCAACGCAAGTGTTCATCGTACCCCATGATTTTCAACAAGTATCCGGCTATCTACCGAGAGGGCTAGTGTGGAGCCCTTGGACACTGTCTGTGCCCGGTCTTGCATCTCCAAGTTACAGATAAAGCTACTTCCATGAGAAAATAATAAAGTTTCAGCCAATAATACTTAAATTCAATAATAGTTCCATGATAGTGTAACAAAAGTAAAGAACGCACCAATATAAGATCATGAGAGTTCAAAGAAGGATTTAAGACAAGGTCATGCTACGGGAATAATCTGGTAGCATAACAGTATGTTCTTTAACTTTCACAATTCATTAGATAGCTTTTGAATAAAGTGTTAGGTTCTAGATAATCAATAGACCATCTAAGACCATAGGAAAATCAACCCTTGGGTCAAACCCCGGGTTAAACACAGTTAGATATAAGATGGTCAAGTCTGGACCATTTTTGGATAGAAGCGGTCTTGCCAGAAGCGTTTCTAGACAAACGCGGTCAAGACAGGGCCAATGTTATAAAGAGACGGTCAGGTCAGGACCATTTCTATATAGAGTCGACACATGAAGGAAAGAAGGTCGACGTAGTGAAACTCTTGGAAAGAAGCGGTCATGGGATGATCGCTACTTGACAGTGGCGGTCGCCTGATGGCCGCTACTATCCAAGACACAGAAAATGATGGTCAAGTGCTTTCTATACAATTGGGCTTTGAGGGTACAACCAGCTCGGCGTCATAGTAGGAATCCCAGGCTCGCGGAGACTTATGAAGGCCTTGAAACATGATCCCCTTTAGAAGGAATATCTGGCGGAGAGGTTCACAAGTCCAAGAAAATGTGCCTACACGTGTAAAGTGTACTAATAGTCACATACCAAAGTATATGCTATATACTTATGAAAGACTTGGAGATGAGAGTGAGACCATGAAACGACGATCAATCAATAATGAAAACTAGTCCATAAACCATGTAGAAATATCTTTAATACAAGATTATAAAGGGTTTTGGCATGAAATTAACATAAGTTTAAAGTAAGTTCCAAAAACATGTAAGCCATGGAATCTAGCATGATGGATGCATAATATACCCATTAGTACGAATCTAAGGTCATAATCAGGAATACAACCTAATTACCTAGGCTTAATATATATTTTAAAGGGTCGATGTGCGTTATGTTTAGAGTTAATAGGAAGCATAAAATAGAAGGTAAAAGACAGTGGCAGTCTTGGGGAGACCATTTTAAGCCTGCCAACCAGAAGGGTCAAAAAGTGTAGTTAAGGCGTATTCTAGGGCAAGTAATGCATAAAAACTCTAGTAAACATGAAGGTAAGTCATGATAGAAGAAAAGTAATGCATGGAGATGCATGAATTTACGTGAATTGAATCAAATTATCATATTCTTCTTAAAGAACAAGTTTCATGTTTGCAGAAATAACCCTGCATGCGCAGTGAACATAAATCATGAAATCCTCCATGTATAGTGCATGAAATCATGAGCAATCAAAGGGCTTTTGTTCCTAACATGTTAATTTAGCTATCTATGAGATAACCTACCTCTGGAAGTTCTCCTATGAATCAAATTTCTGACTGAAAGTTGATGTTGGCTTCTGCGCGTCCTACGTGGAACTGGTTACTTCTTGCCCTTCTATCTCTTCAACAACTCGTCCTAAAGTCACCAAACTTAGAGAATAGGTAGAAGATATAAAGGAAAATAATAAGTTCTAAAGGTATAACTTGAACTAACCTCGTTTAGGGCCTCTAATCTCCTCTTCTTTTCTGGACAGACGCACTGTCTTATTTGCAGACTGTAGAGGGACATCGACTTCTGGGACTTCTAGCTCCTTACAGACTCGACCTCCTAGCACGAAAATTGGAGGGGTGATAGACAATATAAAGGAGAACATGATGTATCTCTGTGATTTTGATGATGTCAAACACTATGACTCATCATGAGTCTATGTGTGAATGTGGTTTTGATGAAATCATAGATGAAGTCATATGTGTTGATGTTGCTTTGGTTTTGATGCATTTGTTAAAGTCATCATGAACTCATCATATATAGAAGTATGTTTGTTGAACTCTGTAAGAACATGGTCTAAAGACAAATCAAAATGTTAGTGAAGTCAATTGAAGCTTTAACAGAACCAATCAGAAAGAGAAGCCAGGTCACCGCTGGAAGAAAAGCAGTCACGTCGATGCAGCTGAAGAGTTTCATGTTGATCAGGTCGATGCAGCGGCCATGGTTAAAGCAATCAGGTCGATGCACATTGGTCGTTCAAGCAAGAAAGGTCGATGCAGTTATTCTTTCAGAAGCATTCTTCAGAGTTAAGCATCAATGCAACAAAGAACTACACCGACGTACTTAGTTCAAATTCTCTATGAAGAATTCAACAAAGTCAAAGCAGCAGACATGAGCAGTTAGTAAGGTCCAAGATAAGGTCAGAGCATCCAAGTAAGATCACAGTAAACAGGTCGATGGATCAAGACACTCATGTGCTACATCTGTGAGGAGGTCGGTGCACTCAAGAGGCAAGTCGATGTAGTAGTTGGGAACTGTATGTTGCAGATCAACTAAGGTCTTAGCATTCTAAAGATAGGTTGATGCACATTACAATGCACAAGGTCAATGCAGCAGAAGAAATTGATTGACCCTAGTGAAATTCAGTCTACAACCACGAAGAGAAACTCAAGGTCTCCAATAGCCAAGTCCATAGTAGTTCAACAAAGCAGTAGCAGCGAAAGAAGGATGAAGCAGTAGAAGAGCACACTGAAGCACTGCCTTAAGCCAGAAGGTTAGAGCATAAGAATAGTGCCTAGATGCACTAAGTCAAAGGTCGATGCAGCTATATTAACTATTGCTAGTGAGGTCGATACTTCAGATAATCCAACTCTGTATCCCTTAACTAAAATCTAGATCCGATAAGGGAGCTCGAACCTATTGTTACTAAATTACTGGCATGTGATCTCAGGAAGGGAAAATGAGTGGCACGTAAACCCAGGAAGTAATGATTGGCACATGATCCGAGGCACTATATCTGATGAACTATTCTACCTCTTTCCACGTTGACCAATGGAAAAAACTGGATCAAATCGGTGTATCCAAAAGGATTTTCGGCACCCCTATTCTATAAATAGGGGATGTCTTCTTCCGAAAGAAGTGAGAAATAGATAGAGGAATTGAAAAAAAGCTGCAGTAGTGAAATAGGAGAAGTGTGGCTGTCAAAGTAGAAGAAGAGATTACTAGAGAAGAAAAAGGAGAGCCAGTTAGTGAGTATAAGAAAAGAATTGAGAAAAAGAAGAGAGAGTTCAGAGAAGGATATCGTAAGAGTAAGAAGGAGAAGTGTGAAGCATTAGAGCAGTGAAAGAGTGCACAGCTAGAGTTTTAGAGAAGATCTTATCATGATTGGTCTTTGGATCAGATCCAAGCCAATTTGCTCGTTGTAGAGCTATATCATCTTTCCTGGTTTTTATTTCCATTTCTTCCTATTTTGTTTTCATTGTTTCCTGTTTGGATAGCAAGCTGTGAGGCTCAGCTGTAAGAGGATATGTTCCTCTGGTTAGCAAAGCTATAAGGCTTAGCAGATATCAAAGTTGTAAGGCTCAGCACTATAAGCAAGCTGTGATGCCCAGCAGTTCAAGATGTTATTTAGTGGAAGCCTCACTCTGGTAGAGTGAGGGGTGGATGTAGGTTTGCTTTGTGCGAACCGAACCACCTAAAAATCCTCTGTGTCTATGGTGTGCTTTGTGTGATTCGTCATTTTCTTTCAACCCCACTTCAGGCTGACTTAAACGTTTAGTGTTCGATATTTTTTTTATGAGCACTTGGAATTGCGAGGTCTAAATATGTGTTCTACCTTAAGTGTTTAAAGTCAATTCTGAGTGAACCTAGTGCACAACATAGTTTGTTAGTCACCTAGTGCTCAAAGTGTGTGTGTTTTGTCCTACATGAACTAAGTCAATCTCAGAGTTATCTTTCTTTTGGGGGTTATTCATCAGCAGACTGATTTATCTATAATGTTAGCTTTCACACTCTTGTGTTTGTCTGCTTAGGAATGCTACAATCATTCTAGTTCAGCGTAGCAACTCTTGTTTTCTGCTGAGTGTTTGTCCTAGTTTATCATCAGCCCATTTGAGTTGTCATATGTTTTTTTGATGCATGGATTTTAATAGTGAGATCTATTCACCCCCCTCTAGATCTCGATCCTGCACTCTAACAATTGGTATCAGAGTAGGCTTTGATCCATCAGATCCAACGATCTACATAGGATCCTGCTGATTTTAGGTGCATTTCTTGTTGTGCTTAGGCCTTTGCATTGAGTTGCCTTGGAAATGGTCTCCATAGCTCATCCACCGGTTTTCAATGGTTCCAATTTCGAGTCATGGATTCGTAGCATGCACAAGTTTTTTGAGTCTGTTAATCCTAGTCTATGGAATCTTATCACTCATGGTCCATACAAACTACCTAAGGATAAATTGAAATGGACTGATAGTCATAGATCTAGGAATGGTGATAATCTTCAAGCTCTAAAGTTAATTAAGGATTCTATTGATTATGACATGCTTCCTTGTTTCTCTACTTGCAGGACTGGCAAGGAGATCTGGGACAAACTAATGACTATCCACGGAAAGGAGGAAGACAAGTGTCTCATGGCAGATAAAAGTGATCACAATAGTGATCAAAATGAGGACGAGGAGGAGGTAAGTTCTCTGTTTGAAAACTATTCTATAGATGACTGGGTGAATGCATATCATGATTTACTTGAATCTCATGAACTGCTAAGAAAACAACACAAGATGTTGAAAAAGAAACTGAATGCTAGCACGAATATCTGCTTAGAGAATGATGACTTAGAAGCTCTAAAAATTGAAAATAATTGTCTGAAAAAATAATTGGAAGATCTTGAATGAGTTAACTCAGAACTAAATAAACTGAAATCTGAAAATGGACCTCTCCGAAAATCCATTAAAGAAAGTGAAGAAAAATTCAGGAAACTTGAAGAGGAGAAGAATTTGATTACTGAAAAATTTGATTCCATCAAGTCTCTGAACATGAAACTATGGAAAAATATTGAAAAACTACAAAAAGACATGAAGGAATCTTAAACTAAAAGGGATCAGGAGATCACTTCTGATGATCAATTGTTAATAAATGAGTTAGTTCAAAATGACAAACTCAAGGAAGAGATTGAAAAATTAAATCATTTAAACGTCACCCTGTCAGACAGATTGATGGCTTTTGAAAAGGGTAAGTGTGTAATATCAGACAGTTTAGACGATTTGGAAAATTCTAAAACTGAAATTGAAACTCTCAAATCTGTCAATGCATCATTCAATGAAAGACTGGCTGAGAGTGAAAAGGAAAATGCAAATTCTGAATTGTTGATTGTTTCTCTAGAAAATGAGATTCAAGACTTAAAAAATTCATTGTCTAGATTAGTTGATGGTCAAGAAAATCTGGACAAACTGTTGGGAACGAAGGTTAATTTCAGAAAAGAGGGGTTAGGCTACAATCCAGGTTAATAAAAAATCTTTTGAAAATAAATTGAAGACATCCTTTGTCAAAGCTTCAAATGTCGCCACCATCTCAAAGGTTAAACACCCAACTATTCAGAAAATTCAGAAACAACATAAAAAGGTGATAAAGAATAATCTCTGGCAGGAAAAGTCTAGAAACACTCATGCCAGAACTGTGCATGTTGTACACAACTTAAACACACATTCACATGCATACAAAAAGGAAATGTCATGTCATTATTGTCACAAAGTTGGTCATTTAATGTATGAGTGTAGATTGATGGAACAAGATGATCTGAATGCAAGTGCAATGCATGTTAGGAAATTTCATAGTAGAAATCATGCATTTCAGAAAAATAAAATTCACTATTTTTGCGGTGGTAAATTGGGCCACATTGTTGCTCACTGTTGGCATGCTCAGAGGAGAAGATTTAATTCTAAACCTATAAATTTCTTTACAAATCAAAATGCTTTTTGTAGAAACAAATTTGTTTTTAAAGGAAAATTTCATGCATGCTTTGAGTGTGGGAAACAAGGCCACCGAACATCTGACTATTGGTTGGACAGTCACAAGAAACAAAATCTTCATGTTAAAAATAGAAATATTCATGTTCATGCATATGAATTCTATGCTCATGCTAATATGCATAAAAAGAACAAAAAGTCTTATGCTTCATGCCATTATTGTGGTAAAGTTGGGCATTCTATGAATGATTGTCATTTAATGAAATGTGATGATTTGAAGGCCCAAAGGATATGGAAATGATCTTTCAATAATGTTACTAACACTTCAGGACTCGACGAGACTTGGGTACCTAAATTTGTAAAATGAGAAGTTGTCTTTGCAGGAGTGCCTTGGGGCTGAGGAATAAAAGGGGTTGAATAAGCCAAGGCACCTGAGTATGATGAAACCCCAAACTATGAATTTTACTGGTTTGATCATGTCAGTTTTCAATAATCTGTTTCGGATAGCAGCATATCATGCGTTATCTGTCAGTGAAAATCTCGTGCATACATTAGATTGAGAGTACATTGCATATCATGCCCTAAAATCTGGCAAGTTAAATTCAGTTGCTCATATTGTCTGAATGCTTTTCAACTGATTGATTGTTTGAAGAGAATGTGAACTAATTGGGTAATCAATGAAAATTCAAGTTGTGAATTGAGAAGATGTTGCATACATTTTCACATGTGCATAGACAAAATTGCGTAGTCATGCATTGTCATGAAAAATTCATCTGCAATGTTTGGATTGAATCTGAAAATTTTGAGGTGTATATAGGACTACACTTGAATTGCATTTTTATGCATGACTTCATGGTATAATAAATGATGATATGAATAAGAACAGGTTAAGCCTGTTTGTAAGCTTTCACTATGCGTGAGGTGATCCTAAGATCTAAGTCCTCCGCCCAGTACCATCGGTCAAACTTGCACTTAGAATAGTTTAGATGTTCATGAGCATAATACATTAAACTCCCTGCATAAGTTTTCATTACATATGCTGCATTCAGAGTTCAGTCATACAATGCATAGAGATAGGGGGAGTCAGCCAAGGTAATTTTGTGTCTTATGCATATGTGTTTAGATCAATCAACTCCCTACATGATCTTCATGTCATATTTGATGTTTGAAGTGCATTCATAAAAGGGGAATTCCTGCATCTTATAGCTTGCTCATGTACATGATGCTGCTTGAATCACTTGCACATCATCATCAACAAAAATGTCAAAAGATTGCTTAAACATGCTTGCACATCGATAAGTGGAATTCCTGCATTTCATTATTTAGCATTGTGCATTTCCTTGTTCTTAGACATACACTGATGCATGTACACACATAGGAGGAACTCTTGCATTCTGAAGATTGTTCAAGTGCAGTAGGTTGCTCATATGCATAACTAATGGCTGATCACTGTTTACATTCATTCTTCATGGTCTGATACATTTTGATTGAGAGCTCATGCATTCTGAAGTCTGTTTATGTGCATTTGGTTGTTCATATGCACAATAATGTCTGATCAGTGTCTACATTCATGCATATCATTGTTATTTATTATTCAGATATATCCATCTTGTTGTTCTTTAAGTCACCAGAAAGTGTGTCATATCAGCTACCTAATTAGGCTTCAATTGTTGAATCCTTTGAAGTCCTATCTGCCGGTTGCACTCTTGGCCATCTCTGTCACATGTCTGAACTTCAAGTTTCTCAAACATTGTGCATGTTCCTGTTGTTGTTTCTATTGATATATTGGCTACTTCTGAAAACTTTCTTGATCCACCTATAATTTGGGAAGATTTCAATTCGTGTACCTTGACCATAAATCTGAAAAATATTTTATCTAGGAATCTTCTGTTATACAGGATTATGAATGTTTAAAAAGTTCAAATTGGTTTAAGTTTAATGTACTCATTGAGTTGATTATGAATATCTTGAAAATATCTGAGTCAACTTTAATAAACTTTAACCAGCTGCTTCATATTGAGTCATGTAAAATCTTCTGAAATCTGAAAATGTTGAAATCATAACTTTCTTTGGTTGAGATACATATAGTGAGTATTGTTTTTAAACAACTGAAAGATATGAAAAGTTTCTAAGGGTAAATATATGTCAGAGCAATGGCAATGGCTACTAAGAAACCATGTCTAAAATTAGAGTGTGCCATGAGGTACCATAGTTATCTCTGCTAAATATTTATTGCAATATCTGTGAAATCTTTGGTAGAGCAATGACATGGTGAGTGGTGAGTACCAGGGTCACTTCACCTAAGACGTGTTGTGCCTCATGTCAAAAGCCATTCTATTGTTAACTCTGTTCAATATGAAGTATTACAGTTAGTCATACCAAGTGCTTAGGGATACTGGCGTCTAAACAACGTGTATCTTCTCGGGACAAGGGTGTACTAAACTCAATTGCTCCTGAAATTTGAATATGAAAACTGATGTTTGAACAAAAGAAAAATCTGAAATTGATTGAAAAGAAAAATTGCTGAACCTCAGGAATCAAATCTGAAAATTTTCATGGTTGTTCAACCTCAGTATATACTAATGAATGTAATTCCTAAAGAAGTCATTGAAATGAATGAGTAATATGTGATACACACAGCGAAAAGTGAGATAGAAGGGGGGGATGAATAGATTACTCCCAAATTTGATAAACTCAGAAACAAATACTCAACCCTTCAAAACGCAGTGAAGAAAAGCTTCGGAGATATGTAATAGAGATATCTAGACTAAGGATTGAGATCAAGAGAGAAATTCACGATGAAGCAATATATCAAGTAGATGGAGAGCAAGCACAAAGAAGACAGGCAAACCCACAAGAGAGACAGAGTTTTTAGGTGGTTCGATTACTACCCGCAATCTACATCCACCCCTCACTTAGAAGAGTAAGGTTTCCTTGCAATGATCAATCGCACACAGCAGACTCAGTCTACGACAACCGCTGCCAAATAGCTTGCCCTGAGGAACACCCTCCTCAGCCTTCTGATCAACCAGAAGAAGCACGGGAGAACAAATCTCTCTTACTTTGCGCACATCAAAGGGAACCCTGTGACATTGCTCCCAAGCAACTCATAAAACAAGAGGATCAAACCTCTCTTCCTCCAAGAACAATGGAGGGAAACCGGAGAACTTCTGCCTTCCTCCGAGCAAGGTTGGAGGGTAACACAATGGAATTGAAAGCGAAGGAAACTCGAAAATAAAAGATCAATGGAAAACAATTATCTCTAAGACAAAACAATGTAGCTTCCGTAGAAGCAGATCTTCAGATTCACAGACAGCTCTCTCTCTCTCTCAGAATCTTCTCCCTGCTCTTGATGGAGTGGTTTGTCTATGGTTTTCTCTCTTGATCCACACCACTACTCTCACTCTTCTCTCCTTTTTCACTATTCCATTCCTTTTCTTTTACGAACCCTTTTCCTCAGTATATATATGTCTGTTCCAGAAACTTAACCGTGAGGATACCACGTTTCCCGCCTGAAAGGTTGGGGCACGTGTCGGAATGTTTTGGACCTCTATCTTCCTCGGATCACGTGCCATCCACATGGTGAATGCATATACAGACTGTCAGAAAAGGGAATAAACATTTTGTCACACACTTAGCACAAGTCGTACCGACGTAGAGAGTAAGTAAGCATAAACTGCACTGAGTAGGAATTTCCAAGTCAAACAATGCTGATGTGAAACGACCTCGGACCTAATGCAAGCAAGCACAATCGCAATCTAAATGGGCCAATTTGGGCCGCCGCTCTCTCGTCGCTCACCCAAGCCCGGGGTAACTTGGCAATGCCAAGGTGAGGTTGAGGGGTTGGGCCCTTGCTGGTAGAGGGCCAGCAGGGCGAAGATTTGATTCCCAATGGATTTGGAAGCCCAATTCAACGGGGCCGACGAAGTGCCGAAGCACCGGTTGCACTCTTCCCACGGTGATCACTCAAGGCAATGGGGCTTGAGGATCGGGCTCTCACTCGCATAACCAGCGGAATTAGAACTAATATTGAAAGACAAGCACTAAGTGGAGTGAAGGTTTGAGCACTTACTCGACCGGTTTGAAGAAACCGGTCCCGGTCGGAGACGAGGGCGAGCGGGGAGGCGAGTGGATCCCCACACGCCGCGGCGGTGTCGCTTGACCTGCCCAAACAAATTACACCACTACACATCTCGCAGGAGGGGGAACTTGGGGTGGGGGTTAATGATATTACATCAATACTACCTCCACGCAGGGAGGGGCCTTCAGCCGGCCAAGCGGGGTGGGGAAACCAAAGCAAAGAACGAGGAACAAGGGTGGACACCGAATCTGCCTGCTGTCTACGAACCAGGATAAAGGATCGGTGTTGCTGTTGTAGATCTTGCTCAGGAATTTCGCTGATGGCGAGACCGGCGGCGAAATCTTCGTAACAGGAAGGGGAATGCCTCAGAATTTTTGTAAATTCTTCTGGAGTCGCTGCAGGTTGGGGTAGGATCTTGAATAGGGCCTCTATTTCTCGGACTAGCAGGGGCAGGTCACCAACAGTCGGATGCAGAGGCTGTCCTGGCCGCTCCCGAACTCCAAATTTGATGCCGTCAGCGCCGTTAGAACGGTGGGTGAGTCCTCTTTGCAGCAAAAGAAATGGGGATGCCAGAAGAGAACGGAGACGATCTGTGGAGCCAGAAGAGGGAGGAGGTGTCGATGCAGACTGGGGAAGGCAGAGCCGCGCGACCGTGGAAGAAAATTGGTAACTTCTGTTCCCGGATGCTGAATGGGCTTCCGCTTCTTGATTCTCAAAGTAGACAGGCCGATGAAGAACTTTGAAGATAACTTGAGGACTGATTCCTTCGGGGTTCGTCGTGGCAGAGCTTCTAATCTGGCTCAGGTCCTCAGCCGAGGCAGAACCGCACAGCTGTGGGAGAATGGACCTCCTGGACGACTCGGAGATCGGAAGAAGACGAAACCACTTCGGTTGCGAAGGCGACTGGCAGACGCTTCCGGCGATGGCTCTTGGGTCTTTAAACTCGTCCGGAGGAGGTAGTGCTGGCCGCTGCAAGTTGCTGGTCTGCTGTA
Source organism: Amorphophallus konjac (assembly GCA_022559845.1). Classification (NCBI taxonomy): domain Eukaryota; kingdom Viridiplantae; phylum Streptophyta; class Magnoliopsida; order Alismatales; family Araceae; genus Amorphophallus; species Amorphophallus konjac. Next base: position 45,008,580 of record CM040129.1, read on the forward strand.
GATCTTCAGTTGAGAGCTGTAGGTTGATGATGATGGGGGGGAATGGGGTATATGGGAGGGGAAATGGGGGTGGATGAGTGTGGGGAAAGCCCGGGCTGTGAGGGGGTATAGGAGGGGGTGTTCTAAGGTGGGGGAAGGGAAGAATGGGGTCTGGAAGGGGGTCTAACAGGTGGTGGGAGGAGGAGCTACAAATTTGGGAAGGTGGGTGAGAGGAGAAAGTGAGGGGGGGGGCACAAGTGAGTGGAGGGAAGGGTGGATTTAAAATTTGAAATGGCCTTGGAAGTTGTGGAGTTGTGTGGGGAAGGGGTTGATTGTGTTGGAATGGGGAAAGTGGTGTTGGAATGTGGAAGATGATGTTGGAATGGTGAGGGATCTTCTTGGGACTAGGGGGGTGGAGTAATGGAGGCCATGGGGAAGTGGAGGGCTTTAATGATGGTAGGTGGGGGTTGAGGTGGTTGGGAAGGGAGGAGAGAGAAGAAAATTCGAAATTGGGTGTTGAGGAGAGAGAAAGTGGAGTAAAAAAAGAGGGATTAAGAGAGGGAAGGGTGGGGAATCTCTCCCCTAGGGTTTCTCACCCAAAGAATGTTGGAATCACTCCACTAAACTAAGTTTTGGACTCTCAAATGGCATTTTTTTCATTGATTGATTCATTACTTCAAAATGAGGAGAATGGGGTCCTATATATAGGCAACCCACATTTCTACAAAAGTCCCTGACAATTGACTCAATGACAAATAACCGAGGGGGTAGGGGAAAGCCCTTGGGCCAAGCCCAATGAATTGGGCCCAATAGCTAACTAGACAACCTAATGGCACTCAAACTTAGGGAAATGAACACAAGACCTAGGAACATGATTCAAATAAAAGAGAAAATACATCAAATGATTCAAATAAAAATTACATAGGACTCAAAATTAAAGGATTAGACCATGCCGGATGCAACCGGGGCGAGGAGACGAGCTGTGAACGTGGGCATGGGAGGTGATGTCCCCATCATACTCCCGGGGTGCGGAGAACTCGACTCCGTCGAGTAAGTGTCCTTCCCTCCTTGGGGGTGTAGAAGTGGTACTGCCCTCAAGTCTTCCGAACGAGACCGATCCATCCACCTGCCGAGATAGCGCTCGTATACCTTGCTCCGAGTGGTAGTGACTTGTTCATCTAATATTTGTTCAATTTGTTCACGCTGGGCTCTCTTGGCTGGTGGTCTCTCCTCACGGGTGGGTGCTCTCTCAAGGGAAGAAGTAGGCTCAATCTCCTCACTAGGTACCACAGTGGGTCCCTTATATGGCACTTGGTCGGCAACATTGAATGTGGGACTTATTCCATACTCCTCAGGGAGATCTAACTCAAAGACATTTGCACCAATGCGCCTCAGGACCGGGAAGGGACCAGCCCCACGTGGCCTTAATTTGGAGATGGCTCCCGGGGAGAGTCTCTCCGTCCTTACCATCACAAAGTCACCCACATGAAATTCTTGGTGACGTCGATGAGAGTCGGCCAGCTTTTTATAAGCCTCATTCTTTTTGCTTATGTGCTTGCAAAGGCTTTCATGTAATTTTGTGAATGTTGACATTCTAGGGGTGATGGGTGGACCTGGGCAACCAAAAGTAGACCAATCATGCTTTGATGCCAAGAAGACTTTGATGGAATTTGGAGGGCCGGGGCAACCATATGTGGACTTATCATGTAATGTTATCATGTAGACTTTGGTGGACCTAGGTGGGCCGGGGCACCCGTAGGTGAACCTATCATGCAAAGTGGTGATGAATGTAGGGGGACCCGGACATCCGTAGATACTTTTGACATGCTTAAGACCCATGATAAATGAAGGTGGACCAATACATCCAAATATGGGCCACTCATGCTTCCTACTTGACATGTGGGTGGTATGAATGAAAGGACCCAACATAGTGATCATGCCAAGTGGTGTGGTAGGCCTAGACACATGCATGTGTTTCCCAAAGGTGACCTCCATGTGTATAGGTGTGGGACAACCTTTGAACTCCCATTGGAATGGATCGAATGGATCTAAGAAGGTGGTCATCATGGGGTGGGACACAAGCTTATTACCTAGGGATATGTGGCTCAAGGTCATGGCTCCCAAGGTATAACCCGGGTCATGGATGAGGTGGTTTTGGCCCAATATGGTGGGTGGGGGTAGGAAAGGGTGGGTGGTGGGTAAGATGGTTGGGTCACCCGGGTTCTTTGACTCCCATTGTAATGGATCATAGGGATCATAAAATGGGTTACTAAGAGGAAGGAGCTCCATGTCCTCAAGGTCCTCAAAAGGTGCTAAGTCATCCCTATCAATGATAATTGGGTCAATGCTCTTGGTGAGTGGGTTGGCCATGAGGGGAGGGCTTGGCTCTCTACCCGATATAAAAAGCTCCAATTGGAGGAGAAGGTCGGGCTCATCGGGTGTGGGGAGGAATAGAAGGAGGTCGCTAGTGTAGCAACCAATGGTGCAAACTGAGGTTATAGACCCGATGCATAGGTGTAGGAGGCCAAGGCTCCTAGGTTGTTCGGATATAGGGGTCAACATACTAGTGAACTTAATTTGCCATGCTAGGCCCTTAAGAAGATCCCCTAAAGTTTCCACTTGGTAGGATGCTTGGATTGTGGTGTGATAGGAGAAGAAGGGCACTAGGGGAAAATTTTGTTCTATGGGAGGGCAAACATGGGCCGAGATCTCTCTAATTAGGCTCTCCCTTAGCCACCTAACAAGGGACTCTTCTAAGATGATTTCGGCCTTATCTAGAGGGGGTGGTGTAGGGTGAAGATCCTCGTGCGAGGCTTCCTCTTCAATTGGGACATGGGTGCTCTCCATGGAGGGGATAGGTTCCCGAGAGGTATTTGTCTTCATGTGGCAAAGCGGGTGGACTACTTCTTCCAAAGCTAATGGAGTGGGAAGGTTCTTTGATGGTGGGGTGATGATGGCCGGAGTATGGTGCACCCGGGGTGGTGAACAAGGGCGGGATTCCCGCGGGTGGGAGAATACAAGGTTGTTGAATTTAAAGGTTCCCGAAAGGTGGGGTGGATGCACTAGACAAGTCCGACGTGTTGGGTCGATGTAGGCATTCCTTTCATCTAACCATTTCTTACCTAGGATTATACATGGACCCGCCAATGTTCCCTTTTGACACCAAGCCCCATCCAAATACTTAGTCTTCCCGAACCATTTATGGAATTCAATGAAGACTTGGTCTCCATTGTGCACAATTTGTCCGGTCCTACAAAGAGAGGTAATGATATCGGGGGACACCCAATTTTTAGATTCTAGGTCAATGAAATCAATTTCTATGGGCTCCCCATTAGGTAACCATGCATGGGATATGATTGGGAGAGGGGCCATGTGACCCAAGACTCAACGTTAACAATGATGGGTTTGCACAGTTCGGATAATAATGCAAGCATGCCCTAGGCCCTAGGACTTGACTTGTAGAGACAAGTCAATGACTTGCTCTGATACCAATTTGATGTGAAACGACCTCGGACCTAATGCAAGCAAGCACAATCGCAATCTAAATGGGCCAATTTGGGCCGCCGCTCTCTCGTCGCTCACCCAAGCCCGGGGTAACTTGGCAATGCCAAGGTGAGGTTGAGGGGTTGGGCCCTTGCTGGTAGAGGGCCAGGAAGGCCAAGATTTGATTCCCAATGGATTTGGAAGCCCAATTCAACGGGGCCGATGAAGTGCCGAAGGCACCGGTTGCACTCTTCCCACGGTGATCACTCAAGGCAATGGGGCTTGAGGATCGGGCTCTCACTCGCATAACCAGCGGAATTAGAACTAATATTGAAAGACAAGCACTAAGTGGAGTGAAGGTTTGAGCACTTACTCGACCGGTTTGAAGAAACCGATCCCGGTCGGAGACGAGGGCGAGCGGGGAGGCGAGTGGATCCCCACACGCCGCGGCGGTGTCGCTTGACCTGCCCAAACAAATTACACCACTACACCTCCTCGCAGGAGGGGGAACTTGGGGTGGGGGTTAATGATATTACATCAATACTACCTCCACGCAGGGAGGGGCCTTCAGCCGGTCAAGCGGGGTGGGGAAACCAAAGCAAAGAACGAGGAACAAGGGTGGACGCCGAATCTACCTGCTATCTATGAACCAGGATAAAGGATCGATGTTGCTGTTGTAGATCTTGCTCAGAAATTTTGCTGATGGCGAGACCGGCGGCGAAATCTTCGTAACAGGAAGGAGAATGCCTCAGAATTTTTGTAAATTCTTCTGGAGTCGCTGCAGGTCGAGGTAGGATCTTGAACAGGGCCTCTATTTCTCAGACTAGCAGGGGCAGGTCACCAACAGTAGGATGCAGAGGCTGTCCTGGCCGCTCCCGAACTCCAAATTTGATGCCGTCAGCGCCGTTAGAACCGTGGGTGAGTCCTCTTTGCAGCAAAAGAAATGGGGATGCCAGAAGAGAACGGAGACGATCTGTGGAGCCATAAGAGGGAGGAGGTGTCGATGCAGACTGGGGAAGGCAGAGCCACGCGACCGTGGAAGAAAATTGGTAACTTCTGTTCCCGGATGCTGAATGGGCTTCCGCTTGTTGATTCTCAAAGTAGACAGGCCGATGAAGAACTTTGAAGATAACTTGAGACTGATTCCTTCGGGGTTCATCGTGGCAGAGCTGCTAATCTGGCTCAGGTCCTCAGCCGAGGCAGAACCGCACAGCTGTGGGAGAATGGACCTCCTGGACGACTCGGAGATCGGAAGAAGACGAAACCACTTCGGTTGCGAAGGCGACTGGCAGACGCTTCCGGCGATGGCTCTTGGGTCTTTAAACTCGTCCGGAGGAGGTCGTGCTGGCCGCTGCAAGTTGCTGGTCTGCTGTAGATCTTCAGTTGAGAGCTGTAGGTTGATGATGATGGGGGGGAATGGGGTATATGGGAGGGGAAATGGGGGTGGATGAGTGTGGGGAAAGCCCGGGCTGTGAGGGGGTATAGGAGGGGGTGTTCTAAGGTGGGGGAAGGGAAGAATGGGGTCTGGAAGGGGGTCTAACAGGTGGTGGGAGGAGGAGCTACGAATTTGGGAAGGTGGGTGAGAGGAGAAAGTGAGGGGGGGGCACAAGTGAGTGGAGGTAAGGGTGGATTTCAAATTTGAAATGGCCTTGGAAGTTGTGGGGTTGTGTGGGGAAGGGGTTGATTGTGTTGGAATGGGGAAAGTGGTGTTGGAATGTGGAAGATGATGTTGGAATGGTGAGGGATCTTCTTGGGACTAGGGGGGTGGAGTAATGGAGGCCATGGGGAAGTGGAGGGCTTTAATGATGGTAGGTGGGGGTTGAGGTGGTTGGGAAGGGAGGAGAGAGAAGAAAATTCGAAATTGGGTGTTGAGGAGAGAGAAAGTGAAGTAAAAAAAGAGGGATTGAGAGAGGGAAGGGTGGGGAATCTCTCCCCTAGGGTTTCTCACCCAAAGAATGTTGGAATCACTCCACTAAACTAAGCTTTGGACTCTCAAATGGCATTTTTTTCATTGATTGATTCATTACTTCAAAATGAGGAGAATGGGGTCCTATATATAGGCAACCCACATTTCTACAAAAGTCCCTGACAATTGACTCAATGACAAATAACCAAGGGGGTAGGGGAGAGCCCTTGGGCCAAGCCCAATGAATTGGGCCCAATAGCTAACTAGACAACCTAATGACACTCAAACTTAGGGAAATGAACACAAGACCTAGGAACATGACTCAAATAAAAGGGAAAATACATCAAATGATTCAAATAAAAATTACATAGGACTCAAAATTAAATGATTAGACCATGCCGGATGCAACCGGGGCGAGGAGACGAGCTGTGAACGTGGGCATGGGAGGTGATGTCCCCATCAAATGCATTGACTTACTACAAGGTGAACATGAGGGTGCACTGAGTTGAAGTGAGAAAAAACATGAGATGCACTGACATGTGAAAACACATGACGTCATAAGCACGGACCTTAGAGTCCAATCGTGCAACAGATATGCACCGATAAGAATCCATAAAGCACAGAGATGCACTAACTTTATTTTTGCCAAAAAGGAAAGTTTGCACAGAGTCGAAAGCAAGCACCGACTAAGATTGGCAGAAAAAGCACCGATGCGGAATGAAGCAGAAGATGCACCAACCTACTTTAGCTACCTACAAGATTTGAACCGAGTCTAATAGGCCTGAAACAAGACCTGCACCGACCTCGTTGCTGTAGGGATTTCTATAGACTTGGCTATGCACCGATCATGTTTTTATCTTAAGCAAAGTATGCACCAAGTATGTTAATGCAATAAGAAGATGCACCGACTTCATGTTATTCAGAAAGAGAAAGAATGCACCGAGTTGGGATATGCAGTCTAGGCAAGAGCTGCACCGAGATGGCAGAGAGAAATGCGCAGAACAAAGAGAGATGCAAGATAGACTTGCACCGAGTTGGATTTGCACCGAGATAAAAGAAATGAGTAGATTGAATAATGCATTCTAGTCAAGAATAGCACCGACCCAGATATTGCACCGACCTTGAGAGGTGAGATGCAGAGACATGATGTGCACGGACCTTGGTGCACACGACCTAGTACAATGCACTGAGATAGAATATGAACGACAAAACCTGTGCGTGAACAAGGACTTGCACCGAGGCAAGCACATTATGCGTGAAATGCAGAACTTTGAGAAACTTGCACCGAGCAAGCTTATGAACGAGACAATGCATGCACTGGCTTAATATGCATTAAGCAAAAAAATGAATGACAAATAATGCACGGACCTAAATCATGCAACAAGCGCAGACCTCCTTCATGCTTAGAAACATAGAAATGCACCGCGGCAAAATATGCACGGACTTTATGCGAGATGCACTGAGCTCTTCTGAGACGAGCACAAGTGTTGAGCTCATTAAAAGAAACTTGCACCGAGGCAAGGACATACCATGTCTAGAGTAGAGCAAGCACTGATCTATTGAATGCATATGAACAGAAAAATGCACGGACCTTTATTGTAAGACTGCGATAAAATAAATTGATTTATAGAGTGAGACATCATCAAAACCGTAGGGATGCAACAGTCTCCCCTTTTTTTATGATGGTAATACTATGAATCAAGCAATGTCAGGGCATTACAAAGAGATCAAAAACAATCAAGAGCAAACCAAAATGTGCATATTGACAAGCCAGAAAGCCTATCCCAAAAACACCATCTTCTGAACCTCTTCTCTCTCCAAATCAGCTCCCCTATAACTCGCTCTCAGATGCCCTCTTACCGCCTGAACCATCTTACCTCTCTCCCCCTTTGACATCATCAAAAGGAAATGAAAGATATATGCAGTTGCTGGAGACATGAGGAAGAAGTACAGTGGCTTCAAAGTGTAGAAAGACTCATGAGCATATCTTAAGAGAATAAGTGAGGCGCTAAACTCAAGAGAAGATTCTTTAACTCTGGTAAGCAAAAGAGAATTAGAATGATAGGGAAGTTTATCCACATACAGGGTATATGATGTAGAGCAGGGATGAACAAGTATGACAAGACATAGCTGATCAAACAACTCTACTAAGTAGATGACAAGAGGTAAAAATGGAGAAGGTGTGCTCAAGGTATTGAGGACAAGCATTCCAGAAATTGCACAAATATAAGAGATATTATAGAGATTTTCAAGATATTGACCAGTAAGTAAGTTGGTAAATCACATCTTTGACATTAGGGAGACACCTTGAATAGAGGCCGGAATCCCCAGTTACTCAATGTGAAAACCTCATTACCTCTTTTTTTTAGAGAACAGAGTTAGTAACTATGGCTTTTTACGTGAGAAAACACCTTGATCAGAGGCCAGAGTCCCCAATTACTCACCACCTTGTCACCATTGATCTGTGAAGGTCAGAAACATTAAGTTTATTTTGCAATTTTTTTTTTGAATTTGACACCTCATGACATAGGAAAGACTTCATTTCATTGATGAAGCTCCCAGTTTCTCAGTGATCAAACCATAGACCTTTATTCATTTGGTTGATCCCTTATATTATTGAGATGAAGTGTTTGAAAATAATACCAGAAGAACTGTTTCTTTGAAATGAATCTTGAAGTCTAGATTTAAAATTGTTCTGGATAGATATCAAGATATACAAGTTTTAGCCTGAACCAGAATCATGAACAATGTAGGAAGATATACTTCTGACACTTAGTTCAAGTCTCTGATAGTCTACTAGAGACAAGATTCCTGCTGGACTTTAGTTACACAAACTTATAGACTTAAGAGATGAATGAGATTCTACTGTCTAAGAGAGAACCGCACTCATTCAATCATGAGAACCAGCAATGACACACATCTGGTCAAACTTTTGAGTCAGTCAAACTTCACTAACTACCTAGCTCTTCCTCAATTGATGCACAATAGGAAACTAATCAGTAGACACTCAGAACTCCCCCTCACGGTTAGGACATGCTCCTCACACAACCTCTTGCCAAGATTAAAAAAAAATACAATATCAGGAGATTAGAAATCAAGATAATTTAAATAAGCCTAAGTTTCTCCTAAATGTGGTGAATTTGTCATTGTCTAGAGGCATGGTGAAGATATCAGCAATTTGATTAGCAGTGCCTACATGAATCAGTTCAAAGGTGTTCTTAGAAACCTCATCTCTTATGAAATGATGCCTCATTTCTATGTGTTTGATGTGGGGATGCAAGATAAGATTCTTGGCTAGATTGATGGCACTATTATTATCACAGTAAATGGGTGTGCATCCCAGGTCTACTTGATAGTCCTGAAGCTGGTGTTTAATCCAAATGACTTGTGTACCACAACTCCCTGCAGCCACGTCCTCAGCCTCTGTAGTGGAGAGGGCCACAGAATGTTGTTCCTTGGAACCCCAAGATACTAAACACCCACCTAGAAATTCACAATGACCACTAGTGCTTTTTCTATCTAGTTTACACCCGGCATAGTCTGCATCTATGTATGCAATTAAGTCTAGAGTGTGTGATGCAGGAAACCATAAACCAAGGGTGTGTGTAGCATACATATATCTGAAAATTCTTTTTACTACAGCTAGATGCAATTCAGTGGGTCCAAATTGATACCTTGCACACATTCCTACACTGAACTGTATATCAGGTCTTGAAGCTGTCAAATAGAGTAGAGATCCAATCATACCTCGGTAGAGCTTGGCATCTACTTCTTTACCTATCTCATCTGCATCCAATGAGGTATTGGTACCCATTGGTGTTGTAATGTGCTTCAAGTTGTTCATGCCAAACCTCTTGAGAATGTCCAATGTATACTTGGTCTGGTTGATGAAGCATCCTTCCTCCAACTGTTGTATCTGCAGACCAAGAAAATACTTCAGTTCGCCTGCCAAGCTCATTTCAAATTCTGCTGACATCAATGTTGAAAATTCATTACATAGATCAGTACTTGTTGAGCCGAAGACAATGTCATCTACGTATACCTGGACTATGATGACATCTTCATTAAAGCATTTTGTAAAAAGAGTTTGATCTACCTTACCTCTTTGGTAGCCCTTGCTGATCAGAAATTCCTTTAATCTCTCATACCAGGCTCGAGGGGCCTTCTTTAAACCATACAGGGCTTTATTCAATCTGAAAACTTGGTCAGGTTTAGTGGAGAATAAAAATTCGGGGGGCTGTTCAACAAAAACTTCTTCCTTGATAATTCCATTTAAGAATGCACTCTTCACATCCATTTGTTGGAGTTTTATATTTTTAGAGCATGCAAATGCTAACAATATTCTTATAGCTTCCATCCTAGCAACAGGTGCGTAGGACTCATCGAAGTCAACTCCAAATTCTTGACAGTAGCCCTTGGCTACTAGTCTGGCTTTATTTCTAGAAATAATTCCATCTTCATTCATTTTATTCTTGAACACCCATTTGGTTTCTATCACATTAGTGTTCTCAGGTCTTGGAACAAGTTCTCAGACATTATTTCTATCAAATTGACCTAACTCTTCAGACATGGCATTGACCCAAGATGCATCGTTTAAGGCTTCATCTACTGATTTTGGTTCAATTTAAGAAACTAAAGTAATTAAATCTTGATTTTGAACACTTTTGAAATGAGACCTAGTCCTAGGGTGATCACTTAAATCTCCTATGATATTATTCTCAAGGTGGTCTTTCAAGAATCTATCATTGGTTGAGGACTCACCTGGTTCAGTTGAGCTTACTTGGTTCTGATCGATTTGTCCTTTGGGTTGCTCACTTTCATCCTTCAATTTCTCCTCAAGAAATTCTCCATCATGCTTTGAAGACCTGTCAGCATCATCAAGGTTGTTAGCATCTGATGATTCACCAATTATCACATGAGGAGTTTCATCTACAGTTTGGTCTGTTACATTGAAAACCCTATAGGCCCTAGATGTTTCAGAGTATCCCAGAAAGATTCCTAGAGTACTTCTAGCATCAAATTTATCTAGGTCCCTTTTATTATTGTTATGGATGAAACATTTTGAACCAAAAACTCTGAAATATGAGACATTTGGCCTTTTACCTTTAAGAAGTTCATAGGGAGTTTTCTTATGGACAGGTCTTACCATTGCTTGGTTAATTGTGTAGCAGGCTGTGTTGGCTGCCTCTGCCCAAAATCTCCTGGGAAGCTGACTTTCGACCAGCATGGTTCTGGCCATTTTGATGATTGTCTGATTTCTTCTCTCAACAATTCTGTTCTGCTATGGAGTCTTGGGAGAAGAGAATTTGTGAGTCAGTCCCACTTTATTGCAAAAGTCAGAAAATAAAGAATTCTCAAACTCACCTCCATGGTCAGTTTGAATTATTGAAATACAGTGAGAACCTCCTTCTTTGACTTTATTGAAGAAATGTTCAAACTTCTAAAATGCATCATTTTTATTTGCCAAGAAAAATAGCCATGAAAACCTAGAGAAATCATCTACAATGACGAACCCAAATCTTTTCCCATTCAAGCTCAAAGTTCTGGTTGGACCAAAAAGGTCCATATGCAAGAGTTCCATTGGTTTGGTTGATAAAGGCTCAGATCTAAGCTTAAATGACTTGCGAGTTTGCTTGCCTAGCGCACAAGCATCACAGATTTTTTAGATAGAGTTAAACTTGATTTTAGGCATGCCTCTAACTAAATCATGCTTGATCAATTTATTCAAAGTAGAAAAAACTAGCATGGCCTAAACATCTATGCCAATCAAAAGCATTATTTCCAGAATTAGCAGATAAGCAGAGATTAGATTCGCACTCAACATCTAAGTCTACCATGTAGACGTTATTGGTCCTATTGGCTACAAATTTAACAAGATCAGAATTTATTTCGAAGATTTTGCATGAGTTATTATCAAACACAACCCTGTGACCCTTGTCGCATAATTGACTGATGCTAATCAGATTGTGTTGAAGACCTTCCACAAGTAAAACTTTCTCAATTGAGTTAGTGGAGGACTTACCAACTGTGCCAACCCCAGTGATCTTACCTCTGTTCTTTCCTCCGAATTTGACCAGACCCCCACCTTCATTTCTAGCTTGCTGAACTTGGATCGGTCTCCTGTCATGTGCCTGGAGCAGCCACTATCAAGGTACCATTTGTTGTTCTCAGCTGCCAGGCAAACCTACACAAAAGAAATCAAGCAAGGTGGTTTGGAACCCAAGATAAGTTGGGTCCAAGTACATCATTTAAATCTTTAAGCAGGTGTTTGGGAATCCAAAATTGTTTCAGCTTGTTTTTCTCTTGCATCTTATTTTCAGGTCTATTGAAATTGTCACCAGAATTGTGTCCAGCTGGTCTAGAGAAATGGAGTCTATTCCAGTTATTAGACCTTTCATCCCTGGGGTATCTTCTATACGCATGTTGATTATCAAATTTTTGGGGATGTATGTTATTTCCCCAGTAACTTCTGTTCGGGCCCATTCTTTTATAGTAATTCCAACTTCTATTCTGATACATTTGCCTGGTCCAGGTACCATTTCTGTTCTGGTGAATAGGCTTAGTGAAGTTCTTCCCTGCTTTAAGATGTTGTTCAATATGGTTTGTTGCTTTCTCCTTTTGATGCTGAATATTTTGGTTATTGTTGGAGCTGGATGGTGTGTCCGGCCTTTCTTTTCCCTTCTCTGGACAGAAGGTAGTGGTCTTGAACTCAAAGGGTCTCTTATTTGTTGGGTTGTAGCCTAAACCCTCTTTGTTGAAATTTACCCTTGTTCCTAGGATAGAGTCCAGATTTGTTTTCCCTTGAACAAATTTTTCTAAGATTTTTTGTTTGTCTTCCAGCTCTCTTAGCATAGACTCACAGTTTTTTAGAAGCTCAGTGTTCACTTTCATAACAGCTTCATACTTATCAATGATCACATTGTTCCCATTCAGACTTTCTTCAAGTTTTATTTTGAGTTCGTTGAGCTATGTGTGAACTTCCTGGTTCTCTGATTTGTGTTTTTCATTTTCCTTCTTCAGAGAAGTCATTTCTTCTAATTGTTCCTTTAATTTCTGATTTTCCTTACTGATTTGAGTTTGTTCTTTAATATTAGCATTGAATTTTCGTTTCAGAACCCTATGCTCTTTACTCAGTGAATTGAACTTATCTAACAGTTCAACATAGGCGTCTTCCCAATCATCAATAGAAAAATTCTCGAAAATGTTGGTTGCCTCCTCATCGCTATTTGGCATCAGGCAAATTCCTTCTTCGTCCTCCTCTGAGGAGTTAGCTTCTGGATCTTCTTCCTCATCGCTCCACGTGCAGACCATTGCTTGTGGTTTCTTCTTCTACACCATGGAGCTCTTCTTTTGAAAGTCGGGACCCTTCTTCTGAAGATCAGGGCAATCCCCTTTCATGTGTCCAGGTTTCCCGCAATGAAAACATGTGATTTTCTTGGCATTCCTATTCTTATCATTGCTGGAATCAAAGTTCTTACCAGAGGGATATGACCTCTTTCTTCTAAAGGTATTTCCCTTAGTCCTCAAGAATTTCCTGAATTGACGAGTGAGCATTGCTTGCTCGTCCTGGTCGAGGTCTGACAGCCCGTCAGACTCACAACTACTACTCCCACTGCTGCTACTACCTTTACTGTGGGACACCTTGAGGACAATATTCTTGCCCTTCTTGTCGCTTCCTTCACCATTCCTCTTGAAATTCATCTCATACATCATTAGGGATCCTATAAGTTCGGTGACTATCATTCTCGACAGATCCCTAGACTCCTCTATCACAATGGCCTTAGTGTGCCATGTAGGGGTTAGAGATCTAAGTATCTTCCTGACTATATCTCCCTCAGATATCTCTTTCCCAAACCCCTTAAGACTATTCGTAATCAATGACAGTCTGGCATACATCTCAGTTATGGTCTCCTCTGATTTCATCTTAAACAGCTCATATTAAGTGGAGAGGAGATTTACCTTCGTTGCTTTCACTTGGGATGTACCTTCGTACATTAACTCCAACTCATCCCATATTTTCTTGGCCGTTTTGCATGCTGAGATGCGGGCGTATTTGTCTGGATGAACTCCACATTGGATGATGTTCAGGGCCGTCCAGTTGAGTGACGAAAGCTTGACTTGATCATCTGTCCATGCGTCTTCGTTTGGTGGCATAGCATATGGCCCTGTGGTGATCACCCTCCAAAGTTTGTGGCTCTGCGCCCTTATGAATACCTCCATCCTATTTTTCCAGAAAAAATAATTGGTACCATCGAAGAAAGGAGGGCGGCTGATAGATTGTCCCTCAGCCTTGAAGATCCGAGGAGCATTAGATCCGGAGTTACCCTGGCCATTGGACAACATAGTGAGAACCTGCTCTGATACCAATTGATACGCACAACGGAAAGTGAGATAGAAGGGGGGGATGAATAGATCACTCCCAAATTCGATAAACTCAGAAACAAATACTCAACCCTTCAAAACGCAGTGCAGAAAAGCTCTGGAGATATGTAATAGAGATATCTAGACTAAGGATTGAGATCGAGAGAGAAATTCATGATGAAGCAATATATCAAGTAGATGGAGAGCAAGCACAAAGAAGACATGAAAACCCACAAGAGAGACAGAGTTTTTAGGTGGTTCGATTGCTACCCACAATCTACATCCACTCCTCACTTAGAAGAGTAAGGTTTCCTTGCAATGATCAATTGCACACAGCAGACTCAGTCTGCAACAACCACTACCAAACAACTTGCCTTGAGGAAGACCCTCCTCAGCCTTCTGATCAACCAGAATAAGCACTGGAGAACAAATCTCCCTTCCTTTGCACGCAGCAAAGAGAACCCTGTGACATTGCTCCCAAGCAACTCACAAAACTAGAGGATCAAACCTCTCTTCCTCCAAGAACAATGGAGGGAAACCGGAGAACTTCTCCCTTCCTCCGAGCAAGCTTGGAGGGTAACACAATGGAATTGAAAGCGAATGAAACTCAAAAATAAAAGATGAATGGAAAACAATTATCTCTAAGACAAAACAATGTAGCTTCCGTAGAAGCAGATCTTCAGATTCACAGACAACTCTCTCTCTCTCAGAATCTTCTCTCTACTCTAGATGGAGTGGTTTGTCTCTGGTTTTCTATCTTGATCCACACCACTACTCTCACTCTTCTCTCCTTCTTCACTATTCCATTCCTTTTCTTTTACGAACCATTTTCCTCAGTATATATGTGTCTATTCCAGAAACTTACGCGTGAGGATACCACGTTTCCCGCCTGAAAGGTTGGGGCACGTGTCGGAATGTTCTGGAGCTCTATCTTCCTCGGATCACATGCCATCCACCTGGTGAATGCACAGACAGACTATCAGAAAAAGGAATAAACATTTTGTCACACACTTAGCACAAGTTGTACCGATGTAGAGAGTAAGTAAGCATAAACTGCACTGAGTAAGAATTTCCAAGTCAAACAATGCACTGACTGACTATAAGGTGAACAAGAGGTTGCACCAAGTTGAAGTGAGCAAAAACGTGAGATGCACTGACATGTGAAAACACATGACGTCATAAGCACGGACCTTAGAGTCCAATCGTGCAACATATATGCACCGACAAGAATCCATAAAGCACAGAGATGCACTGACTTTATTTTTGCCAGAAAGGAAAGTTTGCACCGAGTCGAAAGCAAGCACCGACTAAGATTGGCAGGAAAAGCACCGATGTGGAATGAAGGAGAAGATGCACCAACCTACTTTAGCTACCTATAAGATTTGCACCGAGTCTAATAGGCCTGAAACAATACCTGCACCAACCTCATTGCTATAGGGATTTCTATAGAATTGGCTATGCACCAATCATGTTTTTATCTTAATCAAAGTATGCACCGAGTATGTTAATGCAATAAGAAGATGCACCGACTTCATGTTATTCAGAAAGAGAAAGAATGTACCGAGTTGGGATATGCAGTCCAAGCAAGAGCTGCACTGAGATGGTAGAGAGAAATGCGCAGAACAAAGAGAGATGCAAGACAGACTTGCACCGAGTTGGATTTGCACTGAGATAAAAGAAATGAGCAGACTGAATAATGCATTCTAGTCAAGAATAGCACCGAACCAGATATTGCACCGACCTTGAGAGGTAAGATGTAGAGACATGATGTGCACAGACCTTGGTGCACACGACCTAGTATAATGCACTGAGACAGAATATGAACGATAGAACCTGTGCCTGAACAAGGACATGCACCGAGGCAAGCACTTTATGCGAGAAATGCAGAACTTGGAGAAACTTGCACCGAGGAAGCGTATTGTTGGCATGTTTTTCCCACTTACTGTATTAAGGGTCTCTCCCGTTCCTTCCACTAAAACAATGTGAGAAATGTATATATGAATGGTGGGAAGGAACAGAAATACACAAACCTGTGATCGCCACCAAGATGTCGAACGTGATGGACACGTCGTACCTTGGAAAAAGAGAAAGGAACTCACCTTATGAGCAACGCTGAGAGGATGTACGGTCAATGAAGAATCGTCAGTTATGATGAGCGGCCGCACAGTAGACCGTCTAAAGGTGCTGCAGAGGATGCGGGATGAAGAACTACTGGTAGATGAACAGCTCCAATCCAACCGCAGCATGAAGAAGAACGGTCCACATTCCACCGCACGTATCCTTGAACGGACCGATTCGAACAACGCGAGACCACCACACTAGAAATTATAAGAGTCCAACCTCTACCCTTTCCGGTCAGCCAGAAAGGATAGGCCTCGCGTTAGTGTGTTGCTGACCTACAAAATGACGTGTAGAACACAAAGAAAAACCCGAATTAGAACTAGAAAGTATGGTAAATGCTCGAACGGAAGCAAACTAACATAACTAAATGGAATGGGAAATACCTTGGGATTTTTAAACCCTTGGGGGCGTCAAAAATCATACGAGGGTGTGTGCATGATGTATGAAAATGAGGAAAACGTGGAGGAAATGTGGAGAAAGTGATGCATGCAAACAAAAGGGGACGACAGAACTAAATGTACTAATAACTCAACGAACAACTACTCCCTGAATCGGATGCTTGTATGGACGTAGAAGGCCTCCCTCCCTGGTGCTAGGTCATTCAAAGATTCGACAAGGCTTCGCCGTCGACCAAAAATCTCCCCCCCTTTTTGAAGTTGGGCCTTAGGGTCTATTTATAGAGCACCTAAAGTCCTACCTCGAAATTAGGGTTTATAGCCATTTTCAGGTCGAGATTATCACATAAAAGATGAAGATAATTCAATTATCTTCCTTCTGGAATAAACGACACTCAAAATGGTTAAGGATTCGCGGAGAAATCATCGGAGAAAGTTTGGGTGAACAACCTCGAATGATAGGAAAAGCCTTAACCACTTTCTGGTCCGAGAGGATAAACGGTCTCACGATAGACTGCACAAATGATGAGTGGCCAGACATGGGCCGTCCATCCCTGTCGGTGGAAATTCAAATAAATTCGAAGATAATCAATTTATCCACTGAACTGACCGATAAATTCGCGGCTGGACTCTTTCATAGTTGAACGGCTCTTGGAAAACCGCCCAAGCCTGTCGGTGATAAATCCCAAATAAGAAGATAAATAGGTAATTATCTGAACAGTCAACCGACGCTAGGACTCTTGAGAGATAAACGGCTTAGTAGATACCAGACAATGGACTTATGCGGCTAAGCCTAGGCCGTATATATGCTTATCGGTGATAATTCAGACAATTAACCAATATACCCACTAAATGTTCGGACGGCCCACTATCAACCGCACAAATTATTGAACGGCTGGAGGTTGACCGCACATGTATATGGGCATTTGAAATTCATAGAAAAGCTCAATCAACCAAAACCAAGGCCCATTAAGCCCTGAATCAACTCGGACCTAGCCAGGGAGGGAGGCTATCCATAAAATTGGCGCAGAACGTGCCAGAAAATAGTCCAGCGAGTGATGGACAACTCGAGGTATCAATAAATGGGAGTAAGAGAAATGACTCAACTTATCGGTGAAAAATGGGTGTCAACTGATGCCCCTCCTTAACGTTCGCTTTGTAAGGGAGCGAGCGGAGGTGAAGCGGAAGTGAAATGAAACATGGAGACGAAGCGAAAATGAAGCGGAGTGAACTGAAAAGCGGGCGTTAAGGTAAAACGACACCCATTTTTACCAACAAGCGATAGGCATCTTCTGGAAAACTCTGAGCCAAACATAAGGAGTGATTAAACCAAAAGCGACACCGGTCTGGAGGAACTAACTAAAATAAAAAGAAACACACGATCAACCTCATGGGGGACACCATCCCGCGAACCAATGAGGAGACCAGAATAAGTAGCGAAAAAGTGAAGAAACTGACTAAAACTCCAGATGGGGACCTCTTAATCAACCAAACCACGCGAATCGACCAAAGAGAACCTTCCAATTCAGAGTGGAATAGTTCCTCTTACCCAAACACCGAACATATAGCTAACCATCACTGGTGGGACGTTATTCAGGCAAACCATGGGTCATGAATGTTCAAAAGAATGCGTATGATGCATGCTGGGCTAAAAATAAAAGAAATCGTTAAAATAAATGCAAAGGCAGATTAAAATATAAAATACTCGAGAATAATATTGCTAGGCTGAGAGAATCAGAGTCAAGACACTATCCGCAACCACAGCGTGCAGGATAGAACCATCCTCCCCAGGACATCCCAACCTAACGGCCTATCCGGAGATTAAACGCATGAACCCGGACCATCATCATTTTTGTTGAAGGGGAACATCAGATCTTGGAACACGTAGATAACCAACCGGTCCTCGAGATAATATAGCATAGTACCATATAGTAATGCAGTAAGGGAGATAGGGATAGAAGGCCATACCTGACTTACCTGTGCAGGCGAAGCGGCAAGTGAAAGGTGATGCTGCAAGAAATGTCAGTAGCAAGATTTGCAATAATATCATCAAATAACCAAATTTATCACATAGTGATGAGGCACATGAACGGTCAAACAGGAACCGCCACAAATGACAAACGGCTATGGACAAGCCGCCCAAGAGCATTGAATGTGAATATTTTGAAAAGAGCAAGGACGGTCAAATCTAAACCGTTCTAATTGGGACGGCCGTAATAGAGCCATTCAAGTGCAACATACCATTAGATAAGAACGGCAAGAAACAAGCCGCCCAATACTTGGACGGCCTATCATTAGATCGCCCTACCTCTAGAACTTCAAAAGCCTGAAACCTAAACCCCAACCGAACCTCTCCATTCCCTCTCTCTCTCTCTCCCAAACTCTCTCTTCACATTCTCGGACTCCCAAACCCTTTTCCACGATGCAGACGAAGCACCAAGCGACCCGCCCCGGCGTGGCCGGAGAGGAGGGAAGCTCGCCGCCGCCGTCGGCGGATGCCGCCGTGGAGATGCCGCCGGCAATCCGTGAAAGGGGCGAAACGCTACCGCCGACCGAACCAGAGACCGCTGCCGTGACCGGAGAAGAAGCAGAGGAAAAAGGAGACACGGTCAAGACAGGGCTGATGTTATAAAGGGATGATCAGGTCAGGACCGTTTCCATATAGAGTCGACACATGATGGAAAGAAGGTCGACGTTGTGAAACTCTTGGAAAGAAGCGGTCGTGGGATGATCGCTACTTGACAGTGGCGGTCGCCTGATGGCCGCTACTATCCCAGACACAGAAAATGATGGTCAAGTGCTTTCCAGATAATTGGGCTTTGAGGATACAACCAGCTCGGCGTCCTAGTAGGAATCCCAGGCTTGCAGAGACTTACGGAGGCCTTGAAACATGATCCCCTTGTCTGATAGAAGGAATATCTGGCAGAGAGGTTCACAAGTCCAAGACAATGTGCCTACAAGTGTAAAGTGTACTAATAGTCACATACCGAAGTATATGCTATATACTTATGAAAGACTTGGAGATGAGAGTGAGACCGTGAAACGACGATCAATCAACAATGAAAACCAGTCCATAAAGCATGTAGAAATATCTTTAATACAAGATTATAAAGGGTTTTGGCATGAAATTAACATAAGTTTAAAGTAAGTTCCAAAAATATGTAAGCCATGGAATCTAGCATGATGGATGCATAATATAACCATTAGTACGAATCCAAGGTCATAATCAGGAATACATTTACATAGGCTTAATATATATTTTAAAGGGTCGATGTGCGTTATGTTTAAGGTTAATAGGAAGCAGAAAATAGAAACCTAATAGTGGTCTATCCAGAACTGCTTCTACACCTACGCAGTCAGTCGACGGATCGATAAAAGACAGTGGCGGTCTTGGGGAGACCGTTTTAAGCTTGCCAGCCAGAAGGGACAAAAAGTTCAGTTAAGGCCTATTCTAGGGCAAGTAATGCATAAAAACTCTAGCAAACATGAAGGTAAGTCATGATAGAAGAAAAGTAATGTATGGAGATGCATGAATTTATGTGAATTGAATCAAATTATCATATTCTTCTTAAAGAACAAGGTTCATGTATGCAGAAATAACCCTGCATGCGCAGTGAACATAAATCATGAAATCCTCCATGTATAGTGCATGAAATCATGAGCAATCAAAGGGCTTTTGTCATAACATGTTAATTTAGCTATCTACGAGATAACCTACCTCTGGAAGTTCTCCTATGAATCAAATTTCTAACTGGAAGTTGATGTTGGCCCCTGCACGTCCTACGTGGAACCGGCTACTTCTTGCCCTTCTATCTCTTCAACCACTCGTCCTAAAGTCACCAAACTTAGAGAATAGGTAGAAGATATAAAGGAAAATAATAAGTTCTAAAGGTAGAACTTGAACTAATCTCGTTTAGGGCCTCTAATCTCCTATTCTTTTCTGGACGGACGCACTATCTTATGTGCAGACTGCAGAGGGGCAGCGACTTCTGGGGCTTCTAGCTCCTTACAGACTCGACCTCCTAGCATGAAAATTGGAGGGGTGTTAGACAATATAAAGGAGAACATGTTGTATCTCTGTGATTTTGATGATGTCAAACACTATGACTCATCATGAGTCTATGTGTGAATGTGGTTTTGATGAAATCATAGATGAAGTCATATGTGTTGATGTTGCTTTGGTTTTGATGCATTTGTTAAAGTCATCATGAACTCATCATATATAGAAGTATGTTTGTTGAACTCTGTAAGAACAGGTTCTAAAGACAAATCAAAATGTCAGTGAAGTCAATTGAAGCTTTAACAGAACCAGTCAGAAAGAGAAGCCAGGTCACCGTTGGAAGAAAAGCAGTCAGGTCGATGCAGCTGAAGAGTTTCATGTTGATCAGGTCGATGCAGCGGCCATGGTTAAAGCAATCAGGTCGATGCACATTGGTCGTTCAAGCAAGAAAGGTCGATGCAGTTACGCTTTCAGAAGCATTCTTCAGAGTTAAGCATCAATGCAATAAAGAACTGCACCGACGCACTTAGTTCAAATTCTCTATGAAGAATTCAACAAAGTTGAAGCAGCAGACATGAGTAGTTAGTAAGGTCCAAGATAAGGTCAGAGCATCCAAGTAAGATCATAGTAAACATGTTGATGGACCAAGACACTCAAGTGCTACATCTGTGAGGATGTCGGTGCACTCAAGAGGCAAGTCGATGAAGTAGTTGGGAACTAGATGTTGCAGATCAACTAAGGTCTGAGCATTCTAAAGATAGGTTGATGCACATTACAATGAACAAGGTCGATGCAGCAGAAGAAATTGATTGACCCTAGTGAAATTCAGTCTACAACCATGAAGGGAAACTCAAGGTCTCCAATAGCCAAGTCCATAGTAGTTCAACAAAGCAGCAACAACAAAAGAAGGATGAAGCAACAGAAGAGCACACTGAAGCACTGCCTTAAGCCAGAAGGTTAGAGCATAAGAATAGTGCCTAGATGCACTAAGTCAAAGGTCAATGCATCTATATTAACTGTTGCCAGTGAGGTCGATACTTCAGACAATCCAACTCTGTATCCCTTAACTAAAATCCAGATCCGATAAGGGAGCTCGAACCTACTGTTAGTAAATTACTGGCATGTGATCTCAGGAAGAGAAAATGAGTGGCACACGAACCCAGGAAGCAATGATTGGCACATGATCCGAGGCACTCTATCCAAAGAACTATCCTACCTCTTGCCACGTTGACCAATGAGAAAAGCTGGATCAAATCAGTCTATCCAAAAGGATTTCCGGCACCCCTGTTCTATAAATAGGGGATGTCTTCTTCCGAAAGAAGTGAGAAATAGATAGATGAATTGAAAAAGAGCTGCAGTAGTGAAATAGGAGAAGTGTGGCTGTAGAAGTAGAAGAAAAGATTACCAGAGAAGAAAAAGGAGAGCCAGTTAGTGAGCATAAGAAAAGAATTGAGAAAAAGAAGAGAGAGTTCAGAGAAGAAGATCGTGAGAGTAAGAAGGAGAAGTGTGAAGCATCAGAGCAGTGAAAGAGTGCACAGCTAGAGTTTTAGAGAAGATCTGATCATGATTGGTCTTTGGATCAGATCCAAGCCAATTTGCTCGTTGTAGAGCTATATCATCTTTCCTGGTTTTTGTTTTCATTTCTTCCTATTTTATTTTCATTGTTTCCTGTTCGGATAGCAAGCTGTGAGGCTCAGCTGTAAGAGGATATGTTCCTCTGGTTAGCAAAGCTATAAGGCTTAGCGGATAGCAAAGTTGTAAGGCTCAGCACTATAAGCAAGCTGTGATGCCCAACAGTTCAAGCTGTTAGTCAGCGGAAGCCTCACTCTGGTAGAGTGAGGGGTGGATGTAGGTTTGCTTTGTGCGAATCGAACCACCTAAAAACCCTCTGTGTCTATGGTGTGCTTTGTGTGATTGGTCATTTTCTTTCAACCCCACTTCAGGCTGGCTTGAATGTTTAGTGTTCGATATTTGTTTTATGAGCACTTGGGATTGCGAGGTCTAAATAGGTGTTCTACCTTAAGTGTTTAAAGTCAATTCTGAGTGAACCTAGTGCACAACATAGTTTGTTAGTCACCTAGTGCTCAAAGTGTGTGTGTTTTATCCTACATGAACTAACTCAATCTCAGAGTTATCTTTCTTTTGTGGGTTATTCATCAGCAGACTAATTTATCTATAATGTTAGCTTTCACACTCTTGTGTTTGTCTGCTTAGGAATGCTACAATCATTCTAGTTCAGCGTAGCAACTCTTGTTTTCTGCCGAGTGTTTGTCCTAGTTTATCATCAGCCCATTTGAGTTGTCATATGTTTTTTTAATGCATGGATTTTAATAGTGAGATATATTCACCCCCTTCTAGATCTCGATCCTGCACCGTAACAATTGGTATCAGAGTAGGCTTTGATCCATCAGATCCGACGATCTACAGAGGATCCTACTGGTTTTAGGTGCATTTCTTGTTGTGCTTAGGCCATTGCATTGAGTTGCCTTGGAATTGGTCTCCATAGGTCATCCACCGGTTTTCAATGGTTCCAATTTCGAGTCATGGATTCGTAGCATGCACAAGTTTGTTGAGTCTGGTAATCCTAGTCTATGGAATCTTATCACTCATGGTCCATACAAGCTACCTAAGGATAAATTGAAATGGACTGATCGTCATAGATCTAGGAATGGTGATAATCTTCAAGCTCTAAAGTTAATTAAGGATTCTATTGATTATGACATACTTTCTTGTTTCTCTGCTTGCAGGACTGGCAAAGAGATCTGGGACAAAATAATGACTATCCACGGAAAAGAGGATGACAAGTGTCTCATGGCAGACAAAAGTGATCACAATAGTGATCAAAATGAGGACGAGGAGGAGGTAAGTTCTCTGTTTAAAAACTATTCTGTAGATGACTGGGTGAATGCATATCATGATTTACTTGAATCTCAAGAACTGCTAAGAAAACAACACAAGATGTTGAAAAAGAAACTGAATGCTAGCATAAATATCTGCTTAGAGAATGATGACTTAGAATCTCTGAAAATTAAAAATAATTGTCTGAAAAAACAATTGGAAGATCTTGAATGTGTTAACTCAGAACTAAATAAACTGAAATCTGAACATGGACCTATTAGAAAATCCATTAAAGAAAGTGAAGAAAAATTTAGGAAACTTGAAGAGGAGAAGAATTTGATTACTGAAAAAATTGATGCCATCAAGTCTGTGAACATGAAACTACAGAAAAATATTGAAAAACTATAAAAAGACTCGAAGGAATCTCAAATTAAAAGGGAACAAGAGATCACTTCTGATGATCAATTGTTAATAAATGAGTTAGTTCAAAATGACAAACTCAAGGAAGAGATTGAAAAATTAAATCATCTAAACATCACCCTGTCAGATAGATTGATGGCTTTTGAAAAGGGTAAGTGTGTAATATCAGACTATTTAGACGATTTGGAGAATTCTAAAAGTGAAATTGAAACTCTCAAATCTATCAATGCATTATTCAATGAAAGACTGGCTGAGAGTGAAGAGGAAAATGCAAATTCTGAACTGTTGATTGTTTCTCTAGAAAATGAGATTCAAGACTTAAAAAATTCATTGTCTAGATTTGTTGATGGTCAAGAAAATCTGGACAAACTGTTGGGAACGAAGGTTAATTTTAGAAAAGAGGGGTTAGGCTTCAATCCAGGTTAATAAAAAATCTTTTGAAAATAAATTGAAGACATCCTTTGTCAAAGCTTCAAATGTAGCCACCACCTCAAAGGTTAAACACCTAACTATTAAGAAAATTCAGAAACAACCTAAAAAGGTGATAAAGAATAATCACTTGCAGGAAAAGTCAAGAAACACTCATGCCAGAACTGTGCATGTTGTACACAACTTAAACACACATTCACATGCACACAAAAAGGAAATGTCATGTCATTATTGTCACAAAGTTGGTCATTTAATGTATGAGTGTAGATTGATGGAACAAGATGATCTGAATGCAAGTGCAATGCATGCTAGGAAATTTCATAGTAGAAATCATGCATTTCAGAAAAAGAAAATTCACTATTTTTACTATGGTAAATTAGGTCACATTGTTGCTCAATGTTGGGATGCTTAGGGGAGAAGATTTAATTCTAAACCTATTAATTTTCCTAAAAATCAAAATGCTTTTTGTAGAAACAAATTTGTTTTTAAAGGAAAATGTCATGCATGCTTTGAGTGTGGGAAACAAGGCCACCGAACATCTGACTATTGGTTGGACAGTCACAAGAAACAAAATCTTTATGTTAAAAATAGAAATATTCATGTTCACGCATATGAATTCTATGCTCATGCTAATATGCTTAAAAAGAACAAAAAGTCGTATGCTTCATGCCATTATTGTGGTAAAGTTCGGCATTCTATGAATGATTGTCATTTAATGAAATGTGATGATTTGAAGGCCCAAAGGTTATGGAAAGGATCTTTCAATAATGTTACTAACACTTCAGGACTCAAGGAGACTTGGGTACCTAAATCTGCAAAATTAGAAGTTGTCTTTGCAGGAGTGCCTTGGTACTGAGGAATAAAAGAGGTTGAATAAGCCAAGGCACCTGAGTATGATGAAACCCCAAACTCTGAATTTTACTGGTTTGATCATGTCAGTTTTCAATAATCTATTTCGGATAGCAGCATATCATGCGTTATCTGTCAGTGAAAATCTCGTGCATACATTACATTGAGAGTACATTGCATATCATGCCCTAAAATCTGGCAAGTTAAATTCAGTTGCTCATATTGTCTGAATGCTTTTCAACTGATTGATTGTTTGAAGAGAATGTGAACTAATTGGGTAATCAATGAAAATTCAAGTTGTGAATTGAGAAGATGTTGCATACATTTTCACACGTGCATAGACAAAATTGCGTAGTCATGCATTGTCATGAAAAATTCATCTGCAATGTTTGGATTGAATCTGAAAATTTTGAGGTGTATATAGGACTACACTTGAATTGCATTTTTATGCATGACTTCATGGTATAATAAATGATGATATGAATAAGGACAGGTTAAGCCTGTTTGTAAGCTTTCACCATGCGTGAGGTGATCCTAAGATCTAAGTCCTCCGCCCAGTACCTTCAGTCAAACTTGCACTTAGAATAGTTTAGATGTTCATGAGCATAATACATTAAACTCCCTGCATAAGTTTTCATTGCATATGCTGCATTCAGAGTTCAGTCATACAATGCATAGAGACAGGGGGAGTCAGTCAAGGTAATTTTGTGTCTTATGCATATGCATGTGTTTAGATCAATCAACTCCCTACATGATCTTCATGTCATATTTGATGTTTGAAGTGCATTCAAAAAAGGGGAATTCCTGCATCTTATAGGTTGCTCATGTACATGATGATGCTTGAATCACTTGCACATCATCATCAACAAAAATGTCAAAAGATTGCTTAAACATGCTCGCACATAGATAAGTGGAATTCTTGCATTTCATTATTTAGCATTGTGCATTTCCTTGTTCTTATACATACACTGATGCATGTACACACATAGGAGGAACTCTTGTATTCTGAAGATTGGTCATGTGCAGTAGGTTGCTCAGATGCATAACTAATGCCTGATCACTGTTTACATTCATTCTTCATGGTCTGATACATTTTGATTGAGAGCTCATGCATTCTGAAGTCTGTTTATGTGCATTTGGTTGTTCATATGCACAATAATGTCTGATCAGTGTCTACATTCATGCATATCATTGTCTTTTATTATTCAGATATATCCATCTTGTTGTTCTTTAAGTCACCTGAAAGGGTGTCATATCTGCTACCTGATTAGGCTTCAATTGTTGAATCCTTTGAAGTCCTATCTACCTGTTGAACTCTTGGCCATCTCTGTCACATGTCTGAACTTCAAGTTTCTCAAACATTGTGCATGTTCCTGTTGTTGTTTCTATTGATATATTGGCTGCTTCTAAAAACTTTCTTGATACACCTATAATTTGGGAAGATTTCAATCCGTGTACCTTGACCATAAATCTGAAAAATATTTTATCTAGGAATCTTCTGTTATACAGGATTATGAATGTTTAAAAAGACTCAAATTGGTTTAAGTTTAATGTATTCATTGAGTTGATTATGAATATCTTGAAAATATCTGAGTCAACTTTAATAAACTTTAACTAGCTGCTTCATATTGAGTCATGTAAAATCTTCTGAAATCTGAAAATGTTCAAATCATGACTTTCTTTGGTTGAGATATATATAGTGAGTATTGTTTTTAAACAACTGAAAGATATGAAAAGTTTCTAAGGGTAAATATATGTCAGAGCAATGACAATGGCTACTGAGAAACCATGTCTAAAATTAGACTGTGCCATAAGGTACAATAGTTATCTCTGCTAAATATTTATTGCAATATCTGTGAAATCTTTGGCAGAGCAATGACATGGTGAGTGGTGAGTAACATGGTCACTTCACCTAAGACGTGTTGTGCCTCATGTCAAAAGACATTCTATTGTTAACTCTGTTCAATATCAAGCATTACAGTTAGTCATACCAAGTGCTTAGGGATACTGGCGTCTAAACAATGTGTATCCTCTCGAGACAAGGGTGTACTAAACTCAATTGCTCCTGAAATTTGAATATGAAAACTGATGTTTGAGCAAAAGAAAAATCTAAAACTGATTGAAAAGAAAAATTGCTGAACCTCAGGAATAAAATCTTAAAATTTTCATGGTTGTTTAACCTCAATACTAATGAATGTAATTTCTAAAGAAGTCATTGAAATGAATGAGTAATATGTGATACGCACAGCGGAAAGTGCGATAGAAGGGGGGGATGAATAGATCACTCCCAAATTCGATAAACTCAGAAATAAATACTCAACCCTTCAAAACAGAATGAAGAAATGCTTCGGAGATATGTAATAGATATATCTAGACGAAGGATTGAGATCAAGAGAGAAATTCATGATGAAGTAATATATCAAGTAGATGGAGAGCAAGCACAAAGAAGATAGGCAAACCCACAAGAGAGACAGTGTTTTTAGGTGGTTCGATCGCTACCCGCAATCTACATCCACCCCTCACTCAGAAGAGTAAGGTTTCCTTGCAATGATCAATCGCACACAGCAGACTCAGTCTGCGACAACCGCTGCCAAACAGCTTGCCCTGAGGAACACCCTCCTCAGCCTTCTGATCAACCAGAAGAAGCACTGGAGAACAAATCTCCCTTCCTTTGCGCGTAGCAAAGGGAACCCTGTGACATTGCTCCCAAGCAACTCACAAAACTAGATGATCAAACCTCTCTTCCTCCAAGAACAATGGAGGGAAACCGGATAACTTCTGCCTTCCTCCGAGCAAGCTTGGAGGGTAACACAATGGAATTGAAAGCGAAGGAAACTCGAAAATAAAAGATCAATGGAAAACAATTATCTCTAAGACAAAATAATGTAGCTTCCGTAGAAGCAAATCTTTAGATTCACAGACAGCTATCTCTCTCTCAGAATCTTCTCTCTACTCCTGATGGAGTGGTTTGTCTCTGGTTTTCTCTCTTGATCCACACCACTACTCTCACTCTTCTCTCCCTTTTCACTATTCCATTCCTTTTCTTTTACGAACCCTTTTCCTTAGTATATATATGTCTTTTCCAGAAACTTAGGCGTGAGGATACCACGTTTCTTGCCTGAAAGGTTGGGGCACGTGTCGGAATATTCTGGACCTCTATCTTCCGCGGATCACGTGCCATCCACCTGGTGAATGCACAGATAGACTGTAAGAAAAAGGAATAAACATTTTGTCACACACTTAGCACAAGTCGTACCAACGTAGAGAGTAAGTAAGCATAAACTACACTAAGTAGGAATTTCCAAGTCAAACAATGCACTGACTTACTACAAGGTGAACAAGAGGTTGCACCGAGTTGAAGTGAGCAAAAACGTGAGATGCGCTGACATGTGAAAACGCATGACGTCATAAGGGCGGACCTTAGAGTCCAATCGTGCAACATATATGCACTGACAAGAATCCATAAAGCACAAAGATGCACTGACTTTATTTTTTCCAGAAAGGAAAGTTTGCACCGAGTCGAAAGCAAGCACCGACTAAGATTGGCAGGAAAAGCACCGATGTGGAATGAAGCAGAAGATGCACCAACCTACTTTAGCTACCTACAAGATTTGCACCGAGTCTAATAGGCCTGAAACAAGACCTGCACCAACCTCGTTGCTGTAGGGATTTCTATAGACTTGGCTATGGACCGATCATGTTTTTATCTTAAGCAAAGTATGCCGCGAGTATGTTAATGCAATAAGAAGATGCACCGACTTCATGTTATTCAGAAAGAGAGAATGAACCGAGTTGGGATATGCAGTCCAAGCAAGAGCTGCACCGAGATGGCAGAGAGAAATGCGCAGAACAAAGAGAGATGCAAGATAGACTTGCACCGAGTTGGAGTTGCACTAAGATAAAAGAAATGAGCAGACTGAATAATGCATTCTAGTCAAGAATAGCATCGACCCAGATATTGCACCGACCTCGAGAGGTAAGATGCAGAGACATGATGTGCATGGACCTTGGTGCACACGACCTAGTATAATCCACTGACATAGAATATGAACGACAGAACCTGTGCGTGAACAAGGGCAAGCACTTTATGCGAGAAATGCAGAACTTGGAGAAGCTTGCACCGAGCAAGCTTATGAACGAGACAATGCATGCACTGACTTAATATGCATTAAGCAAAAAGATGAATGACAAATAATGCACGGACCTAAATCATGCAACAAGCGTAGACCACTTTCATGCTTAGAAACATAGAAATGCACCGCGGCAAAATATGCACGGACATTATGCGAGATGCACCGAGCTCTTCTGATACTAGCACAAGTACTGTTGAGCTCATTAAAAGAAACTTGCACCGAGGCAAGGACATACCACGTCTAGAGTAGAGCAAGCACTGATATATTGAATGCATATGAATAGAAAAATGCACGGACCTTTATTGCAAGACTGCGATAAAATAAATTGATTTATAGAGTGAGACATCATCAAAACCGTAGGGATGGAACAATCTCCCCCTTTTTGATGATGGCAACACTATGAATCAAGCAATGTCAGGGCATTAAAAAGAGATAAAAAACAATCAAAAGCAAACCAAAATGTGCATATTGACAAGCCAAAAAGCCATTCCCAAAGACACCATCTTCTGAACCTCTTCTCTCTCCAAATCAGCTCCCCTACAACTCGCTCTCAGATGCCCTCTTACCGCCTGAACCATCTGACCTCTCTCCCACTTTGACATCATCAAAAGGAAATGAAAGATATATGCAGTTGCTGGAGACATGAGGAAGAAGTACAGTGGCTTCGAAGTGTAGAAAGACTCATGAGCATATCTTAAGAGAATAAGTGAGGCACTAAACTCAAGAGAAGATTCTTTAACTCTGGTAAGCAAAAGAGAATTAGAATGATAGGGAAGTTTATCCACATATAGGGTATATGATGTAGAGCAGGGATGAACAAGTATGACAAGACATAGCTGATCAAATAACTCTACTAAGTAGACGACAAGAGACAAAAACAGAGAAGGTGTGCTCAAGGTATTGAGGACAAGCATTCCAGAAATTGCACAAATATAAAGGATATTATAGAGATTTTCAAGATATTGACCAGTAAGTAAGTTGGTAAATCACATCTTTGACATTAGGGAGACACCTTGAGCAGAGGCCGGAATCCCCAGTTACTCAATGTGAAAACCTCATTACCTCTCCTTTTTAGAGAATAGAGTTAGTAACTATGGCTTTTTACGTGAGGAAACACCTTGATCAGAGGCCAGAGTCCCCAGTTACTCACCACCTTGTCACCATTGCTCTGTGAAGGTCAGAAACATTAAGTTTATTTTGCAAGTTTTTTTTTTTGAATTTGACACCTCATGACATAGGAAAGACTTCATTTCATTGATGAAGCTCCCAGCTTCTCAGTGATCAAACCATAGACCTTTATTCATTTGGTTGATCCCTTATATTGTTGAGATGAAGTGTTTGAAAACAATACCAGAAGAACTGTTTCTTTGAAATGAATCTTGAAGTCTAGATTTCAAGTTGTTCTGGACAGATATCAATATATACAAGTTTTAACCTGAACCAGAATCATGAACAATGTAGGAAGATATACTTCGGACACCTAATTCAAGTCTCTGATAGTCTACTAGAGAAAAGATTCTAGCTGGACTTTAGTTACACAAACTTATAGACTTAAGAGATGAATGAGATTCTACTGTCTAAGAGAGAACCGCACTCATTCAATCATGAGAACCAGCAATGACACACATCTGGTCAAACTTTTGGGTCAGTCAAACTTCACTAACTGCAAAGCTCCCCCTCAATTGATGCACAGTAGGAAACTAATCAGCAGACACTCAGAACTCCCCCTCACGGTTAGGACATGCTCCTCACACAACCTCTTGCCAAGATTAAAAAAAATACAATATCAGGAGATTAGAAATCAAGATAATTTAAATAAGCCTAAGTCTCTCCTAAATGTGGTGAATTTGTCACTGTCTAGAGGCTTGGTGAAGTTATCAGCAATTTGATTAGCAGTGCCTACATGAATCAGTTCAAAGGTGTTCTTAGAAACCTCATCTCTTATGAAATGATGCCTTATTTCTATGTGTTTGGTGCGGGAATGCAAGACAGGATTCTTGGCTAGATTGATGGCACTAGTATTATCACAGTAAATGGGTGTGCACCCCAGGTCTACTTGATAGTCTTGAAGCTGGTGTTTAATCCAAATGACTTATGTACCGTAACTCCCTATAGTCACGTACTCAGCCTCTGCAGTGGAGAGGGCCACAAAATTTTGTTTCTTGGAACCCTAAGATACTAAACACCCACCTAGAAATTCACAATGACCACTAGTGCTTTTTCTATCTAGTTTACACCCGGCATAGTCTGCATCTGTGTATGCAATTAAGTCTAGAGTGTGTGATGCAGGAAACCATAAACCAAGGGTGTGTGTAGCATACAGATATCTAAAAATTCTTTTTACTGCATCTAGATGCAATTCAGTGGGTCTAGATTTATACCTTGCACACATTCCTACACTGAACTATATATCAGATCTTGAAGCTGTCAAATAGAGTAGAGATCCAATCATACCTCGGTAGAGCTTGGCATCTACTTCTTTACCTATCTCATCTGCATCCAATGAGGTATTGGTACCCGTTGGTGTTGTAATGTGCTTCAAGTTGTTCATGCCAAACCTATTGAGAATGTCCAATGTATACTTGGTCTGGTTGATGAAGCATCCTTCCTCCAACTGTTGTATTTGCAGACCAAGAAAATACTTCAGTTCGCCTACCAAGCTCATTTCAAATTCTGCTGACATCAATGTTGAAAATTCATTACATAGATCCGTACTTGTTGAGCCGAAGACAATGTCATCTACGTATACCTGGACTATGATGAGATCTTCATTAAAGCATTTTGTAAAAAGAGTTTGATCTACCTTACCTCTTTGGTAGCCCTTGCTGATCAAAAATTCCGTTAATCTCTCATACCAGGCTCGAGGGGCATGCTTTAAGCCATACATGGCTTTATTCAATCTGAAAACTTGGTCAGGTTTAGTGGAGAATAGAAATCCGGGGGGCTGTTGAACAAAAACTTCTTCCTTGATAATTCCATTTAAGAACGCACTCTTCACATCCATTTGTTGGAGTTTTATATTTTTAGAGCATGCAAATGCTAACAATATTCTTATAGCTTCCATCCTAGCAACAGGTGCGTAGGACTCATCGAAGTCAACTCCAAATTCTTGACAGTAGCCCTTGGCTACTAGTCTGGCTTTATTTCTAAAAATAATTCCATCTTCATTCATTTTATTCTTGAACACCCATTTGGTTCCTATCACATTAGTGTTCTTAGGTCTTGGAACAAGTTCTCAGACATTGTTTCTATCAAATTGACCTAACTCTTCAGACATGGCATTGACCCAAGATGCATCGTTTAAGGCTTCTTCTACTGATTTTGGTTCAATTTGAGAAACTAAAGCAATTAAATCTTGATTTTGAACACTTTTGAAATGAGACCTAGTCCTAGGGTGATCCCTTAAATCTCCTATGATATTATTCTCAAGGTGGTCTTTCAAGAATCTAACATTGGTTGAGGACTCACCTGGTTCGGTTGAGCTTACTTGATTCTGATCGGTTTGTCCTTCGGGATGCTCAATTTCATCCTTCAATTTCTCCTCAAGAAATTCTCCATCATGCTTTGAAGACCTGTCAGCATCATCAAGGTTGTTAGCATCTGATGATTCACCAATTATCACATGAGGAGTTTCATCTACAGTTTGGTCTGTTACATTGAAAACCCTATAGTCCCTAGATGTTTCAGAGTATCCCAGAAAGATTTCTTGAGTACTTCTAGCATCAAATTTATCTAGGTCCCTTTTATTATTGTTATGGATGAAACATTTTGAACCAAAAATTCTAAAATATGAGACATTTGGCTTTTTACCTTTAAGAAGTTCCTAGGGAGGTTTCTTAAGGACATGTCTTACCATTGCTCGGTTAATTGTGTAGCAGGCTGTGTTGGCTGCCTCCGCCCAAAATGTCATGGGAAGTTGACTTTCGACCAGCATGGTTCTGGCCATTTCTATGATTGTCCGATTTCTTCTCTCAACAATTCCGTTCTGCTCTGGAGTCCTACGAGAAGAGAATTTGTGAGTCAGTCCCTCTTTATTGCAAAAGTCAGAAAATAAAGAATTCTCAAACTCACCTCCATGGTCAGTTTGAATTATTGAAATATAGTGAGAACCTTCTTGTTTGACTTTATTGAAGAAATGTTCAAACTTCTGAAATGCATCATTTTTATTTGCCAAGAAAAATAGCCATGAAAACCTAGAGAAATCATCTACAATGACGAACCCAAATCTTTTCCCATTCAAGCTCAAAGTTCTGGTTGGACCAAAAAGGTCCATATGCAAGAGTTCCATTGGTTTGGTTGATAAAGGCTCAGATCTGAGCTTAAATGACTTGCGAGTTTGCTTGCCTAGCGCACAAGCATCACAGATTTTTGAGATAGAGTTAAACTTGATTTTAGGCATGCCTCTAACTAAATCATTCTTGATCAATTTATTCAAAGTAGAAAAAACTAGCATGGCTTAAACGTCTATGCCAATCAAAAGCATTATTTTCAGAATTAGCAGATAAGCAGAGATTAGATTCGCACTCAACATCTAAGTCTACCATGTAGACGTTATTGGTCCTGTTGGCTACAAATTTAACAAGATCAGAATTTATTTTGAAGATTTTGCATGAGTTATTATCAAACACAACCCTATGACCCTTGTCACATAATTGACTGATGCTAATCAGATTGTGTTGAAGACCTTCCACAAGTAAAACTTTCTCAATTGAGTTAGTGGAGGACTTACCAACTGTGCCAACCCCAATGATCTTACCTCTGTTCTTTCCTCCGAATTTGACCAGACCCCCT
Source organism: Amorphophallus konjac (assembly GCA_022559845.1). Taxonomy (NCBI): domain Eukaryota; kingdom Viridiplantae; phylum Streptophyta; class Magnoliopsida; order Alismatales; family Araceae; genus Amorphophallus; species Amorphophallus konjac. Next base: position 45,042,285 of record CM040129.1, read on the forward strand.
ACCTTCATTTCTAGCTTGCTGAACTTGGATCGGTCTCCTGTCATGTGCTTGGAGCATCCACTATCAAGGTACCATTTGTTGTTCTCAACTGCTAGGCAAGCCTACACAAAAGAAATCAAGCAAGGTGGTTTGGAACCCAATATAAGTTGGGTCCAAGTACATCATTTAAATCTTTAAGCAGGTGTTTGGGAATCCAAAATTGTTTCAGCTTGTTTTTCTATTGCATCTTATTTTTTGGTCTATTGAAATTGTCACCAGAATTTTGTCCAGCTGGTCTAGAGAAATGGAATCTATTCCAGTTTTTAGACCTTTCATCCCTGGGGTATCTTCTGTACTCATGTTGATTACCGAATTTTTGAGGATGTATGTTATTTCCCCAGTAACTTCTGTTCAGGCCCATTCTATTATAGTAATTCCAACTTCTATTCTGATACATTTGCCTGGTCCAGCTACCATTTCTGTTCTGGTGAATGGGCTTAGTGAAGTTCTTCCCTGCTTTAAGATGTTGTTCAATATGGTTTGTTGCTTTCTCCTTTTGATGCTGAATATTTTGGTTACTGTTGGAGCTGGATAGTGTGTCCGACTTTTCTTTTCCCTTCTCTGGGCAGAAGGTAGTGGTCTTGAACTCAAAGGGTCTCTTATTTGTCGGGTTGTAGCCTAAACCCTCTTTGTTGAAATTTACCCTTGTTCCTAGGATAGAGTCCAGATTTTTTTTCCCTTGAACAAATTTTTCTAAGATTTTTTGTTTGTCTTCCAGCTCTCTTAGCATAGACTGACAATTTTTTAGAAGCTCAGTGTTCACTTTCATAACAGCTTCATACTTCTCAGTGATCACGCTATTTCCATTCAAACTTTCTTCAAGTTTTATTTTGAGTTCGTTGAGCTGTGTGTGAACTTCCTGGTTCTCTGATTTGTGTTTTTCATTTTCCTTCTTCAGAGAAGTCATTTCTTCTAATTGTTCCTTTAATTTCTAATTTTCCTTACTGATTTGACTTTGTTCTTCAATAATAGCATTGAATTTTCTTTTCAGAACCCTATGCTCTTTACTCAGTGAATTGAACTTATCTAACAGTTCAACATAGGCGTCTTCCCAATCATCAATAGAAAAATTCTCGAAAATGTTGGTCACCTCCTCATCGCAATTTGCCATCAGGCAAATTCCTTCTTCGTCCTCCTCTTAGGAGTTGGCTTCTGGATCTTCTTCCTCATCGCTCCACGTGCAGACCATTGCTTGTGGTTTCTTCTTCTGCACCTTGGAGCGCTTCTTTTGAAAGTCGGGACCCTTCTTCTGAAGATCATGGCAATCCCCTTTCATGTGTCCAGGTTTCTTGCAATGAAAACATGTGATTTTCTTGGCATTCCTATTCTTATCATTGCTGGAATCAAAGTTCTTACCAGAGGGATGTGACCTCTTTCTTCTAAAGGTCTTTCCCTTAGTCCTCAAGAATTTCCTGAATTGACGAGTGAGCATTGCTTACTCCTCCTAGTCGAGGTCTGACAACCCGTCAGACTCGCAACTACCACTCCCACTGCTGCTACTGCCTTTACTGTGGGACACCTTGAGGGCAATATTCTTGACCTTCTTGTCGCTTCCTTCACCATTCCTCTTGAAATTCATCTCATACATCATTAAGGATCCTATAAGTTCGGTGACTGTCATTCTCTACAGATCGCTAGACTCCTCTATCACAATGGCCTTAGTGTGCCATGTAGGGGTTAGAGATCTAAGTATCTTACTGACTATATCTCCCTCAGATATCTCTTTCCCAAACCCCTTAAGACTATTCGTAATCAATGACAGTTTGGCATACATCTCAGTTATGGTCTCCTCTGATTTCATCTTAAACAGCACATATTCAGAGGTGAGGAGATTTACCTTCGTTGCTTTCACTTGGGATGTACCTTCATAGATTAACTCCAACTCATCCCACATTTTCTTGGCCGTTTTTCATGCTGAGATGCGGGCGTATTCGTCTGGATGAACTGCACATTGGATGATGTTCAGGGCCGTCCAGTTGAGTGACGAAAGCTTGACTTGATCATCTGTCCATGCGTCTTCGTTCGGTGGCAGATCATATGGCCCTGTGGTGATCACCCTCCAAAGTTTGTGGCTCTACGCCCTTATGAATACCTCCTTCCTATTTTTCCAGAAAAAATAATTGCTACCATTGAAGAAAGGAGGGCGGCTGATAGATTGTCCCTCAGCCATGAAGCTCTGAGGAGCATTAGATCCGGAGTTACCCTAGCCATTGGAGCACATAGTGAGAACCTTCTCTGATACCAATTGATACGCACAACGGAAAGTGAGATAGAAAGGGGGGATGAATAGATCACTCCCAAATTCGATAAACTCAGAAACAAATACTCAACCCTTCAAAACGCAGTGAAGAAAAGCTTCGGAGATATGTAATAGAGATATCTAGACTAAGGGTTGAGATCGAGAGAGAAATTCACGATGAAGCAATATATCAAGTAGATGGAGAGCAAGCACAAAGAAGACAGGCAAACTCACAAGAGAGACAGAGTTTTTAGGTTGTTCGATTGCTACCCGCAATCTACATCCACCCCTCACTCGGAAGAGTAAGGTTTCCTTGCAATGATCAATCGCACACAACAGACTCAGTCTGCGACAACCTCTGCCAAACAACTTGCACTGAGGAACACCCTCCTCAACCTTCTGATCAACCAGAATAAGCACTGGAGAACAAATCTCCCTTCCTTTACGCGCAGCAAAGAGAACCCTGTGACATTACTCCCAAGCAACTCACAAAACTAGAGGATCAAACCTCTCTTCCTCCAAGAACAATAGAGGGAAACCGGAGAACTTCTCCCTTCCACCGAGCAAGCTTGGAGGGTAACACAATGGAATTGAAAGCGAAGGAAACTCGAATATAAAAGATCAATGGAAAATAATTATCTCTAAGACAAAACAATGTAGCTTCCGTAGAAGCAGATCTTCAGATGCACAAATAGCTCTCTCTCTCTCTCATAATCTTCTCTCTGCTCTAGATGGAGTGGTTTGTCTCTGGTTTTCTCTCTTGATCCACACCACTACTCTCACTCTTCTCTCCTTTCTCACTATTCCATTCCTTTTCTTTTACGAACCCTTTTCCTCAGTATATATATGTCTATTCCAGAAACTTAGGCATGAGGATACCACGTTTCCTGCCTGAAAGGTTGGGGCACGTGTCGAAATGTTCTGGACCTCTATCTTCCTCGGATCACGTGCCATCCACCTGGTGAATGCACAGATAGACTGTCAGAAAATGGAATAAATATTTTGTCACAAACATGGCACAAGTTGTACCGACGTAGATAGTAAGTAAGCATAAACTGCACTGAGTAGGAATTTCCAAGTCAAACAATGCATTGACTTACTACAAGGTGAATAAGAGGTTGCACCGAGTTGAAGTGAGTAAAAACGTGAGATGCACTGACATGTGAAAACACATGACGTCATAAGCACGTACCTTAGAGTCCAATCGTGCAACATATATGCACCGACATGAATCCATAAAGCACAGAGATGCACTGACTTTATTTTTGCCTGAAAGGAAAGTTTGCACCGAGTCGAAAGCAAGCACCGACTAAGATTGGCAGGAAAAGCACCGATGTGGAATGAAGCAGAAGATGCACCAACCTACTTTAGCTACCTACAAGATTTGCACCGAGTCTAATAGGCCTGAAACACGACCTGCACCGACCTCGTTGCTGTAGGGATTTCTATAGACTTGGCTATGCACTGATCATGTTTTTATCTTAAGCAAAGTATGCAGCGAGTATGTTAATGCAATACGAAGATGCACCGACTTCATGTTATTCAGAAAGATAAAGAATGCACCGAGTTGGGATATGCAGTCCAAGCAAGAGCTGCACCGAGATGGCAGAGAGAAATGCGCAGAACATAGAGAGATGCAAGACAGACTTGCACCGAGTTGGATTTGCACTGAGATAAAAGAAATGAGCAGATTTAATAATGCATTCTAGTCAAGAATAGCACCGACCCAGATATTGCACCGACCTCGAGTGGTGAGATGCAGAGACATGATGTGCACGGACCTTGGTGCACACGACCTAGTATAATGCACTGAGACAGAATATGAACGACAGAACCTATGCGTGAAGAAGGACTTGCACCGAGGCAAGCACTTTATGCGAGAAATGTAGAACTTGAAGAAACTTGCACCGAGCAAGCTTATTGTTGACATGTTTTTCCCACTTACTGTATTAAGGGTGGCTCTCGTTCCTTCCACTAAAACAATGTGAGAAATGTATACATGAATGGTGGGAAGGAACAGAAATACACAAACCTGTGATCGCCACCAAGATGCCGAACGTGATGGACACGTCGTACCTTGGAAAAAGAGAAAGGAACTCGCCTTATGAGCAGAGCTGAGAGGATGTACGGTCTATGAAGAACTGTCTGTTATGATGAGCGGCCACACAACAGACCGTCTAAAGGCGCTGCAGAGGATGCGGGATGAAGGACTACTGGCTGATGAACGGCTCCAATCCAACCGCAGCATGAAGAAGAATGGTCCACATTCCACCGCACGTATCCTTGAACGGATCGATTGGAACCGCACGAGACCACCAGGCCAGAAGTTATAAAAGTCAAACCTTTACCCTTTTCGGCCGGCCAGAAAGGATAGGCCTCGCGTTAGTGTGTTGCTGACCTGCAAAATGACGTGTAGAACACAAAGAAAAACTCGAATTAGAACTAGAAAGTGTGGTAAATGCTCGAACGGAAGCAAACTAACATAACTAAATGGAATGGGGAATACCTGGGGATTTTTAAACCCCTGGGGGCGTCAAAAATCATAGGAGAGTGTGTGCATGATGTATGAAAATGAGGAAAATGTAGAGGAAACGTGGAGAAAGTGATGCATGCAAACAGAAGGGGACAACGGAACTAAATGTACTAATAACTCAAAGAACAACTACTCCCTGAACCGGAGGCCTGTATGGACGTAGAAGGCCTCCCTCCCTGGTGCTAGGCCATTCAAAGATTTGGCAGGGCTTCGTCGTCGACCAAAAATCTTCCCCCCTTTTCGAAGCTGGGCCTTAGGGTCTATTTATAGAGCACCTAAAGTCCTACCTCAAAATTAAGGTTTCTAGCCATTTTCAGGTCGAGATTATCACATAAAAGATGAAGATAATTCAATTATCTTCCATCTAGAAGAAACGGCACTCAAAATGGTTAAGGATTCGCGGAGAAATCATCGGAGAAAGTTTGGGAGAAAAACCACGAATGATAGGAAAAACCTTAACCACTTTCTGGTCCGAGAGGATAAACGGTCTCACGATAGACCACACAAATGATGAGCGGCCAGACATGGGCCGTCCATCGCTGTCGGTGGAAATTCAAATAAATTCTGAGATAATCAATTTATCCACTAAACTGATCGATAAATTCGCCGATGGACTCTTTCATAGTTGAACAGCTCTTGGAAAACCGCCCAAGCCTGTCGGTGATAAATCCCAAATAAGAAGATAAATAGGTAATTATCTGAACAGTCAATCGACGCTAGGACTCTTGAGAGATAAACGGCTTAGTAGATACCAGACAATGGGCTTATGCGGCTAAGCCTAGGCCGTATATATGCTTATTGGTGATAATTCAGACAATTAACCAATATACCCACTAAATGTTCGGACGGCCCACTATCAACCGCACAAATTATTGAACGGCTGGAGGTTGACCGCACATGTATATGGGCATTTGAAATTCATAGAAAAGCTCAATCAACCAAAACCAAGGCCCATTAAGCCCTGAATCAACTCGGACCTAGCCAGGGAGGGAGGCTATCCATAAAATTGGCGCAGAACGTGCCAGAAAATAGTCCAGCGAGTGATGGAAAACTCGAGACATCAATAAATGGGAGTAAGAGAAATGACTCAACTTATCGGCGAAAAATGTCTGTCAACAGATGCCCCTCCTTAACGTTCGCTTTGTAAGGGAGCGAGCGGAGGTGAAGCGAAAGTGAAATGGAACATGGAGACGAAGCGGAAATGAAGCGGAGTGGACTGAAAAGTGGGCGTTAAGGTAAAATGACACCCATTTTTACCAACAAGCGATAGGAATCTTCCGGAAAACTCCGAGCCAAACACAAGGAATGATTAAACCAAAAGTGACACTGGTCTGGAGGAACTAGCTAAAATAAAAGGAACCACACGATCAACCTCACGGGGGACACAATCCCGCGGACTAATGAGGAGACCGGAATAAGCAGCGAAAAAGTGAAGAAACCGACTAAAACTCTAGACGGGGACCTCTTAATCAACGAAACCAAGCGAATCGACCAAAGAGAACCTTCCAATTCAGAGTGGAATTGTTCCTCTTACCCAAACACCGAACATATAGTTAACCATCACTGGTGGGATGTTATTCGGATAAACCATGGGTCATGAATGTTCAAAAGAATGCGTATGATGCATGCTGGGCTAAAAATAAAAGAAATCATTAAAATAAATGCGAAGACATATTAAAATATAAAATACTCGAGAATAATATTACTAGGCTGGGAGAATCAGAGTCAAGACACTATCCGCAACCACATCGTGCAGGATAGAACCATCCTCCCCAAGACATCCCAACCTAACGGCCTATCAGGAGATTAAACACATGAACTTGGACCATCATCATTTTTGTTGAAGGGGAACATCAGATCCTGGAACACGTACATAACCAACCGGTCCTCGAGATAATATAGCATAGTACCATATAGTAATGCAGTAAGGGAGATAGGGATAGAAGGCCATACCTAACTTACCTGTGCAGGTGAAGCGGCAAGTGAAAGGTTATGCTGCAAGAAATGTCAGTAGCAAGATTTGCAATAATATCATCAAATAACCAAATTTTTCACATAATGATGAGGCACATGAACGGTCAGATAGGAACCACCAAAAATGACAAACGGCTATGGGCCAGCCGCCCAAGAGCATTGAATGTGAATATTTTGAAAAGAGCAAGGAAGGTCAAATCTAAACCATTCTTATTGGGATGGCCGTAATAGAACCATTCAAGTGCAACATACCGTTAGATAAGAATGGCAAGAAACAAGCCGCCCAATACTTGGATGGCCTATCGTTAGACCGCCCTACCTCTGGAACTTCAAAAGCGCGAAACCCCTTCGTCTCCCTCCCTCCACCGTATCCAACGGTGGAGGAGGGAGGACGAAGGGCTTCCCCAAACCCCAACCGAACCTCTCCATTCCCTCTCTCTCACTCTCCCAAACTCTCTCTTCACATTCTCGATCTCCCCCCCCCCTTTTCCACGATGCGGACGAAGCACCAAGCGACCCGCCCCGGCGTGGCCGGAGAGGAGGGAAGCTCGCCGCCGCCGCCGGCAGATGCCACCGTGGAGGTGCCACCGGAAATTCGTGAAAGGCACAAAACGTCGCCGCCGACCGAACCAGAGACCGCTACCGTGACCGGAGAAGAAGCAGAGGAAGAAGGAGACACCGCAGCGCCACCAGCGGCGGTGGCGAGGGAGAAACGAACCCGGGACCCTGAGGTAGGCCCCCCTCTCTCCTAGCCATATCTTCAATTTCAAATCATGCATGTTAGACCTAGGGGCTTTACAGAGGGACCAGAGGGTTTAGGAGCCGGCATGTGGCCCATGGGGAGCCACCGCCGACGGGGAGGAACCTCACTGTCATCGGGGAAGACGACGGTAGGGCGGTTTTCAAAGAACCGCACAAACCATAACATACGGCTCACATAGAGCCGCCCACAATCCATGCGGCCTAGGAGGAGCCATTCAACACATGAAACCAATAGGTCTGAAGAGGGGATGAACGGTGGGGAATCCACCGCTTAACTGAGGGACTGGCCTGAATGGGCTGTTCGAAACATTGGCAATTCAGAACAAATACGGCCCACATCGGACCGTCCAAAGACCTGCAGCCTAGGTGTGGCCGTCCAAACTCAGAAAATGATAGGGGAAGAAATAGAAGAGCGGTGAAGTTGAGAAATTGAACGGCCTACATCAGGCCGCACATTAGGATGAGTGGTTCGTGGGGAACCGTCCTTCTGATAGAAAATGGAATTTTGATTATTTTCATTTATTTACGAAATAAAATGCCTAAATCAATTACTAGATGCATTAAAATGAATGAATGAATGCAGGGAAAGTGCAGGACCTGCATCTCGTGGCTGCAGGTCCGGGCGGTGTATTTAGAACTGCCGGACTTCCAGCGGGAGCGGCTGGCTGCCATGGGGTTCGCCCCATTCCTGAGCATTGAGGTGTGTCGGTTTGACACAGCTCTACTCTACGCCATGCACGATCGTTGGGATCGAGTGAGTCATACATTATTCTTCCCGTGGGACATATGGTCCCCACGCTAGAGGACGTGGCCAGACTCACTGGCCTTCAGGTGCACGGGCTGCCAGTTAGCGAGACCACTTTTCCCGACTACCGGGCGATGGCTAGGGGGCTGCTGGGCCTAGAGCTGCGGCGCCCCAAGAGGCAGTCGACCCTCCTACCCCGGGATAGTCTTCAGGACAGCTTGGGGTTATGACGAGCGGGGATAGCAGTCGGAGAGCAGTCGGAGTAGCACCTACAGTAGCTGACGGACCTGGCGAGACCGAGGGTAGCAACAGAGCCAGGAGCAGAGGCAGACAGAGTGCTACGGTGATTCTTGATGCTACTGTTTGGGTGACTCCACTTCTCCACTCGGGCGGACGTGATGAGCTGTCGCTTCCTTCCCTTCCTCGAGGAGTTTGACCACGTGGGCGACTATGCGTGGGGAGCGGTGGTCCTCGCCTTTCTCTTCGACACGCTGAGTTCGACGGCCCGTCGGTCCATGCTCGGGGGCTTCTCCCCCTTACTCCAGGTATGACACCTACTCTAGATTTGATTATGCAATTTCTATATGTTTCCTAAATGCTGACACAATGTTGTGGTGCAGGTTTGGGCCTACGTGCGACTACGCGCGCTAGGCAGAGGCGAGGAGACCCGTCCTAGGCTCCTGCCTATTGCACGGAGGTGGACAGCACCTCGAGAGACCGCAGCACTCAAGAGACAGGTCCGAGAGTTGCAGGATGACCTGGACGCTCTACCGTTTGCCTCGGTATGCTTCGAAACTTAGACTCTTTATTAAATGCAATTCTATATGATGATGCTGATGCGACTCCTTACTTTTGAAGGTACGGTGGACACCATACACGGAGGAGGGGCAGGAGGGTCAGTCATGTGTGGCAGGGGCCCTCACCTTCTCGGGACGAGACGCGTGGTTGCACTGCATGAATGTGGTGGAGCCACTATACTACAGAGTGGTGATGAGGACCATCGAGGTCCTGCAGCCAATGGTGGAGTTCCCGGCGCCAGAGAAGGCGGGGGAGCGCGTGACGAGGATGACTCGAGGCCTAGCGGCAGTGTTTGATTGGACGACGAGGAACGTTGCACATGTCGCAGACTGGATGGCTCTAGGGCGGGTGGTCACCGCCCGAGCAGAGAGCGACGTAGCGTAGTACACCACGTACGCCAGACACTATCGGGACAAGGTGTTCCGGGGTGCCCACCGACCGGTACGACTTCTGAACTCAAACTCTACTTATTATGCTTATGATTTCTATATGATGATACACTGACCCTTGGACCTCTAAATGCATATTGACCCTGAGGGACGACTTGCGGAGCTGTAGGGGCTCCTGCACTCCATGATCTGGGAGTGGGACAAGGCCCGGTAGGCCCTGGCCTTACTGGTGAGTTTTCTAAACCCTAAACTCTCTAAATTATGCAAATGTTTATGATTATGATTATGCATGTGACTGACCTGGAGTTTTGGATGCAGCGCGCCGAGGGGGCCCAGGGACGGGGGGCCGATGCTCCTTCTTCCTCTTTTACCCAGACTCCTGCAGATCGGGCCGAGCTGGAGGCCGACTTCACTCGGATGGTAGCGCGGGCCAAGGTGGCCGAGGTGGCGCTCACCGAGAGGGTACACAAATCACTACACTTTCCATTTTGTTGATGATCATAAAATGTATGAAATGCTATTGACTAACCATGACGATGCATATGCAGATGACCGAGCTGACCCGCCTTAGGACTGAGCTTGACCAGAGCCAGGTAGCGGCTCGGGAGGAGGTGGCCCGCGCGGGGGAGGAGGCAGCATAGAGCCGACCAGCGAACACGCTGGAGATGACGCTTCTTAGGGCTGAGCTGGAGCGACTCCGAGCTTGAGCGGAGGAGCTGGTACGGGTCCGAGCGGAGCGGGATCGGGCTCTGATCGAGGTGTCCGGGCTGAGTGGAGAGCTGCGGGCCTATAGGGAGATGAGCCGTGATCACGTAGTGGGACTCCAAGTGGCAGCCACGGCACCCACGGCTCTGTGAGGAGTTACTTCACGGGTTCCTCCGGTCACCGGAGGAACGAGGAGGATGAGCAGCACCGGTGACGTCAGCGTGACGAGGTAACTTCAGTGATGCCCCCACCAAAGAGGCATGAGGGCGGTGGAGACAGTGACGGGGGCCAGGGATAGGGACAGTACTGACTTTTATACTCAGGGCCTGACTTTTGTACATGATATGATACGATAGTGATATGCCTTTCTTTGTTTTGATTTTGTGGATGTATGAATGTATGAATGAATGCAAATGACTGACACTGACTTACTGACTACGACTACGACACGAGTGAGACGGACACGCGCGAGTGAGAGAGAGACGACATGAAAAGGAATTACATTTCAAAGTACATGCTAAAGAAGCCAATGAATCCGCCACTGTGTTCCCTTCTCTGTAGATATGAGTGATGGAATCCTTATGAGTAAGCATGCTCCATATCTCTCTGACATAGGTGAGGATGGACCAAGGGCATTGAGCTTGTCTGTTTATGATGTGGACAAGAGTTTTCGAGTCACATTCAATAATGGTGGGCTTTGAACCAGTTGTTCTTAAGTATTTAATACCATCCAGGAGAGCATGGGCCTCGGCAATGATACTGTTAGATATTCCATAGAAGTGGGCAAAAGCAAGAAGAACACTTCCTTTGTGATCTCTTATGATCCCGCCTCCTCCAGATTCACCATTTTGCTTTGAGGCACCATACGTATTTAGCTTGAGAGATGGCCAAGGTGGACAAATCCATTTGATGGCCAGAAACTGATGTTGTCTGCATTTGGAATTCAGCAGGCCAAAAGCTTCTAAAATTTTAATTTTACTATTATTGGCTTCAACAAGATCAGCAGCTTGGCAAATCTCCTTAACTTTGAAGCAGATTTTGTGGATGAGTCCCTGTTTTGAAATTTCTTTCCCATCATACTTCGCAGAATTTCTAGCGCACCATATCTCCCACATGCCAACACCAATAGCTGCTAGGGTGAAGAGACCGAAGAGGGACTTCTGCTGAGAATTGCATATAGTGTTTAGAATGATGGAGCTAACACAGTTTCCTTCAGCTTGCAAACCTATGGAATTAAAATAAGACCAAGTATGTGAGGCCCAATCACTCTGCAGAAATAAATGATTATAGTCTTCAATATGAGCTCTCTTGCAGCAGTAACATTTGGAACATAAGTGGATACCCACCCGTTGTATATTGGTATCCAGAGGGAGGCACCTATTCAGAATTTTCCACATGTGGACTGATACCTTGGTAGGGAGCCATCGAGACCATAATCAGGTCCATTGATTGTTGACTTGTAATCTGTTGCTGCTGTAGATGACCTTGTAGGTCGAGATTACACTGTAATTCCCAGAAGAAGAAAGGCTCCAAGCAGCTAGATCCTACTCCTGATTAAGGTTTACACTCTAAGAGCATTGCATATTTCAGTAGGGAGGATCCTGCTTTGCAAAACTGAGTCTTCCACTATCTGATGTGATAAACATTCACGGATAGTCAGTTTATGGTTGGGAATGTTGTTTTCAGAGATCAGATCAGCAAGGGTGGAGTTACCCAGCCATCTGTCATACCAGAAATTGGCTTGACTACCATCACCCACAACCACCCTTTTATGTTGGATGATGAGGTTTTTCGCCTTAAGCCAACACCTTTTTTCAAAACCTCTCATGTTGTTGAATTGAACCTTGGCTAATGGACAGTTCCTAATGTATTTTGCTCTGAAGTAAACAGCCCATAGGGAATTTGAGTGCAATGCCTGCCACAACATCTTTACTCTCAAAGCAACCTCCATATGTCTAAGAGACATTATACCAAGGCTACCTTGCGAAACATGTTGACAAATAGCTTTCCAGGATGTCCAATGCTTCTTATTTCCTTGGGTTGATGAACCCCAGAAGAAATTTGCAAAATCCTGTTCAATAGCTTGATGGGTGCTAATGTGAAGAGATGACGATGTTAAAAAGTAAATAGGCAGAGATGAGAGGACATGTTTGATAAGCACCAGCCTAGCTCCCTGAGATAACAACCTGGATTTCCAGCTAGAAATACATTTCTGAATTGTATTAATAATACCATTATAGTGGACCTTCTTGCATCTGCCTTTAACCAGAGGGAATCCTAGGTACTTGTGTGGAAATGAGTGCCTTGTAAAACCTGTTGCTTCCTGAATTTTCCTGACAGCTTTATTATTGCTTCTTGTGTGCAGAAAAAAGCCACTTTTGAATACATTTATCTTCTGACCCGAAGCCCTTTCATAAGTTCTGAGAACTTTAAGCAGGCTCCTTACAGAATTGATGCTCCCTTTGCAAAAAATCAGTGTATCATCAGCAAAAATAAGGTGGGATAATTTCGGACAATTTCTTGGGCCAGCAAACCATTCAACTTGTCCACAATGGTAAGCTTTGGTCAAGGATCTACTCAGAGCTTCTTCAGCTATAATAAACAGTGAGGGAGCAATGTGGTCACCCTGTCGGACCCCTTTAGTGGATTTAAAGAAACCTGCAGGGACCCCATTTAGGAGAATAGAGAACCAATTATTGTTCACCATTTTTTCAACAAGTAAGATGAATTGATTACTAAAACCAAACTTGTGGAGACACACGATCCTGAGTAGACTGTCCAAAAGAAATATTAAACGGACTTCTGGCCACCGTTCAACTAGTAGAACAGTTTATAAACGACCGCATGATCACAAAAATGGTCTGATTAAGGCCGCTCAAATGTCAGCACTCGAACTCTCTAGAAGATGATAAACGGTCGCCATCGGACCACTCAAAGAGATAGGCGGTCTATCGTAAGACCGTCCAAATGGACGCCCTGTGAATTTGAATGGGACTCTGCTGGAGAGTCCTAACCCGAGGGTAAACCATTTTAACCCACTCCAAAGCTATCTTATCCCTTCCTAAACTTATCCAATCTCATTCCTAAGGGGTGTAGGTCTCTAACCAACCCCTATAAGTAGGAGGGGAGTCTAAATTCGTGATTCACACATCCTCCCTCTTCTAAGCCTTGAAACCCTTGCTATTCTTCACTAGATCATTATGAAGAGGGCCTTGGAGGGGAGTTCCATGGAAGGAGAGGCGCCTGAAGGGCCAAGACCTGCCAGGAAGGAGCGGGAAGCGCTCCAACGGCTGACCGCAATCCCACGACATCTTAGCTCGAGCCCTCTGAGAGAGGTAACTTAATCATGAATTCCTTCAGTTCAAATCTTTCATTCACTTACGTGCTCTTCCTTTCTATCTCTCTCTTTCTTCTTTCCACCTCTGCTTCTTCCTGGCCCTAGGCGCTATTCCACTTTGAAGTGGATGGCTTCCATGGTCCGTGCATTGACCCTAGGAGTGACATCCGTCCTGAGATCTTGGCACCTACAACCTCTCCTAGTACTAGGTCAGAACTACCCAAAGCTTTCTCTTGACTGGCACAGCATCTCGGCTTTAGTAGAAATCTGGCACTCACAGACCCATACATTCATTTTTCCTTCATTTGAGGCCACTATCCTACTAGAGGAGGTAGAGACCTATTTCTTTTTCCCTACGTCCCAGGTGGGAGAGGAAGACTCAGTGTGTCACTCCGTTGCCCGATTGACCCTAGGCACATCTTGGGAGGGTTCATACCAGACAGCAGGGACATCCATACCTTCATAGGCCTACGTTAGATCCATCTCATTCCTCTTAGCCAGTGGGTAGTTGAACTTGTAGGAATAGGTGTGGGTGGGATGAGGCCACTGCTAAGGCCGCGTCCATTTGCTTGTGCGGTGCTATCCTCTTTCCTTCAGTTGACCATGTGCTAGAGACTCCCCTTCTTAGTACTATTAGTGGCCCCTGGCAGGGTCTTTCTATCTCCCAGGCCATCCTTGCCTACTTATACGAGGGCCTCACTTCAGCAGCTCTAGGCGGTCCTCTCTTCGGTTCTATGATACTCTTAGAGTGCTGGATGGGTGTCAGGATGAAATTCATTTACAAGGAGGATGTCACTTTAGCTAGCAAGATATTCGAGAGCCACCCCCTCTTCTTCATAGGTGGCGCATTCGGATTCTCTCCACAGGGAGAGTACAGGACAGCAGAGAAGAAGACCATGGATGAGTGGCGACTGCACATCAACAGGCTGCCCCTGGATTGGTTCGTGATGCGCCCAGACTTCCTCCGTGACACCACGGTTAGAGTTCTCAGGAGGCCAGGCTTGGACTTGAGGCTCGTGAGCGACACCGCATTGGCGATGTACAGCCGGCACCGGTGCTACCTACAGGTTGGACTACCCCAGACTGTTCTACCAGCACTACCCCACCTTCCCGCACTACAGGCGAGGAGGATCGGTACGGAGGAGGACGAGCAGGCAGTCAGGAGTGCCATGATCATGTGGGAAGTGAGCAGGGTGCTTACCCTACTAGCAGAGGTTGTAGAGATTCCGGCGACGCGCCAGGCATATGTTAGAGAGCTGAGAGAGATACATCCTCGCGGGGATGCCCAGCGGAGGACTTAGTGATTTTTTTTCTTTTCATGATGATATTGATGAAAGACGTATGCTTAGAGATGTGAATGAATAAAGCTGATGATTTGATTGATTTGAGTTTGGGCTTTTCCTTGCTGTGAATGAGTGAGGTTATGACTTCAGCATTTACGCGGTCACACTTAGACCGCTCAGAGATTAGGACAACTCTCTTGGAGCCGTGCATTAGATTTACAACGGGTTTGATAGAAGGGAGTTGAGCGGGGTTGATTTAAAACCGTGTGAATGGTTGGACGGTCCGGCCAAGACCGTTGAAATTAATAGAACGATTGACAAATAGCCGTGTGAAGATTGAAATGCTGAACCTTGAGCTTCAACCTGTCCCTGCACACACACAAAAAAATAAAAAAGACAGATTAAATCTGTTTTAGGCTTAACCCCTTGCCTGTAGCAAGTTAGGGAATGACCAGTTCTTGATTTTTGGTCAAGGGGGTAAGCCTTATTAAATAGGCAAACAAATTGATAATGAATGCAATGGATGCTATGAATGCAAATCATAATAACCCCTTTTCTGTAATTTTAAAAATATTTAAAAAAATTTGGATTTTGGAATGTTTGATTTTTTTTTAGTTTTAAAATATTTAATTTTTTTAGATTTTGAAATATTTGATTTTTTTGGGTTTTGAACTATTTGATTTTTTGGGTTTTGAAATATATGATTTTTTGTGGTTTTGAAATATTTCATTTTTTTGGGTTTGAAATATTTGATTTTTTTTTTGGTTTTGAAATATTTGATTGATTTGGGTTTTGAAATATTTGATTTTTTTTTTGAGTTTTGAAACCAGCTTAAACCTAACAGCGGGGAACTTCCCATCTTACTAGGGGTCTCCCAGGTCCAACATGTGCTAAAAGGGACCGTCCATGGCCAGGGCCAATTCCGCTTAACGGTGCCTCCACCGAGACCATACCCGAGGTGGGATCCATTCCTTGGAAAATAAAACAGGATTTAGCAGAAAAGCTGGCGATATGTATAGAGGTTTTTAGGGCTTGAGTTCTTCTCACGACACCCCTTTTCAGAGAAATTGGTCTGTTGCACCGGGGCTTTGTGTCCGTCATCGAACCTACATCCGCTCTAGGCACACATGCGACCGGGCTCATAACGTCCCGCAGGGAAACTGTACTACCACTCTTGCCATGCCTAGTTTCATTATTTTGGGGACTTTCAAACTTTCGAGAGCTTTGAGCTTGCGAGCTTTTAGCTTTGATTTTTGATTTTTGCCCCTTTTTTCTCTATTTCTTTTCTTTTTCTTGCTCTTTATCCCACGGAATAAGGTCGCAACAGACTGCCCCTATTTGAGACCTCTTTTATCGGGGGGGTCTAGATCAGTTCTTGCCCTCTTATTCACCACTTGCCCCTATTTTCAGTCGAGAGAGAAGAAAAATAAGGATTTTCACTTCCCCAAAGCATGGCCAAGGGATAGACGGTGTTGCGCAAAAGAAGAAAACCGAACCATAGGCGATCGTGTAGTGTGTGAGATGTTGGATCGGGGCTCTCCTTTCGTGATCAAGTGAAGGCATACCCCGCTGCCGGGCTATCGCTGGCTTGACTATATGG
The DNA here is from genome assembly GCA_022559845.1 of Amorphophallus konjac. Classification (NCBI taxonomy): domain Eukaryota; kingdom Viridiplantae; phylum Streptophyta; class Magnoliopsida; order Alismatales; family Araceae; genus Amorphophallus; species Amorphophallus konjac. The sequence continues at coordinate 45,058,689 of CM040129.1, forward strand.
GTAAAAGCATTTTAAATATAGCCCATTCCACGGATTCGGTAGTTCTTCACCCTCCGCGTTCACTAAACGATACGCGTTACCTGGATAGACTTCCTTAACTACAAAAGGCCCTTCCGAGTTGGGTTGCAGCTTAGACCTGGGACCTGCTGATTTGACAAATTTACGTTTCAAAACCATGTTACCCACTTGGAATTTTCTTTCAATAACCTTCTTCTGAAAATACCGCGAGACGCATTTTTGATAAACCGAGACGTGATTGGCCGTGTTAAACCTCTTCTCATCTAAGAGTTCCAGTTGGACTAGCAACGCCTCTCGACGCACGTCGAGATTAAATTCCTTGTCTAGCTGCACTCTTAGGGAACGGTTCAGGATCTCGTACGGGAGTACCACCTCCATCCCATAGGTGAGAGCAAAAAGAGTTTGCCCCGTGGGAGTACGGATGGAGGTGCGATAAGCCCATAGAGCTTCTATCAGTTTGTCGGCCCAATCAGCGAATTTGTGTGATTCGCTTGTTTTCTTGATGATTTTTAGAAGGGTTTTGTTTGTGGCCTCAACTTGGCCATTACCTTGGGGGTAGTATGGCGATGAATGATGCAATGAAATATTAAACTTCTTACAGAGATCCCGAAGTTCCTGAGAAACAAATTGAGGTCCATTGTCGGTGACGATGTCACTTGGCACTCCGAACCGCGAGATGATATTCTTCAGAATGAAGCGGCATACTGTGGTGGCTTTAATTTTCGCATATGCTTCTGCTTCCGCCCACTTGGTGAAATATTTTGTAGCTGTCAAAATGAAGGATTTCTGCTTGACTGTGGAATTCGGGTCACCAAGAGGTCCAACGATATCAAAGGCCCACATGGAGAATGGCCAAGGAGCAGAAAGAGGATGGAGAGAAGAAGCAGGAGCATGGATATTGTCAGCATGGAGCTGGCATTGGACACACCTACAGACATAGGTGGAACAATCTTCTTCTAAAGTTGACCAGTAATAACCCTGCCTAAGAATCTTCTTCGCCAACGCATGTCCATTAACATGCCCTCCACACTCACTAGAGTGAGCCGCTTCTACTACCTTCAACGTCTCATCGTCATCCAGACACCTCATTAGAACTCCACTGAGAGCCCGCCTATACAACTCTTCAGTAATAATCGTATATCTGGAGGCGGCTCTTCTAATGGCCTTGCGCTGCTCGGCGTTCGCCGTCTCGAGGAAGGAACCATCCCTGCAATACTACTCAATCTCATAATACCACGACAATTCTTCTTCCTCGATGATCTCCTCGAGCTCAGTTAACGAAACTTCTTTCACATCTTCCCTCTCCGCCTTCCTTTCTACAGATTTCCTAAGGTTATCGAACCAGGGATCCTGAAGGGAAGGAGCACCTAACCGTTGGACCACAATGGTCTCAGTGGCACGACTGAGGGAGAATGAAAGAGAAGAAGCGAGTGATGCAAGTGCATCAGCCAGAATGTTCTGAGAACAAGTAGTGTGAATATAGATAAGCTTCCGGAATTGCCTAGCCAAGAGTGTGACCAGATCTTGATAGGGTTTGGGCTTAGGGTCACAGGTGCAGTAAGTGGACAGAACTTGACGCAGGATCAATTGAGAGTCTCCTATGATGTTAAGATATCACGCGCCCATGAGGTAGGCATGCTTCAGACCGGCAAGGAGAGCCTCGTACTCGGCTATATTATTCGTGGCAGGAAAAGAGAGTTGATGAGCAATAGGAATGGTTACTCCTTCCGGGGTGAGGAGAACAGCGCCGATTCCTCAGCCCTGGGAATTAGGAGCACCATCAAAATGAAGAGACCAGAAAGGAAGATGAGTGATTACTGCCAAGTGTTCATCAGGAAACTCGTCCTGGATCGAATCAGTGCGAGGGATAGGAGAATGAGCAAGGTGCTCAGCAATGGCGTATCCCTTGATCACTTTCTGGACGATGAAGGTGATATCAAACTGGGAAAGAAAGCTCTGCCAGCGATCTAATCGGCTAGAAAGGACAGATTTTTCTAACAGGTAATGAATGGGGTCCATTCTAGAGATCACATTAACCTCATGGGCAAGAAAATAGTGTTTGAGCTTCTGAGCTACCCATACTAGTGCTGCACTGGTCTTCTCCATGGCAGTATACTTGGATTCAGCCAGATTAAACAACCTCGAAAGATAGTATGCTGCCCTTTCCCTTCCTTCATCATCCACCTGAGCCAGGACAGCTCCTAGGGAGTCCTCAATAACGGAAATGTATAGGATCAGGGGTTTCCCAGGGACGGGTGGTTGCAGAATCGGGGGATTAGAAAGATCGACCTTAAGATCCTCGTAGGCCTTCTAACATTGTTCGTTCCACTCGAATTTAGCTCCCGCCTTTAACAATTCATAGAATGGGCGGCATCTTTATGAATGTTGAGATATGAATCTCCTAATGAATTGTAAATGCCCAATCAAACCCCTAAGTTCCGTGATGTTCTTAGGCGGCGGCATCTCCATAACGGCCTTTGCTTTATTCGGATCGATCTGTATCCCCCGTTTACTAACTATAAACCCGAGCAATTTCCATGATGCAACTCCAAACATGCATTTCTCTAAATTCATTTTCAATTTGTACTCCCTAGCCCTTTGCAACACCTTGGCTAGAATGGCGGGGTGTTCTTCTTTGGACCTCGACTTTACCAGGATATCATCCACGTAAGCTTCTAAATACACATGCATCATGTCGTGGAAGATAGCCATCATTGCCCGTTGATATGTGGCACCTGCATTTTTCAATCCAAACGGCATAACGACATAGCAGTATGTGCCTCAGGGTGTTGTGAAAGAGGTCTTCTCTTGGTCCTCAGGAGCAAGACGGATTTAATTATAACCAGAATATCCATCCATGAATGGGAGGGCCTCATACCCAGCCGTGTTGTCCTCCAACACATCGATGTGAGGAAGCGGAAAGTCATCTTTCGGACATGCCTTATTTAAGTCCCTGAAATCAATACAAATCTGAATTTTTCCATCTTTCTTCATTACCGAGACTATGTTTGCCACCCATTGCAGGTATAAAACAACTCTAATAAACATGGCCTTATGCAATTTATCAACTTCTTCCTTTATCCTTAAGGTCATCTGCGGGTGGAATCTTCTTGCTTTTTGCTTAACAAGCGTTGCCCTTGGTTTAAGAATCAGTCGATGCTCAACCAACGTGGGGTCAAGACCGGGCATGTCCTCATAGGATGAGGCAAAAGAGTCATTGTACTCCCTCAACACCTTGATTAGATCCTCTTCAACTTGAGGAGGGAGGTTAGCGGAAATGAGTATGGGCCTGGGATCCTCTTCTGTTCCAAGATTAATTTCTTTAGTGGGTTCATCCACTGCCGACGATGGTTCGTCAAACCTCTTCAGACCTTGCGTGTACAAATCGTCAGTGTCATCCACATCGCTTTCCTCATCATCGGTTGGGTCCTTCTCATCTATAATTTCATATACTCCTAATCCGTCATTGCTCAATACCCCTTCTAATTTCTCATCATCTTCTAAAACAATTGCGGTCTCTACAAACTCGGGCACTTAAGAAGGGCATGGCACCTGTGAGCTAAGTCTTGCAGAAACCTATCGAGAATGGATTTAGGATGACGCATCACAGGGTGCGCCGCAGACGTGGATGGGCCGACTAGACTCGAACTAGACCCTATCCCAACTGACTCAACTAACCTAGGAGATTCTACACACTGTACATCTAACATAGGAGATAAGGAATCTACTGGAAAAGAAGTATGGGTCTCGTGCCCCAGGGAGGAGGATGGACTAAAAATAGCGTAATCTTCCATAGAAACCTCTGTTTTAAAATTGGCATTTTTTTTGGGAGTCGGAGGAGATCACGCAACAGGAAGGAGAAGACCGGGGAGGAGGGTGTTGCATGGGAAATAGATCGGGGGAGATGCAATCAAAGAATGGATCAGAAGATCGAAACCACATTTCGTGGAGTTGGGCATTAGGGGGAGGAGGAGTAAACAGAGTTGAAAGATCAATAGTTTGGCAGCGCCCACATGCACACGACACGAACAGAATTTCAGGTGGTCTTTCTGTGAAGTACGGGTCGACCATAATCGGAGGAGAAGGGGGGACAAATCCCAATTGTTGAAGTAGAGAGGCAAGACGGGATGGGGATAGAGAAATGGTAGTGATAGAGCTCCCCACTTCCCGTGGCCTCCGACAAACTAGCTGAGTTGGAGAATGCTTCACCAGCTGCATCTCCTTCTTCTTCGGACGGTTTTCTTCTTCACTGAACAGCTTTTCAAAATAAACCCAGAAATCTTCCATATCTCCCACCAGCCCCTTCAGTGGCGGTGGTGGGTCAGCAACATCATTGGTGGCATCAATCTCTTCGTTACCACCGGGTGGCGGCTTCTTCAAGGTACTGGGCTGCAATGGGCCTTTCACAAAATGTTGACGGTAATCCCACGTTGGTGGCCCGGAGTCTCCCAGAATGGACAATGCGGACTCCCGATAACCAAGGCCTCTACGACCCATCTTTCTGCCTTTAGGGATGACCTTAGGGATGTACTGGCATGGGATTCTGGTGAATCCCGAGGTCTTGCTGCTGTTGTAGGGGTTGTTGTTGTTGTTGGAGGGGTTATTGTTGGAACTGCTGTTGCTGGGGCGCCACCTGCTGCGGCCTTGCTTGTCTTCGTCTCTCATTTATATCTTTAATTATATTATGCATTTGGGCCCAATCAATCCTCTGGCCCTCATGTAGATCATACACCAAATCTCTAAACTGAAAGCATCTTTCTATGCTGTTGCCCGGGCTGCCGATGGTATATACAATACCTGGACTGATCGGCTGCTGGATTCCAATTCTGACGTTCCGGAGGCAATTGGATGTCACCAGTGTACATTAGAGCTGAAAATATGTCGGGGAGGGTTTCTGGCAGTGGTGGACAATTAGCCCTCTTGGGTCCCGGCCGAGCAGGCCCATAACTAGCGGGTGGGGGAATGTTGTGGTACTGGGGTGGCTGTTGCGGCTGTTGAGGTGGTGGTGGTTGTTGTAAATGCTGAGGAGCTTGGAAAGTGGGTCAGGGAGCTTGTGGGGCGGCGAACTGGGGGTTGCGTGGTGGTTGCTGGAAATGGGGTGAAGCAGGCTGGTTAGGGAATTGAACAGCCTGGACCTGCTCATTGACTTGGACTCCCTCAGTAACTGGGCCCTGGGATTTTCGGGTAGTCTTGGATTTCTGGGATTCAAACAATGAATGGATCGGGGAGTCCTTAAATTGGGTCTGGATAAACCTGGCCCGACTGTACAACTGGTGCATGTTAGAAATATCGTTCATTACCAAAATATTTTGGAACGTCGGAGTAGCATTAGAAATCAGCAACTTTACTTTTTCTTCTTCCGGGATCTGCCGGGGCACACGCGAGGCCATCTGCCTCCATCTGTCTGCGTATACAGCAAAAGCTTCATCCGGCTTCATCTTTTCTGCAACCAGGTCAGTGAAAGAATATTCGGGACTGACCTGATCCTAGAACCTCTGAATGAACTTCTCCTTAACTCTCTTGAAACTTTCCGCCTGCTCCAGAGGCAATGTGTAGAACCACTCCAGGGCGACCCCATCCAAGGATCGGCAAAACAAGTAAGCCATTAGGCAGTCATCGTGTTGAAACTGTGCCGACTCATAAAGAAACTCCCTGACATGAATGAACGGGTTGCCGTTCCCTTCATATTTTTGGTACACGGGGAGTTCGTACTGGGGTGGGAAACTAATGTCCCTGATGTTAAGAGTAGGGACATCGGCCAAGGACTGCGGGCCAACCCGCTTGTGGAGGAGGTCAATTTGTTGCTGCATAGCAGCCCACTTGTCAAGGAGTTCCCGCTCCTGGGAAGGAGGGGATGCAGTAGGAAGGATAGAGCCAGAATACAGAGCCGAAGGGTATACTCACTGAGAAGGGAGCCCATAAGATGGATAATGGGCCAAGGAAGGGCCCATATCCGAGTGAGCCAACTGGGCGGCCCCTGGTTGTAGACGGATAAAATCGGCCGGGGCCACGAGGGCCTGCGGTATTGAAGATATGGTGGTGTAAGGATCAACATAAGAGCTGGAGGGGACCTGGGTTTTCCCCTTGTCAAGCGGCTGATGGGCCGAGGTAGAAGCCTGGCCCGCTTCCATGGTGGAGAATCGAAGAGCCTGAGGACGGATGGGAGTAAGATCGATGGGGGCTGTAGAGGTAGCCCCTAACCCAACAATCGGGGGTGTGGAAGTGACGGCAGCAGTTGTGCCAGAAGAAAGAACTAAGGGCGGGGCATCTTCCCCTTGCAAGGCCTGCTTCAGCAGGTGGAGTTGAGTAAGATCCAGTTGGGCCATCATTGGAGAACTTGACTGGCCGAGCCGTGAGTGGATGGATCTGAGAGGGAGGGTTGAGAACCCTTAGCAACAATGGTTGGGAGAGGGAGGGCAGTCCCCTCTCTCCCTTGCACATGAGTGACCCTAGGTGGGTCCTCCAGAAGTCCCTGAGGGAGAGAATCCTCAGGGGGATGGGAGAAGTTGTAAGACAACATGACTGGCGGTGAATCGAACAAGGGATTGAGATAAGAGTGGGAAGGTGAACCACCCTTAGGAGACAATCCTGAGGGCGTGAGCCAACTCCACATACATTAACACACCTAGAGAAGAAGACAAACAACCCTAACCAAAGTAAAACCAACAATCCAAACAAAATGCAAGTAACGGAGGAGAGAGATGAGAGGAGAATCAATCAATTAATGTAGCCAAGCTTCAAATGATGTACGCAAAGTTTTATAAATTCTCCCTTTCTTGGAGCTCGGTAAATTAATTAAGATTTGAATTCACTCCACCACAAGGTACCTAGCCAAGCTAGGGAATAGGGCAATTAGCTGACACTAGAGGACTCTCTCTCTCTCTCTGATGCAAATTCTAGACTGGGGGTGGTAACGGTACAACCTGCCCGGCATCCGTGTGGGAATCCACGGCTCACGGGGACTTAGGGAGGTCCTCAGCAAGCTCCCCTAGTCGGCTCCAAGGAGTATGGAGACGAGAGGAAACCCTACCTCGGTAGGAATGCAACTACTAATGAGAGTGTATGATCCTATGTGCACCGGAGTGCATGCAAGATCTAGCCTAGAAACTAGCAAGCAGTGATCCAGTAAATGTAAGAAGATGAGATGAACGCAATCATGGAATTATTTAACAACAGTAGGGGGAGGTCAAAACAGCACCAACATATATGTATATAATGATATAACTCAATGATCAACCTATAGCATGGGGTGCACTGTAGCAGCAAAAGGACGATATGATAGAGATGGCTCAGGGAGCAAATACGGTTTGTGAACGACCTTGCAGACCAGGGAGTAACGACATATTAATAGGAAAATCAAAAAATGCTAGAATGAAAGAAGATAGAAATCAAAAGTGTACCAAGATGGGCGGTCTATTGACAGACTGCGAAAGTACTAGGATGGACTTGTAGCAACCGCGTGACAGTAATCCAGCCAACAGTATGAAGGCAGAGGCGTACCTGAACCAGCAAGATGGATGGCCAAACACAGGCCGTATGGAAGATGAACGGGTGGTGAGAGGCCGCTTATGGCAGCAGGCTTGCAGAAGAGATGGCACTGTTCGCAGAAAAGAACGGTGGACTTTCAGCCGCATAAGAGTTGGACGGCTCAAGCAGGACCGTCCACGTTCCAGAGGACAGAGAACGCGACCAGCAACGATCAACCTGAAACCACTTCAAGAAAAAGGACTAACAAAGCAAAAGAGAGGGTCAGCAAGTCACTAACACGATGGGCACTAGGAGTCCCACCGTGATCGCCAAAAAGGGGGATGTTGACATGTTTTTCCCACTTACTATATTAAGGGTCTCTCCCGTTCCTTCCACTAAAACAATGTGAGAAATGTATATATGAATGGTGGGAAGGAACAGAATACACAAACTTGTGATCGCCACCAAGATGCCGAACGTGATGGACACGTCGTACCTTGGAAAAAGAGAAAGGAACTCGCCTTATGAGCAGCGCTGAGAAGATGTACGGTCTTTGAAGAACCGTCTGTTATGATGAGCGGCAGCAGAACAGACCGTCTAAAGGCACTGCAGAGGATGCGGGATGAAGGACTACTGGCAGATGAACGGCTCCAATCCAACCACAGCATGAAAAAGAACAATCCACATTCCACCGCACGTATCCTTGAACGGACCGATTGGAACCGCGCGAGACCACCATGCTGGAAGCTATAAGAGTCCAACCTCTACCCTTTCCGGCCAGCCATAAAGGATAGGCCTCGCGTTAGTGTGTTGCGGACCTGCAAAATGACGTGTAGAACACAAAGAAAAACCTGAATTAGAACTAGAAAGTGTGGTAAATGCTCGAACGGAAGGAAACTAACATAACTAAATGGAATGGGGAATACCTGGGGATTTTTAAACCCCTGGGGGAGTCAAAAATCATAGGAGGGTGTGTGCATGATGTATGAAAATGAGGAAAACGTGGAGGAAACGTGGAGAAAGTGATGCATGCAAACAAAAGGGGACGACGGAACTAAATATACTAATAACTCAAAGAACAACTACTCTCTGAACCGGAGGCCTGTATGGACGTAGAAGGCCTCCCTCCCAGGTGCTAGGTCGTTCAAAGATTCGGCAGGGCTTCGTCGTCGACCAAAAATCTCCCCCACTTTTCGAATCTGGGCCTTAGGGTCAATTTATAGAGCACTTGAAGTCCTACCTTGAAATTAGGGTTTCTGGCCATTTTCAGGTCAAGATTATCACATAAAAGATGAAGATACTTCAATTATCTTCCATATGGAAGAAAGAACATTCAAAATGGTTAAGGATTCACGGAGAAATATTTGGAGAAAGTTTGGGAGAAAAACCACGAATGATAGGAAAAGCCTTAACCACTTTCTAGTCCGAGAGGATAAACGGTCTCACGATAGACCGCACAAATGATGAGCGGCCAGACATGGGCCGTCCATCCCTGTCGGTGGAAATTCAAATAAATTCTGAGATAATCAATTTATCCACTGAACTGACTGATAAATTCGCAGCTGGACTCTTTCATAGTTGAACGGCTCTTGGAAAACCACCCAAGCTTGTCGGTGATAAATCCCAAATAAGAAGACAAATAGGTAATTATCTGAACAGTCAACCGACGCTAGGACTCTTGAGAGATAAATGGCTTAGTAGATACCGCACAATGGACTTATGCGGCTAAGCCTAGGCCGTATATATGCTTGTCGATGATAATTCAGACAATTAACCAATATACCAACTAAATGTTCGGACGGCCCACTATCAACCACACAAATTGTTGAATGGCTACAGGTTGACCGCACATGTATATGGGCGTTTGAAATTCATAGAAAAGCTCAATGAACCAAAACCAAGGCCCATTAAGCCCTTAATCAACTCAGACCTAGCCAGGGAGGGAGGCTATCCATAAAATTGGCCCAGAGCGTGACAGAAAATAGTCCAGCGAGTGATGGACAACTCGAGGCATCAATAAATGGGAGTAAGAGAAATGATTCAACTTATCGGCAAAAAACGGGTGTCAACACTTATGAACGAGACAATGCATGCACTGACTTAATATGCATTAAGCAAAAAGATGAATGACAAATAATGCACGGACCTAAATCATGCAACAAGCACAGACCTCCTTCATGCTTAGAAACATAGAAATGCACCGCAGCAAAATATGCACGGACTTTATGCGAGATGCACCAAGCTCTTCTGAGATGAGCACAAGTGTTGAGCTCATTAAAAGAAACTTGCATCGAGGCAAGGACATACCACGTCTAGAGTAGAGCAAGCACTGATCTATTGAATGCATATGAACAGTAAAATGCACGGACCTTTATTGCAAGACTGCGATAAAATAAATTGATTTATAGAATGAGACATCATCAAAACCGTAGAGATGTAACAAGATGAAGTGAGGTTAAACAAGATGCAAATGTGAGGGCTTGGTTCATTTTTATTAAAACTTGATTTCAAATATGAGTAGAGAACTTTATTGACAAACTCTGTATACATCATAGGTAAACCATGTTGCTCAATAAGGTACAGTTCAAAAGCCCTTATAATGGAAGACTCTGAAACATCTGTATTTATAGATTTATGAAATTGGTATATCATTGAAAACCTTCTTGAATTATCTAATAATTTGAAACTTCAGTTGGAATCACTGTGTTCAATTTTCATTTCTGCTGAAATCCTCTTGCTTGTTCACATCATATTCAATGTGTCACTGCATCCATCTTAATGTCAGCTGCTGATTACTGTGGTTCACCTCTTCTTGATTCAATGACCTGAAACTGTCCATGACCGTCCATGTGCTTTTGCTGATAGTCTCATCGACTATATCTCTAAAATATTTTATCTTCAGTCCTTATATATCCACTCCAATAACTTGACTCAATCAAAAGGGGAGAGTGTCTCTGTTTTCAAAGGGGGGGAATTGTCTGCACCGAGTACATCACTCTTTGGTCTATCTTTTTGATGAAGTCAAAGGGGGAGAATATGAACATGTGTATGCGTCAGATTTGAGTCAGCATGTTGTTTGTTGTTTTATAACTCAGTTTTAGGGCTCATAATATTCATAGTGTTCATAGTGTTGCCATCATCAAAAAGGGGGAGATTGTTGTATCCCTGTGGTTTTGATGATGTCAAACACTATGACTCATCATGAGTCTGTGTGTGAATGTGGTTTTGATGAAATCATAGATGAAGTCATATGTGTTGATGTTGCATTGGTTTTGATGCATTTGTTAAAGTCATCATGAACGCATCATATATAGAAGTATGTGTGTTGAACTCTGTAAGAACAGGTTCTGAAGACAAATCAAAAAGTCAGTGAAGTCAATTGAAGCTTTAACAAAACCAGTCAGAAAGAGAAGCCAGGTCACCGCTGGAAGAAAAGCAGGCAGGTCGATGCAGCTGAAGAGTTTCATGCTGATCAGGTCGATGCAGCGGCCACAGTTAAAGCAATTAGGTTGATGCAAATTGGTCGTTCAAGCAAGAAAGGTCGATGCAGTTATGCTTTCAGAAGCATTCTTTAGAGTTAAGCATCGATGCAACAAAGAACTGCACCGACGCACTTAGTTCAAATTCACTATGAAGAATTCAACAAAGTCGAAGCAACAGAAAAGAGCAGTTATTAAGGTCCAAGATAAGGTCAGAGCATCCAAGCAAGATCACAGTAAATAGGTCGATGCATCAAGACATTCAAGTGCTACATCTGTGAGGAGGTCGGTGCACTCAAGAGGCAGGTCGATGTAGTAGTTGGGAACTGGATGTTGCAGATCAACTAAGGCCTGAGCATTCGAAAGATAGATTGATGCATATTACAATGCACAAGGTCGATGCAGCATAAGAAATTGATTGACCCTAGTGAAATTCAATCTACAACCATCAAGAGAAACTCAAGGGCTCCAATAGCCAAGTCCATAGCAGTTCAATAAAGCAGCAGCAGCAAAAGAAGGACGAAGCAACAGAAGAGCACACTGAAGCACTGCCTTAAGCCAAAAGGTTAGAGCATAAGAATAGTGCCTAGATGCACTAAGTCAAAGGTCGATGCAGCTATATTAACTGTTGCTAGTGAGGTTGATGCTTCAGATAATCCAACTCTGTATCCCTTAACTTAAATCCAGATCCGATAAGGGAGCTCGAACCTGCTGTTAGTAAATTACTGGCACGTGATCTTAGGAAGGGAAAATGAGTGGCACGTAAACCCAAGAAGTAATGATTGGCACGTGATCCGAGACACTCTATCAGAAGAACTTTCCCGCCTCTTGCCACGTTGACTAATGGCAAAAGCTGGATCAAATCGGTCTATCCAAAATGATTTTTAGCACCCCTATTCTATAAATAGGTGACGTCTTCTTCCGAAAGAAGTGAGAAATAGAGAGAGGAATTGAAAAAGAGCTGCAGTAGTGAAATAGGAGAAGTGTTGTTGTCGAAGTACAAGAAGAGATTACCAGAGAAGAAAAAGGAGTGCTAGTTAACGAGCATAAGAAAAGAATTGAGAAAAAGAACATAGAGTTTAGATAAGGAGATCGTGAGAGTAAGAAAGAGAAGTGTGAAGCATCAGAGTAGTGAAAGAGTGCACAGCCAGAGTTTCAGAGAAGATCTGATCATGATTGGTCTTTGGATCAGATCCAAGCCAATTTGCTCGTTGTAGAGCTACATCATCTTTCCTGGTTTTCATTTTCATTTCTTCCTGTTTTCTTTACATTGTTTCCTTTTCGGATAGCAAACTGTGAGGCTCAACTGTAAGAGGATATGTTCCTCTAGTTAGCAAAGCTGTAAGGCTCAGCGGATAGCAAAGCTGTAAGGCTTAGTGGATAGCAAGCTGTGTTGCTCAGCAGTGTAAGCAAGCTTTGATGCTCAGCGGTTCAAACTATTTGTCAATGGAAGCCTCACTCTGGTAGAGTGAGGGGTGGATGTAGGTTTACTTTGTGTGAACCGAACCACCTAAAAATCATCTTTATCTATGGTGTGCTTTGTGTGATTGGTCATTTTCTTTCAACCCCACTTCAGGCTGGCTTGAACGTTTAGTGTTTGATATTTGTTTTATTAGCACTTGGAATTGCGAGGTCTAAATCGATGTTCTGCCTTAAGTGTTTGAAGTCAGTTCTGAGTGAACCTAGTGCACAACATAGTTTGTTAGTCACCTAGCGCTCGAAGTGTGTGTGTGTTTTGTCTTACATGAACTGATTCCATCTAAGAGTTATCTATCTTTTGGGGGTTATTCATCAGTAGATTGATTTATCTATAATGTTAGCTTTCACACTCTTGTGTTTGTCTACTTAGGAATGCTACAATCATTCTAGTTCAGCATAGCAACTCTTGTTTTCTGTCGAGTGTTTGTCCTAGTATATCATCAGCTCATTTGAGTTATCATAAGTTTTTTTTAACACACGGATTTTAATAGTGAGATCTATTTACCCCCCTCTAGATCTCGCTCCTGCACCCTAACAGAAAAAAACATTCCAAAGGTTTTACCTGATATTGTGTCTCCTTACCTTCGAAAAACATGATCCAACATTAGGGTTCGCATGAGTCGAAGTTGGGTCTATTTATACGGTTTTGAGTTAGGGTTACCAGATTAGGTCGAAATAGAATCTTATTCTCAACTCAAATCAATCCCTAAGAGTTCTATATCAAGTTTCTAGGCCAGGTAGCTTCGATCTCTAGCCCATAGGAGGGATAAAATATATTCTTTTTACGGTTTATCGGACCTCGCTCACGGAAGACAGTAGCGGTCAGATGAGGACCGCTTTTATGAGAAGGTGGTCGCGCGATTGACTGCCTCTAGGTTGTTTAGTTTGAAAGTTTTGGATTTTCAAATTTATCAACTATTTGACCCCTATTTGTCCTATGTATCCCCTTTTAATTCTAAAATTAGCCCCAATTACGTTTCTATAATTGGGCTTGGGCCTAAAAGGTTAGGTTTTGTGTCTTTTGGGCGTACTTGAGTGGACTTAAGCCTAGTCTAATATCTGGGCCTTTAAATATTTTTTAATTAGGCCTTTATTCCTTAAATAGCCCATTAAACTGATGGAGGACTTAAATAATTATACTTAATCTCAAAAAATTCCTAGAAAATTCATGGGTGTTACAAGAAGTGGGCGGTAGAGGAGCGTGCAGGGTAGAGAGAGAGTGGGAGAGGTGAGGTCATGCTTGGGGAAGAGGTTGCGGTGGTGTGAAGGTTGTGCAGGGTGAGACGTGGTGGAGGTGGACTCCGTGGTGGTTAGGTGCTGGCGACGGTGGCGAGCCCGTGGGGAGTGTACAGTGAGAAGCCAGTTGTTCATGGTGGTGGGTGAGAGGTTATGTGTGAGAGAGGGTGCTAGACGTGGGAGGTGCGTGTAGTTTGAGAGAGCAGACTGTGACAAGAAATGGTGGGAGAGGCATGCATGGAGTGTGCATGTGAGAAGTGGGTTAGAGAGGGAGAGGCGATGGGGCTAGAGAGAGAAAGTGAGAGAGAGTGGAGACACCGACGAGGAGGTTGGCGAGTGTGTGAAGGGAGAGGGTGGTGCGACTACCGCAATGGGGAGACCAGTGCGAAGGTGGGGGTGGTGGGTCGTGCATGGCGTGAGGAGGGAGGCCACGGCGAGGGGTTACGTTGGCGGTGTGCGTGTGTGTGGGGAGAGGCGACAGTGGTAGAGACTGTGGGAAGGGGGACCGCATGTGAGGGATAGAGAGAGGGAGACGGGGAGAGGGAGTGGATGGCGGGAGGAGGTTGTAGAGAGAGGGACAAGGTCGTCGGAGGGATGCCGCGGTTAGAGAGAGAAAGAGAGAGCGGCGAGGGGTGGTTGGTAGGCAGAGCAGGTGGCGGCCGGCATCGGAAACCAGGCTACTTGTAGTGACGACGTCGTCGTCTTCTCCTCCTCTGGCCAGCACCGCTACTGGTGGCCGGTCAAGTTATTTGACATGAAGCCCATGGAGAAGATGTATTGTTCACAAAATTAACTTTGATCAAAGTTTGTTCTATGTAAAAAAATTATAAGCAACCCCTCAAGTAAAATATATTTAATAATTAATTATTCTTCTCAAACATATCTCAAGTCTCATTGATTAAGTTATATTTAAAATTTTAATTAATTACAAAAAAATCTTGATTTTATGTGAGACTAAGATTAACATGAAAAACTCGCATAATTAATTAGAGTAAAGCGCAAAAATGATGTGTATGATATAGATATATATACAAAAATAGACGCTTATCACACCCCCCGACTTACTCATTGCTAGTCTCTTAGCAATGCAAATAAATTAAAATATAGGGACCAACAAGAGTTCAAAATTTTCATGTCCCACATCAAGATTCTCTTTCATGGAATCAACTAAGAATTAGGACATTGGAATTATCAAAACATATTAGCCATAGGATTGAACATTTAGGTACATGACTAAGAGTACAGTCGAAAGTTCAATAGCACTTGTCATGTGTAATACTAAATCCACAACGTAGACAATTACATACCACATTTGTCATTCTAGAGGCCTATCCTTCAACTCTGTACCTCCTAAATTAGAGCATTGAGTACGAGAGCTTTTGCCTACCTTCTTCACAACTCTTTTTTTTTTCATACACACATGAGGCTGCACAACCCTTCACTGTTTGACGCGAACATTAACTCTTGTCGTAGGAGAAGCAGGCCTGGTTACTAAGATCAGCGACATTTTTCATGGTGTTTTATTTTTTTATTTTTTTTCGACAATGTGCGTTTGCACTTATTTGTTGGATAACTTTGGCAGACAGCTTTATTAAAAAGATCTCATCTCCAAGAAATGCAGAGTATCAAACACCGCTCCAAAATAATAGAAGGCTTGTCCCGCTTGTTTCATTAGCGTGCAATTGATTTTTTTTTTACGTGCTAAAGAAATTTTAGAAGATTCTAAGTTAGTTCCATGGCATTGTATTCAAAATATTCCATCATCCTTATCCATAGTCTTTTTCAATCCAGATTTTCTTTTATGAGAACATGAATCATGAAAAACTAAGTTGGGATTTTAGTTTAACAACTTTTTTTTCTTCAAAAAATAGGTTGTAAGTAATTTTGAACATGAATTCTCTTCTCCCCAACTTAAATGACATTGTCCTTAATGACATGAATAATATATAATAATAGAACAATGTAGACATGAAATTTTGTGAAGGAAAGGTACAACCTTGGGCTTGTGGAGGCTGGACACAGGTGCAAGCAATCATCTCTCTTTTCCCAAAACTTATCATTTATTCACACCTGTAAAAATGAAAGCAAAACCATAATAAAAACTTTGTCTCCCAAGAAGCGATTTATTATCACACAGACATTATTAAAACATTACGTTGCCTCCCAAGAAGCGCCAAGTTTAACGTCTTCAGTCAGATGCGATGTGGCTCACTAACCAACGAGTGGCATTCATAATGAGCAACCAAATGATCTTATCCTCCGTCAAATTCCAGCCCTTATGCCACTGGAGGAAAAGATGATATTGATGCATAGGTGGGCCAAAGGTATGCTAGGGGAGGCCCTAGTTAGATAATGGAGGAGGAACATTGTTAAGTATCATGTCTTCAATTATGAAATATTCCTCTTCAGAATTAAGGTCTTTAAAAATATTGAATGTGTTTGTGTAGACATTTTTATTCCCCACATATTCTTCTTCAACCTCAATTTTAAAATTTTCATGCTCGACATTAAGGTGAGGAAGAGTAGGAGTGGGAGGAGTTTCAAAGGATTCCACAAACGGGCTAGTTTCTAGGAGAAAAGGAGGGTCGAGAGTGAAATGGACATGCTCCTCAACACATGGATGATCGTGAGGCTCAAGCGGAATCGACCAATCGGCTAATTGTAGGATGTCGGGGATGTGTGTAGAAATGTCAAGGTCAAGAATAGGTGAAAGATCAACATCCTCCCCAAGATTATGAGATACCCAGTTAGAATGGATTTCAAGTGGAAGATCTGGCCTCTCCTTTACCCAAAAAGATTGGTTCATGCAAACACTCAATTCTCTCTCCACCAATTCATCTTTCTTGTCTGTCACTTGGAACAAGGGCTCCTCAAATATAGGAAGGAAAATTAATGGGATTTGATCATCAACAAGTGCATCCACTTCCTTTTCCTCTCCCCCCAACTTAAGATAAAAAAACTCATCATTGCCCTCCTCCCAAATGGAATTGGGCTTGGGCTCTATGGGCCGCTCTTCACTAGCTTCCTTTACATCTTCCTGATGTGACTCCTCCATGATTTCCTTTGTACTAGGGTTAAAAATGCTTTGGGTTTGAGGAATCATTGGTTGATTGTATAGCCTTGCATATGAGTCGGAATCAAGAAATTGATATTCAAGGTTTTGAGTTGAGTTACTAGATAGTTGATCCCTTTCCATGCCCTTGAGATTTTTAGATAGTTAGTCTAATCGGGCCTGGATTGCTTGATTTTGAGCCATGATGAGCTTATAAAACTATTAAAAGCTCTCCTCCTTGTTGAAATCTGAGCATGGAAGAGATAGATACATGGGGTGAGAGTCAGACTGTGATGGATAGGAGTTTAAAGGTTGATCAGTCTGAAAGGGAGGCGGCAGAGAGTATATGGATTGTCCTCCATATTGGGCTTGATCATAGTGTTGAGTAGTGGATGGCGGATCTAGAGGGGAGGGGTGAATAGATCTGCCCCTCTTTTGTGTAGAACACCCCTCTTTAAAGCTAGATAAAGAGAATAGTAGTCGAATACAGCTAGCTTAACGAAGGAACCAACGATTGGCTTAGTAGGATGAATAAGTAATATAGTGATTGAACCTAAGCATGCATCTAGCACAAACCAATCACACAAGCAAACCACAACATAAGAGATTTTAAGGTGGTTCGGACTGAATCCCCAGTCCTACGTCCACCCCTCACCAAACCCGGTGAGGCTTCACTAGTGCAGTGCACAAAATCACAGATCAGAAAACCTCCGAGTGCCCTCCTACTAACCACCGGTAGGGACGATAACATCGTAGCTTAGAGCACCTTCAAACTGCCTTCCTACTAACCGCGATAGAGTCGATTCTCAGTTTCAATAGCTTGAACAAAATGAAAAGAGAACAAGATGAAAATGTTCAAACAAGATTTGGAGATATGCTAAAATCGAGAAGATCTTGTCTGAAATGAAGGAGGTGAATCTGATGCTTTAGCAAGGGCTGCCTCTTTTTCTTCTTGTCTTCACACGATGTAGATCACCAACAGAGGCTTCTTCTTCTTCGCAAAGCTCTCCTCTTGATTCAGCAGCAATGGCTTCTTCTTCCTTGTGAAATGAGCTTCCTTGAATCCCCTTGAGAGCCTTGCTTGCTGCTACACTGGCTTGGAGGTTGCTAGCTTGGATATGAGCTTGAATCACCTTGGGAATAGATAATGAACTCCTGCATGAAGTATTGTTCATGGCTACAGTACCCTCTTCTTCTTCCCTTGGACAGCGTCCTTTAGCCTCTCTTTGATCTCCCTTGATCCTTTTTTGTTTCTAACCCCCTTTGTGTTGTTTTTATATCTCTTTGAATGGTCCATAGACAAGCCCCAGACCAGATCCACAAATCATGGTAGATTGGGTGACTTTAGAATTAAACAAATCCAAGAAAAGGGGCTGCCCACGTTGAGAAAATGAAGTCAACAATAGCTGCATCGAGGTTGGCGGTCGATCGGAAGTAGGTGGTCGGTCTATCGAAAGTTTATAGGTGTGAAGCTTTTCGTTGTTGGGAAAATCAGTCGATCGGCAGTAGGGGAGTGGTCGACCGGACTGCTGGGCGGTCGACCGGATTTGCTGAGAGGTCGACTGCTACTGAGAATGTCTGTAGCTTGTTCGTTTCTGGGAATTCCGGTTGACCGGTCTATGACCGGCGGTCGACCGAAATATGGGTTTTTCACATTTTTTCTTCAATCAACCCCTTAAACCCGTTTGCAGTCCATTCCAATCTGTGGCATCAAACTCTTTAGACCTTGAGGATGTCTGCTGAGTCTTTGACCTTTCCTTAACGAATGCTCAGACCTTTGGACGTTGAAGCCAAGTGTGTTCTTCATTGTGCATCGACCTTGGCTATGTGAAGTGTCGACTCTTTTGTGCCGAGTGTCGACTCTTCTTGAAGCCAGCCTTATCTTCTGATAGCTGTCCAGCCTGAAGAGTTGACTCTTGTTTCTTGAAGGGATTTTCATCCCTGCTTGGGCGCGATCATTAGACTTTCACTTTTGCCATCTTCACTCCATTCCTTGGCTTATCTGTCATGGAAAAGCATCAAGTATTTCAATCATATGAGAGTGGGAAACAACAATGACTTATAGTGTTTGGCAATAATCAAAACCATGAATGTCAAATGACCACAGGGGCACAACATTCTCTCCCTTTTTGATGATGGCAACACTGTGAGTCATTATTTGGCAATAATGTCCAAGATGATAAATTTTATAACATATGCAGCTCAAGATACATGATGATGATTATGCTATGCATGGATGATTTGTAACATATGCAGAGTGATGATGCATGGATGATCAGAGCATGTGAATGTGGAACATGTGAATGAATGCTATTCAAGTTCCTCCTGATTATGGATGCTGCTCTCCACCTGAGTGTATGCATGATGAGGGACTTTTGACTCTCCCCCGTCTCACAAAGTTATTCTCCCCCTTTGACAACTCACAAAGGCAACTCATCTCTCCACTTGAGTGTATGCATGATGAGGGACTTTTAACTCTCCCCCGTCTCACAAAGGTACTCTCCCCCTTTGACAACTCACAATGGCAAGTCACAATTATTCTCCCCCTTTGACAACTCACAAAGGTAACTCACAAAGGTATTCTCCCCCTTTGACAACAGCAAAAAAGAGAGATAAGGCAGATACTGTGACAAATGTGTTAGAGATCAGAGCTGAATAGGAGTTTAGAGCAAGCCATTATATGCAGACGGAAAACATGCCTTGAGCAATATACATGGTGCAAAGCTAATGAAATCCGAGATCAACAATAGACTTCGAAAATCATATACATCCATGTCTTAATAGAAGTGAACCAGAAGTGCATATCATGGCAGTGGTTAACCTTCCTTCATCTTATACATCCATATTCAATAACTTCATCGGGAATGGCACAAACTAGTATTGAGGTTAAACAAGCATGACTAAAGCATAGAATTTTATGATTTTAGCACTTTTTTGCATGATCTTTTGCATTTGGATGCATATGACTCATATTTTACGAGCAATCGAGTCTAGTACATGCCTCCTATACGTAAGAATACACGTTGTTTAGATGCCAGTATTCCTAGGTATTTGATAAGACTACTGTTATGCTTCAAATTGAACAGAGATAGCTTTGTCACCTCATGACATATCTGACCTCATTTCTTTTATGAGGATATATATTTCTCAGTAATTATGCCATTGCTTTGCCTAGAGTTTAAATTAATTAAGACAGAGATAACATGGGCACATCATGACATATCATTCGTCAATTGTTTTGAGGACGTGATATATTTCTCCGTGCAATAATATCATTGCTCTGTCAATTTTACTGTCAGGAATTCCAGCTCATCAAGGTGTTTAAAAATAATACTAAGCTTTAGTGTATCACAAAGGTTGCCATGAAGTTTGAATTTTCAGATTTCAGGATAGTCATTCAAGGCACAACATGCAAGCTATAATTAAAGTCTATTAACACCATGGAATATAAATGATTTCAAAAAATATATCAGAGCTGCAAGAAAATCATTAAATCTGAACCATTTTTATTGGATGGACAATCATCAGTTCTTATAATAGAGAGCTCTTACACCATAGTTCTGTCTGTTTTCTGATCACAGTATTAGACTGGAAGCCATTGAAGTTCAGATTGCAAGAGATTAAGAGAAGCAGCAAGACTCCCCCTAAGGATATGCAGTGAATACATTCAAGGAGTTATGTTTGCAAGCAAGGGGAATGATCAGATGTCGACCTGAGGGCCAAGGAGAGGTCGACCTGTACCATGTAGGGGTCAAGCTGGTCAATCATGAAGTTGGCAGAAATGAAATGCATGACCGGGCCCATGGTTGTACACTTATTAAGGGTAATAGAATGAAGATGAAACATATGCATGAATGCTTCAAGGAAACAACTCCCCCTTATTGTATGGCCTATATGCGATAGTGACGCATGGTACTTGGCGGAGGTGAATCCTCACGCATGGTGAATATTTCTAGACAAGCATAACCTGCCTTTCCACACTTCATCATTTAATATACCATGGCCATGCAAGAACGATGCTACACCATATGCAATGCATCGTGATCATGAATTCAACTTTATTATGCAAATGAGTGCAGAATGAGATATTTACATATAAACAATGCATGGATACCAATCAGCAAAACACACAACCAAACTGAAGAAGATCATTAGTTCAATTTTTATTAGCCTGAGGTCTGCATAGACCAAGCTCCCTTCTGAGTGTTGTAAATCTATCATTACACAAGGGCTTGGTGAAGATGTCAGCAATCGGATTTAGTGTATCAACAAAATGCAGTTCAATGTTTTTGTTAAAGACCTCATCTCTAATGAAGTGATGTCTAATTTCAATATGCTTGGTCCTAGAGTGGTGGACTGAATTTTTTGCGAGGTTGATAGCACTAGTGTTATCACACAGAATCGGGACACAACCAATATCCACTAAGTAGTCTTGGAGTTGATGTTTAATCCACAACACATGGGTACCACAGCTCCCCGCAGCAACGTATTCTGCTTCTGCAGTTGAGAGGGTAACCGAGTGTTGTTTCTTGGAGGCCCAAAAAACTAAACACCCGCCCAGAAACTGGCAGTAGCCACTAGTACTCTTGCGATCCAACTTGCATCCAGCGTAGTCCGCATCAGAATAAGAAATAAGAGATAAATCGCATGATGACAGATATCACAATCCAAAATCTTGAGTTCCGGTAAGATATCTAATGATACATTTGACGGCAGTCAAGTGGGATTCTCTAGGACTAGCTTGAAATCTAGCACAGAGGCAAACACTAAATTGGATATCTGGTGAGGATGCAGTCAAATAAAGTAAGGAGCCGATCATACCTCTATAGATTTTGGCATCCACTAATTTATCATTTTCATCTGAATCCAGTGATATTGTGGTGCTCATAGGAGTTGCAATTATTTTACAGTTTGTCATGTAGAATCTTTTCAGCAGCTCCTTGATGTATTTGGCTTGACTTATGAAGCACCCATCTTCTCCTTGGTTGACCTACAAACCGAGAAAAAAATGAAGTTCTCCCATTAGACTCATTTCGAATTCGCTAGTCATGAGGTTAGCAAATTCCTTACACATTTCAGATTTAGTAGAACTAAACACAATATCATCAACATAAATTTGAACAATCAAGATGTTATTACCTTGCTTCTTGGTAAAAAGTGTTTGGTCTATCTTACCTCGTGTGTACCCTTTCTCAATGAGAAACGAGCTTAGTCTCTCATACCAAGCTCTTGGTGCTTACCTCAAGCCATAAAGCGCCCTGTCTAGCTTGTATATAAAATCTGCATGGTTAGAGTTCTCAAAGCTAAGGGGATGCTCGACATAGACTTCTTCTTTGATCAAACCATTTAAGAAAGTACTTTTTACATCCATTTGATACAACTTTATTCTAAGGGAGCATGCAAAGGCAAGTAAAATTCTAATGGCCTCAAGTCTGGCTACTGGGGCATAAGATTCCTCAAAGTCTACCCCAAACTCTTGATTATACCCTTAGCCACCAATCTAGCCTTGTTTCTTATTATCTTGCCATCCTCACTGAGTTTATTCCTAAATACCCATTTAGTGCCTATGACAGATTGTGATGATGGTCTAGGAACAAGATGCCAAACTTTGTTTCTTTCAAACTAGTTTAATTCATCTTACATTGAGTTTATCCAGTTTTCATCTTTTAATGATTCATCAATATTCTTGGGTTCAATCTAGGAGACAAGAACAAGATGATCTAATTCTTCCACAATTCTAAAATGTGACCTAGTTTTGGGTAGATCATTCAAGCTTCCAATGACATTTTCTAAAGGATGATCCTTAAGAATTCTAATGTCTGTAGAATCATTACCTTCTTCTGGAGGTTGATCCCTTGCATTGCTTGATTCAATTAGGTCACCATCTTCTCTTGTTTCTTCTTGTGGAGGATTATTCTTTTCCTTCATGCTTAGGAATTCCCCGTCTTCATCATTTTTCCTGCAATAGTTATCATTTTTAGAATCATCATGATATTCATCAAAGGAAACATGGGGTGACTCTTCCACAGTTTGACTCTTAATATTGTAAATTCTATAAGCCCTAGATCTATCAGAATATCCAAGGAATATACCTTCATTGCTCTTGGGCTCGAATTTATCTAATTCTCTTTTGTCATTATTATGGATGAAGCATTTAGACCCAAACACTTTCATATGTTAGAGAGAGGGCGTGTTACCTTTCAGCAACTCATAAAGAGTCTTTTTGGTGTGTGGTCTTACCATAGATCGGTTGATAATGTAACAAGTCATGTTTACCGCCTCAGCCCAAAACTTCCTTGGGAGTTGTCGTTCGACAAGCATTGTCCTCGCCATCTCTATGAGTGTTCGATTCCTTCTTTTAACTACACCATTTTGCTCAGGCGTTCTTGGTGATGAAAACTGATGTGAAATGCCTTCAGCCTTATAGATATTATAGAATTCAGTATCTTCAAATTCACCACCATGATCAGATTAAAGGTTGGAGATTTTAAACTCACTATCTTGCTTTATCTTCAAATAGAGTGCATGAAACTCATCAAAAGCATCAATTTTATGTGTGAGAAAGAAAACTCATGTGAACATAGAGAAATCATCCACCAAGACATATCCATATTTTCTACCACTTAAACTAGCAGTTTTAGTTAGACCAAATAAGTCCATATGAATCAGCTCGAGTGGTTTGGATGACATATTTGAAGATCTAGCCTTGAAGGATTTTCTTGTTTGTTTACCTAGGGCACATGCATCCCACAGTTTATTTTCTTGTTTAAAAGATAGTTCAGGAAAAGCTTTCACCATTGAATGCTTTAAAAGTTTATGTAGACATTATAGCTAGTATGTCCTAGTCTATGATGCCATAACCATGCAAGCTCAGATTTTGGTGCAGCAAGATAGAGGTTTATGTGCGCAGGATCATCTAAGTCAATCATGTAAATATTGTTGACTCTTTTATCAGAAAATTTTACCTTGTCAGATTTTGATTCAAGGATTCTACATTCATGAGAGCCAAAGAACACTTTGTGACCTTTATCATACAATTGACTTATACTGAGCAAGTTGTATTTTAAACCTTCAACTAGCAGCACATTTCCAATGGAGTTGGAGAGGTTCTTACCTACATTACCTGTTCCAATGATTCTTCCTTTGTTGTCCCCTGCAAATGTGACGTGTCCTCCTTCCTTTTTCTCCAAGAAAAAGAATTTAGTTCTGTCTCCAGTCATGTGTCTTGAATAGCCGCTATCAAGATACCACCGGTTATGCATGACTGCAAGACACTCCTGCACAAGGAATTAAGCAATGGGGTTTGGAACCCAGCAAAATTTGGGTCCCATCAATCTTTTCAGATTTTTAAAACATGATACCATCTCTTTAGGAATCCAAACCTTCCTTGCATTCATGTTTTCTTTGCTTAGTGCAGGGATTTGATTTTTCTTTTCAGCTTTGACATTCACTTTCTGTTTAGATGCTCCTTGTTAGATTTTGTGGACGTTTGAGGAAGTCTGCTTCTTAAACCATTGAGGCCACTGGTTAGTTTTGGGTTGAAAGTGATTATTTTGCCACCTAAGAGATTGAAGCTTATAGGATTGATGCACAAAGGAATTATAGTTGCCCCAAAAGCAAGGTGGTGTCGACCTGTATGAATGGGAGTGTCGACCTGTCCTATGTGCAACCCAGTTATAGTGGCTTCTAGATGGCTGAGCGGGTGATGGCCAAGGAAGTGTCGATCTATGCTGTGGGAATGGTCGACTCTTCTGAGATTTTTGAGCAATCCTTTTAGGGATTTCAGTGGCTTCCTCTTTAACCTTTTCTTTTCTTTTATCATTTTATTTTTGTTGATTTTGAGTAGGTGTTGTGTTTGAGGTAGACGCATCAGAAGTTGAAACAAATGTGACAGTTTTTCACCCAATTGGCCTTTTGTTTGTGGGATTAAAACCCAACCCTTCCTTGCTGAAATTCATTCTAGTACCTAGCAATGCATCTAGGTTTTCTCTTCCATCTACAAACTTTTCTAATGATTGTTGTTTATCCTTCAACTCTTTTTGTAGGTTTTCAATGTTTTGAAGGAGTTGAGTGTTGACTTGTTTGACAGCATCATACTCCTCATTACTCAATTTACTGTCCTTTTTATAGGTTTACATTTTTAGCTTCATGCTATCAATCTCATTTCTTAAGTCTTCATTTTCAGTTTCCAAGTCAGCCATTTCGTTTCTTCCCTCTTCCAAATTCTCAATCATTTTCTTAAGGTCTTCAATTTCAGTTTCAAGTGAAGCAGTCTTACGATTCATATCATGATCATGCACAAACAAGTTAATTTTCTTTTTCAATGTTTTATTCTCTTTTTTGTACATGTCATATTTCTCCATAAGCTATATATATGCTTCCTCCCAATCATCAATTGTGAAATTTTCAAATGGAGAGTGTACCTCAGTTTCTTCCTCACCTCTGGCCATGAGGCAGAGATATTCTTTTTCCTTGTCCGAAGAGTTGGTTCCATCATCACTTTCTTCTTCGTCGCTCCATGTGGACACCATAGCCGTGTTCTTCTTCTTACCCTTCCATTTGTCAGCTTTTCTGAATTTTTCAGGACATTCAGTCTTGAAATGCCCTAGTTTGTTGCAGCAATAACAAATGATCTTGTCAGCTTTCTTAAAGTTCCCAGAGTTAGATTTGAGACCTTTCCTTACCTGTGACCTTCCTCTCATGAAGCTCTTACCTTCCTTTCTCAAAAATTTTTTGAACTTACGTGTGAGCAAGGCTACGTCATCCTCATCTCGCTCATTTACAGAAGCCTCACCTTCATCAGAAGTGCTTTGACCGCTGGGTCCTGCTTTAAGAGCTAGGGACTTTTTCTTAGGTACCTCAGCCTCTTTGTTCTTTAGGTTGATATCATAAGTCATCAATGACCCAATGAGTTCATCTACCTTAGTAGTTACGAGATCTCTGGATTCTTCAACCACGGTAGCCTTCGTGTGCCATGCTGGGGTCAGTGATATGAGAATCTTCCTTACAATTTCCTACTCTGAATATTTCTTTCCCAGATTAGTTAGACTATTAGTAAGCACAGTTAAGCGAGCATACATGTCTTGAATTGACTCATCAGGCCTCATCCTGAACATTTCATATTCAGAAACTAAAATGTTGGCTTTTGTTTCTCGTACCTGAGAGGTTCCTTCATAAATCACTTCTAACATGTCCCATATTTCTTTTGCAGTTGCGTATGTAGCTACTCTTGAGAATTCTACTGGATGGAGTAAGCATTGCATGAAGTGTCTAGCACTCCAGTTGACAGTGGATTTTCTTATTTGTTCTTTGGTCCACAAGTCCTCATCATCCGTAAGCTCATACAGACCTTTGCCGATCACTCACCAGAGTTCATAATCTTAGGCGCGAATGAACACCTGCATGCGTTGTTTCCAATAAGGATAATTAGTTCTAGTGAAATAAGGAGGCCTATTCAAAGAATGTCCTTCAGGTAACAAACCTTTGGACGACAATCCACCATTTCTCTCAAGGTTGTTGGACACCATAATGAGAGATTAGGCTCAGATACCACTTGTTGAGTAGTGGATGGCAGATCTAGAGGGGAGGGATGAATAGATCTGCCACTCTTTTGTGCAGAACACCCCTCTTTAAAGCTAGATAAAGAGAATAGCAGTCGAATACAGCTAGCTTAACAAAGGATACAACGATTGGCTTAGCAGGATGAATAAGTAATATAGTGATTGAACCTAATCATGCATCTAGCACAAACCAATCACACAAGCAAACCATAACACAGGAGGTTTTAAGGTGGTTCGGACTGAATCTCCAATCCTACGTCCACCCCTCACCAAACCTAGTGAGGCTTCACTAGGGCAGCGCACCAAACGGCAGATCGAAAAACCTCTGATTGCCTTCCTACTAACCACCGGTAGGGACGATAACACCACAGATTAGAGCACCTTCCAACTACCTTCCTACTAACCGCGGTAGGGATGATTCTCAATTTCAATAGCTTGAACAAAATGAAAAGAGAACAAGATGAAAATGTTCAAACAAGATATAGAGATATGCTAAAATCGAGAAGATCGTGTCTGAAATGAAGGAGGTGAATCTGATGCTTCAGCAAGGGCTGCCTCTTTTTCTTCTTGTCTTCACACGATGTAGATCACCAACAGAGGCTTCTTCTTCTTTGCAAAGCTATCCTCTTGATTCAGCAGTAATGGCTCCTTCTTCCTTGTGAAATGAGCTTCCTTGAATCCCTTTGAGAGCCTTGCTTGCTGCTACACTGCCTTGGAGGTTGCTAGCTTGGATATGAGCTTGAATCACCTTGGAAATAGATGAAGAACTCCTGCACGAAGTACTGTTCACGGCTACAGTACCCTCTTCTTCTTCTCTTGGACAACCTTCTCTAGCCTCTCTTTGATCTCCCTTGATCCATTTTTGTTTCTAACCCCCTTTGTGTTATTTTTAGATCTCTTTGAATGGTCTATAGACAAGCCCCAGACCAGATCCACACATCATGGTAGATTGGGTGGCTTTAGGATTAAACAAATCCAAGAAAAGGGGCACGTTGAGAAAACGAAGTCAACAATAGCTGCATCGGGGTTGCCGGTCGATCGGAAGTAGGTGGTCGGTCGACCGGAAGTTTACAAGTGTGAAGCTTTTTGTTGCTGTGAAAATCAGTCGACCGGCAGTAGGGGGCAGTCGACCGAACTACTGGGCGGTCGATCGGATTTGCTGAGAGGTCGACCGCTACTGAGAATGTCTATAGCTTGTTCGTTTCTGGGAATTCCGATGGACCGGTCTATGACCGGCGGTCGACCAAAATATGGGTTTTTCATAGTTTTTCTTCAATCAATCCCTTAAACCCGTTTGCAGTCCATTCCAGTTTGTGGCATCAAACTCTTTAGACCTTGAGGATGTCGACTGAGTCTTTGACCTTTCCTTAACGAATGCTCAGACCTTTGGACGTTGAAGCCAAGTGTGTTCTTCATTGTGCATCGACCTTGGTTATGTGAAGTGTCGACTCTTTTGTGCCGAGTGTCGACTCTTCTTGAAGCCAGCCTGATCTTCTGATAGCTGTCCAGCCCGAAGAGTTGACTCTTATTTATTAAAGGGATTTTCATCCTTGCTTGGGCGCGATCATTAGGCTTTCACTTTTGCCATCTTCACTCCATTCCTTGGCTTATCTGTCATGGAAAAGCATCAAGTATTTCAATCATATGAGAGTGGGAAACATCAATGACTTATAGTGTTTGGCAATAATCAAAATCATGAATGTCAAATGACCACAGGGGCACAACACATAGAAATCATTTGGGTACTGAGCCCAATTTAGAAAATTTTGGTCTAGAGACCTTGGTAAGATTCCCAAGAGGAATTGGGTTGGCCTTCCCATCCAAAAGTGGATGTGGATGAAAATGAGTTATAAGTAGCAGGAAAGCCTTGAGGCATTTGGGCTTGCTCTTGGGTACTAAATGGATCGTAGGTCCTATTATCAAAGAATTGAGAGGTTTGGGCCGGGTCTTGGGTAAAGAATGAAGACTGGGTTGCCATAGGTAGAGGGCTCTCATTATCGGCCTACCATGAGTATGGATTTTCATAATAAGTCAGGCCATGAGGGGTGAGAGATGAGATTTGGTTTGGGCAACCACCTACATAATAGGTCGGGCTAGCCCATATGTGATCTTGGTGACTAGGTGGTATGAAGGGGTGTTGATCCATGGCTAGAAATTGATCAAATTTATGACCCAATGGGTCAAACTTGTCTACTTTATGTGCCCAATCCATACTCTCTCACCATTTTTTTGTTTTTTAATCATTTTTAATTTTTAAAATTGTTTTAGTTTTTATTTTCTCTCCCTTTATTGATCTCGTATTTATTTTTATTTTATTTTTTACTAAACATAAACAAGTGACAATCAAATTAACCTGAGACACTTAAGGGCAACCTAGGTCTACAAGTTGGGTTTCACAAAGTGACTATGGCACCACTAAAGCCTACCCTCAAGTTCATTCACTGGCCAGGTAAGTGGTGGGGTAGTGGGAGGCTCCCCTTGGTTTCGCAAGGTCCTAATTAAAAATCATTTGCCTGCTTATAGCGTTTATCGTTGACCTCTAGCCTTAGACACCACTTTCAAAAAATGAGAACAGACAAAATCCCAATGTAATCTTAGGGCCCAGTCTACTTGCTTTTATTAGGCTAGGTGACGCAAGGTGCAAAGATTGTTATTTTGGGCCAAAGAAGGGTGATGAAATCCCTCCCTTATCTTACTTAGGGGGTATTGCCCTTAAAAGTATTTTGAAATGAGATGCATCAACCAATGTTCAAATAAGGTGTTTCAATGCAAGATTAAATGTAAAATGCATGAACATGATCTTGACAAAATTAAAGTGCTCACCTTGTCCCCCACATTCTTCAAAAATAAAATGACTGAAAAAAAATAACTAACTAAGATGCAATCCTAAATGATGCATGTCCTAAACATGACGTTTCTAATCTTGAGATGAAGTCTTTTATTTTGTCATCAATTTTTTTTTTATTTTTTAGTTAATGAAACTACCTAGCTAACACATTTTTTTGAGATTTTCTAAATATAAAAGATAAAAAAAATTAGAATATGCAGAAAATGAATTAAATCACAAGCTAACAAAATACAGAAAATAAACTGAACCATACGAGAGAAGATTGAGACAATGACTTGGATTGCAATACCTCGTCCTTTATGTTTTTTTATTTTTTTGATTTATTTTTTAAGGAGATGTAAAAGGGGAGATGCACTTCAAAAAAAATTCACTTTTTTAGGATAAATATATACAAAAGAAAAGCAAAGCTTTTAACTAAAAATCTGTCAACCTCCCCGACACTGGCGCCAAAAATTGATGCAAACAGATGCTCGTCATTAAAAACACCGCGCACATAATTTCAAAATTCCGCACTCACACACAATAAAATTAAAATTTGAGCATAGTGACAAGTACGAGTCGATCCCACGAGGAGGTTGAGTTTTGAAATTAAAAACTTTGAATTTCTTTTAGAGAAAAAACAATGAATATTTTATTTTGATTTTCAGAATTTAAAATAACATGAAATAAAACTATCTAAAGAAATGTGGAGTGTCAAGAGAGAGAAAGATAGATATTTAGAGAGAGAGAAAAGGTTTTAATCTATTGAAATTAAGTGCTAAATAAAATAGACGAAGTGGGGTAGAGAATTTTGCGGCCGTAGTGTGAGGGTAACGGCATCGTATCCTCGAGTCGTTGAATCACGAGTTGTCGGAGAAAACCATGTGCACTCGTCTGGAAGATTCGTTTCTCTTGAGCTGACTTTAGATGAATCGCGAGTTGTCGGAACGTGACATGCTGTAAATCATGGGGTATGATGCTACTAGCGTCACATTGTATTGGGAGTACTTTCTTTATAAATAAGTGATATATCCACGAGGTGATCCACATAAATCCACGAAGTACTTGTTACAAAGTGAAGAGTACATTCTTGCTTGTTACATGACTTTCTAGTGCATAGCCTTCATGGTTATGAAAAATATATTCTTGTTACATTCTTGTTCATGAAAGGCCATAATTACGTTCTTGCTTGATCATACTTGCCCAATCATATTCTCAATCTATATTGTTACTTTGGCTTTATTTGCATATTTTATCATATCTACATGATTTATCTCATTTCTTTTAGAGCTAAAACATTAATTACTTTAACATTGCCTACATGTTGATACGAAGATACCTACTGGGCAAGTGTGTTCATTACCCTACTTTCTAATATTTTTCAGGAAATACGAGTGAATCGGATTCGGATTACTCAAGTAGCGGGTCCGAGAGCGATTGAAAGTCTATGGATTCGAGTGAAGACTTAGATTGTCAAAACATGTCTAGATTGAATCCTTACATGTAATTTTATTTTTATTAAGTCTAGGAGAGTTGACTATTCATGTACTTGGATTATGATTATTGGATATGAAATAAAGGTGAAGGTTTGATTGAATTATTGTGCAATTGCCTTGTGTGATTGTTCTTGCGCTCTGATTATATTGCTTGCTCGAGGCGTACTAGCCAACTATTCAAATTCCCTATTATTTTCGCTGCATACTCTCGAGACGTGGCAGTTAAAGTGGTATCAGAGCACTAGGACTAGAAGTCCTAGGGAAAAGACATATCATAGGTTAAGTCCAAGGTTTAAGGACCTACACCTATGAAACTAGGAAAGAAATTCCCAACCTATGAAAGGAATTGGGTAGAATCCGGGATGAGATAGTCATTAGAATTAATTCTAAGATTAAGCTCACTCATTCCAATAGGATTAACAAATTCATTATTTTTCTCAGGTACCTTATTTTCCACATAATGGCTCATCGCGTAGATTGGAACGGTATGCAAGAGACCGTTGCGGGTCTTACTCAAGCATTACAAACCATGGCGCAAACTAGCGCAGGGGCAAGAGCTGGAGACTTACATCAAAACTTTCGGAGTTTAAATCCTCCGCGATTTTCAGGTTCCTCTAACCCAGATGAAGCCGAAAATTGGATAGATGAGATGAACCACATTTTGAAGTTATGCAATGGGCGGACTAGGAAAAAGTCTGTTTGGCAACATTCCAGTTGAATAAATATGTTCGTACGTGGTGGAAGTATGTTCCGGTACTACCAGCTGATGCACCTCATACATGGGAAGGTTTTCTTACTCTCTTCCGAGCCAAGTACTTTTTCGAGCATATTAAGGAGCGGAAGGCTATGGAGTTTGCTTCTCTACGCCAGGACATGATGTCAGTGGCAGAATATGAACTTCAATTTTCCCGACTAACACCATATGCTCCTCACTTGATTAGCACTTATTTATTAAAGGCTAATCGATTTCTGGACGGTTTGAGGCCCGGTTATATTCAACAACTTGGGACTCAGAATATACGTACTTACGCGGAGATGGTCCAACGGGGGCATCTGTGCTAAAGGACCTTAGAAAAGGTTGAGAAACTAAAAGGGAAGGGAGAGGAGCCAAGCCGAATGTCTGATCGGCATGATAAGAAGAAGTTTAGTATCACGAAACCTTACAAATCTCGTGATAACAAGAAGAGGTCCCGAAATGGGAGTGGTAGTGGCTACCACAAAAATAAGAAAGTCAAAGAAGAGGAGAAGCACGTCACCACGGCTTGTACTTTCTGTGAAAAGTTTGGTCACACGGCCGAAGAGTGCTGGAAGCACCTCGGCGCTTGTTTACGTTGTGGCAGCCGGGAGGACCGCATGCCGGATTGCCCACTTATGAAAGAACTATCTTCCGGGAGCGGACGTAAGCATCAGGCTCGTTTAAATGCTCTTCTGGAAGAGGAAGAAGCGCCCAAGAATGATGGGCTAATGGAAGGTACTATCCAAATCTATTCTTATCTTGCATTCGTACTATTTGATACTGGTGCTTCTCATTCCTTTATATATACTTCTTTCGCAAAAACTTTACCTATTTCATCAGTTCCTTTACCTTCAGACCTTGCTATTACTACACCTTTAGGCCCCGGAACAAAACTTACAAACTATTATCCTGATAGTGAGGTAATGGTAGAAGGTCACAATCTTCCTACAAACCTCGTATGCCTTGTGATGGAGAGCTACGATGCCATCCTAGGTGTTGATTGGCTAGTAGACCATGACGCTTATATAAATTGTCGCAACCGGATTATCTCTTTTCAGAAACCTGGTCTTCCAAGGATTTCCTTCCTTGGTATCAAATATAGAAAGCATCCTACCATAATTTTATCTCTGCACGCTTGCAAACTAATTTCGCAAGGATGTGTAGCTTTTCTTGCTTCCGTAATCCTCACCGAGTCCAAGGAAATCATCTTAGATAATATTCCTATTGTTAATAAGTTTCCGATGTATTTCCATAGGAGTTACCTGGTTTACCACCCGAAAGAGAAGTAAACTTCTTAATTGAACCCATTCCTAGAGCAGCACCTATTTCAATAGCTCCCTGCAGGATGTCCCCCACAGAACTCAAGGAATTAAAGAAACAGCTTCAGGAGTTATTAGACAAGGGTTTTATTCGACCTAGCACATCCCCTTGGGGTGCGCCAATTCTTTTTGTTAAAAAGAAGGATGGATCTCTCAGGCTGTGTATCGATTACCGGCGACTGAATCAGCTTACTATCAAGAACAAGTATCTGTTGCCGCGTATTGATGAACTCTTTGATCAGCTTTCAGGAGCAATATATTTTTCCAAAATAGATCTCAGGTCTGGTTACCATCAGCTCATGATTAAAGATGAAGACATTTGCAAAACTACTTTTCGGAGTAGAAATGGCTACTATGAATTCGTGGTAATGTCATTCGGGTTAACCAATGCCCCGGCAGCTTTTATGCAACTTATGAATAATATCTTTAGGCCTTATCTT
This sequence comes from Amorphophallus konjac, assembly GCA_022559845.1. Classification (NCBI taxonomy): domain Eukaryota; kingdom Viridiplantae; phylum Streptophyta; class Magnoliopsida; order Alismatales; family Araceae; genus Amorphophallus; species Amorphophallus konjac. The sequence goes on from CM040129.1 coordinate 45,091,798, forward strand.
GACCAGTTTATTGTCGTTATCATTGACAATATTCTTATTTATTCCAAGACTAAGGAAGAACATGAAGAGCACTTAAGGATAGCCTTGCAAATGCTAAGAGAGCACAAACTCTATGCGAAGCTTAGTAAATGCGAGTTCTGGCTAAGGGAGGTTTCTTTCCTTGGCTATATTATATCAAAGGAAGGTATCGTTGTAGATCCTTCTAAAGTTGGGGCTGTTAAGAATTGGTGTCGGCCAATGACCGTGTCAGAAGTTAAGAGTTTTCTAGGTCTGGCTGGTTACTATAGGTGATTTATTAAAGATTTCTCGAAGATCGCCGTTCCTTTGACTCGACTCACGAGAAAGGAAAATCCTTTTATATGGTCGAAGGACTGCAAAGAGTGTTTTCAAACTCTTAAAGATCATCTTACTACAGCCCCTATTTTGACATTGCCCGTTCAGAGTGGTGGTTTTTAGTCTATACAGATGTGTCTGGCATTGGCCTAGGATGCGTCCTTATGCAAAATGGAATGGTGATTTGTTACTCATCAAGACAGTTGTAGCGTCATAAAGAAAATTACCCTATGCATGATCTGGAATTAGCTGCGGTTATATTTGCATTGATGATTTTGCGACATTACCTTTATGGGGAGAAATTCACTATATTTTCAGATCATAAAAGTCTGAAATATCTCTTTACCCAAGGAGTTGAACATGCGACAACGTAGATGGTTGGAGTATCTCAAGGACTTCGACTTTACTATTCAATATCATCCAGGGAAAGCAAATATTGTAGCTGACGCTCTTAGTAAAAAACCAATGGCAATTCTAGCAAGCCTCTGGAAAGGTATAACTTCTCTTATTAAAGATTTTTCTCATTTAAATCTTGATATTGATAGAGAAGGAGAAGGAGGTATGATTGTCAATATAAGGTCTCAACCTACATTGATCGAGGATATAGTCCAATTGCATGAAAATGACCCTACGTTGATGGAAATTAAGGGTAATACTGGTCAAAGGCCGGAATTTTCTATCTCAAATGATGGAAGATTATTATTTAAGGATCGAATTTGTGTGCCGAATCATAATGACACTAAGAAACTGATCATGGAAGAAGCTTACAAATCAAGATATACTATTCACCCTGATGCTACCAAGATGTATCACGACTTGAAAAGAAACTTTTGGTGGCCCAATATGAAAAGAGAAGTAACAGAATTTGTGTCCCGCTGCCTCACTTGTCAGTAGGTAAAGGCAGAACATTTAAAATCCGCTGGGAAATTACAACCTTTAAATATTCCCGAATTGAAATGGGAAAGTATAGGGATGGATTTTATCATGGGTTTACCTAAGACAAGAGGAGGAGATGATGGTATATGGATGGTCATCGACCGATTGACTAAATCTACACATTTTCTACCAATCAAGAGTCAATGGTCTGCAGATGTACTAGTAGCATTATACATGAAGGAGATTGTTAAATTGCACGGTGTCCCAGTCACCATCATATCTGACCGAGATCCTCGGTTTACATCACAATTACGGAAGGGTCTACAACATTCTGTAGGGACCGATTGAACTTTAGCACTGCATTCCATCCACAAACTGATGGTCAAACTGAAAGGACAAATCAAGTGGTGGAAAATATGCTCAGGGCCTATGCTATCGACTTTGGAGGAAGTTGGCATGGTCATTTGCCTTTAGTGGAATTTTCATACAATAATAGCTATCAAGCTAGTATACAAATGGCACTGTTTGAAGCTTTATATGGCAGAAGCTGTCGTTCGCCTATTTGTTGGAATGAAGTCGAAGAAAGGCAATTTCTTGGTCCCGACATCATTAGGGATACTACCGAAAAGATAAAGCTTATTCGGGAGAGACTTCAATGGCTCAAAATAGACAGAAGTCCTATGCTGATAATCGATGGCGCGACCTAGAATTTCAAGTAGGAGACCATGTGTTCCGTAAAGTTTTTCCAGGTCGAGGTATTCGAAGATTTGGTATTAAGGGCAAGCTTACTCCAAGATTCATTGGCCCCTTTGAGATTCTCGAAAGGGTTGGTGAAATTACATGTCGAATTGCTTTACCCCCACAACTTTCTGAAGTCCATGATGTATTTCACGTCTCAATGCTCAAGAAATATGTACCTGATCCTTTCCATGTCATCACTTATGACAATCTGGAGATTAAGAAGGATTTGACATATGAGCAAAAGCCAATCAAGATCATTGAACGAGAGGTATGTCAACTTCGGAATAAAACTATTCCAATGGACCAAGTTATGGCCGCATGAAGTAACATGGGAAACGGAAGAAGTAATGTGCAAAAGATTTTCAGAATTATTTTAATGTAAGTACACTCCCCATAAATCCATGTATTGAATTTGGGGATAAATTCTTTTTAAGTGGGGGAGGGTGTAACACCTGAGAATTTTCTAAGACTTTTTAGGATTTAAAATAAAATTATATTACTTACTAAGCATTTAATGGGCTATTAAATGCATTATGGAGAATTAAATCTAATTAATTAGGCCCTACACTAATCCAAGAGGATTAGGCCTATATAATAAACCCAATAGGCCCAAGAGATTGTTTTGGACTATTAGCCCATGTTCTAGAATTTAGGAATGGGTATGATCACGTAATTTAAGGATAATTACTCATTAAGAGATTAATAAATGGATAATAAGTTGGGTAATACCAAAAAGAGTTTGAACCAATTCAAATTCGGTGCCCACAATTGCTGGTGGTATATCACGAGACCGCTAAGAGATGGGTAGCGGTCAAGCATTCGACTGCTTGTATCTGTTAGTTCCGTGAGAGAAAGAAAACATGAAAAGGTTGGATTTTTAGCATCCAAATCATCTTGGATCAACTCTATCAGCTAAATAGATAGGTCTAGAAGGAGATTGAATGGAAAGTCTAATTGAGACTCTGGAAGCGTTCTAATCCTCAAAACCCTACCTAAACCCTATAAATAGGTCCCATATTTGACATACGCGACCCCTACTTTGGCTCGCGTGGAACTCAGGTAAGGAGGCAAAATTAGTGGTAAGTTTCTTCTAAAAATTTGTTCATTTTAGTTAGAACTAACTACCCTCCAAATTTTATTCTAGGAGATCAAGTCTACAAGGAGATAGAGTCTTCCAAAGGTGCTGATTCTACAACAAAAACTCAAAAAATAGTGCGGCCGACCCAAGAATATCAGGGAAATAGAAGCCCCAAACGAGGTAATTAGATAGAGGTTCTTTATAACTTTATATTCCCCTTCATATCCTCTTCTTACCCTCAAAATTCCACGTCCATAGGTCGAGGGAATCAAGAGATAGAGGGACGTGAAGTTGGAGATCTAGTACAAAAATGGGTAGAATTAGGGCTGACTTTCAATCCAAAATTTACTATCTAAGAAGGATTAATTGAGATAGGTTATCTCATGAAAAGCTCAAATCTAAAGTCAGGAATAAAATCCCTCTTATTTCAGTCATTTTCATGTATTATACCTTGAGAATTTCATGTTTTACTTAGAACTATGCATCTAGTATATTCCTCATGCATGAACTAGCCCAAATGAAATAAAAAGGAATTTTTCTGGTTAATTACATGAGCCCATGCATATTGTTGGCCTACAATAGTTCTATCATGGTTATGGAAGTTGTAATATGTTGATTTCCAAGCATGATGTATCTTAGATTAGCATTTTATACTATTTTCATTGAACTCAATTTTATGCAGGAAGAAACGGTCTTTATGTGGACCGCTAAGAGAACTATCGTGGTCGTACGATAGACCGCTAGCCCATGATTAACGGTCCTGTTAGGTTCGGTGCAAGTATTCAGAGGGGGGGTAAATGAATATAGCCTATAAAAACTTTCACCCAATATAAACTATCGCTCAATTAGAATTTCGCTCACTCAACAGATTAAACACTTAGAATAAAAACTGATCAAATCATCTAATGAACCTGTGATCAAACACTTAGAGCGCCCCTATGCAAACATCTAGCAGAAGCAAACCATAAACAATCAAACCACAATGCAAGAGGGGTTTTTAGGTGGTTCGGTCCTGCAGATCTACATCCACCCCACACTCAACCCGAGTGTGGCTTCACTAACAGCTGGGCAACACAGCTTGCCAACTGACGCTGATACACAGCTTACCCAGGGGACCAACCTCTCCTCTTCCTCCTACCCGGAGGGAACCTCCAGCAACCCACGGTCACTAAAACCAGAGACTCACGTCTCTCTTCCTCTATACCAAGAGGGAACCCCACTAGTAGCAGCCGCGCTACCAGGGAACCAGCCAGTAGCACTCTGCTACCAGCAATCCACCAGAGGCCTAACCTCTCTTCCTCCTAGCCCGGAGGGAACCCACAAGCAGCCCCCCTGCTGCTTGCAAACCGGAGGAACCAGCCTCCCTTCCTCCACACAGGAGGGAACTATCACCAGTAGCAATCTGCTACCAGCACAAACCGGAGACACCCCCGTCTCCCTACTCCTGATCCCTCCAAGAGGAACCCGACCTCAGTCCAGAGGATCGGAAGAACACAGTAAATCAGATCGAAGAAAAAGGAAAATAAGAAATGAAAGTAACACAGCAAACACAAGCTGTAAATGAAGGAACATCAGATGTGGCTCCCATGGAGCTGACTGGCCTGGATTTGATCCACGATCCAGTAGACAGATCTTCAGTAACTTCTTCTTTTTTCTCCACGAACTCTCTCTCTCTCTCTCTCTCTCTCTTCCTTTCTCTTCTTTTCTTCCTCTTCTTTCTGCTTCTCTTTCTTCTCTCTTTCTTCTCACTTCTCACGAGCACTATCTCTCTCTTTTCTTTCTTCTGCTCTCACTCTCTTTCTTCTTCTTCTCTTTTTCTTCTTCTTTTCTTTTTCTGGATCGAAGGGCTTTCTGGTCTCCTGGCTTCTTCTTCGATCTGCTGCTTCTCTTTTCTTCTTTTGCTCACACTCTCAGATTTCTTCGCTGGAGAGCTTCCTCTTCTTCCGTGGAGAGTTAACCCTTTTCGAGAGGATGATGGGGTGCTTTTATATCAGAAACAGAGCCTCCGAAGGTTGAGTAGAAAATGCCCTAGTGACCACTGATTGGTCCACTTGGCGGGGTAGCACCCCTTATCTAACACGTGTCAGCATCCTGCCCCATTTTCCCATCGGATCACGTGCCCCCTCATCAGTACGCTCAGCAACTGGAGTTGAGGTGGCGTCAACACACTTGCTCCAAAGGGTTGACGCAGCCTTCAGAGATCTTCAACCTTTTTAACTGCTACGTCGACTCCATCAGCCTGCTGCGTTGACGCATCGATGATCCAGTGATCAAGTCTTCAGCAGATGGGCGTGCTGCGTCGACGCTGTCTTGTTGATGGCGTTGACGCATTAATGAATAAGCTCATGAATGGCAGTGTATAGACATGTGATAAACAATGCAAACGAGCCTTACCAATGTGTAAACTTTACAAAGCTTCAGCCACTGTATAGACTTCATGTTAGCGAACAAGTGTATAGACTTAGTTGAGTGAGCATGCAGTGTACAGACTTGAACCCCTTCAGCAACTAGAGTGTATAGACTTGGTGATGCCAACAGACAATGACTGTGCAGACTTGTTAAACCATGCACACTGTATAGACTCTTCATGCAACAATGTATGGACTTAAAGGTTAACACTCGAATGTATGGAGTTGAAGGCCTAACAATCGAGTGTAGAGACTTCAAAGGACAAAGCATCCACAGAACAGACGATGTACAGACTTTGCCAATATGAGACAATGTACAGACTTTGGAAGATGAAGACTCTGTATCGACTTGAAGACCATGAGCCAATGTATAGACTTGCCTTAACAATGAATGTGTAGACTTTGAAACAGGAGTCAGGCAAACGGATGTACAAAGTTGGTCAAAGTAGCAATGTATAGAGTTGAAACGCTTGAAGGCCAATGTACAGACTTGTGAAGGCTTCAGTGTTGTACAGACTTGGAAGTTCCACTGTGGATGTATGGACTTGATGATCCACTGTGGATGTATAGACCTGCGTTACTGTAGCAACGTGTAGACTTTGCCTTAGACGCTAAGTGAGACGCTCAATGTACACACTTCAAGTCCAGTGTATGGACATTGCCTTGGACTCTAAATGAAACGGACTTTAGCCAATGCAATGTATAGGCTTGAATGAGAGTCCAATGTATAGACTTGCATGATGCACAATGACACAGTCCAGTGTATAGACTCTATGAATTGACTCTACATGAGACACTCAGATGGACAGTGTTTAGACTAATGCATGAAGCAAAGTAAGAGCTCTTTCAAAACAATTCCAATGCGTCAACGCATTGAGTCCACTGCGTCAACGCACCAGTTGACACATTTTAGAGACCAGCTCTAGGACAGACCAATGAGTTGACGCAATGATCCCATGCGTCAACGCATCATGCAATACTCATGCAAACTAATGCATTCAATGATGTATATCAGACACAGTCCTATGCAATCATATCAGCAGCCATATTCAAAACACAATATCATAATGCACTGACTGTGTTGCAATCATCAAAATAAATCAGCATGCTATCATCAAAACACAATGCACATGCTTGTGCCTAAGAGGCACAACATTCTCCCCCTTTTTAATGATGGCAACACAATGTGACAGTGAGTCACACACAAGATTTTCTCCCCCTTTGACATGATCAAAAAGAGAAAAATAGTAAAAACACGAGTGCAAAGTGCATTATGCATGCAAATTCCTCTAGAACATTCTCCCCCTGAATGTAAGACTCCCCTGAATTATTTCTCCCCCTAAATAATAGCTCCCCCTTTGAGAAGGAATAAGAAAAGATAAACAAGGAAGAGAAGGTAGGAGGGTCACTTGACAACAGCTGAATCATAGGTTCAGAAGGGAAGCGTGATTATAAACAACTGTTAAAGTATAAGAATCAGCAACATACAATTTTGACAAAAAATTCAGGTTTAACAGTGATAAATCTAGAGTAAAACATTTGACCCCTGAACAAGAGTTTATAGATTCCATTTATAGCAATGAATCTAGGGCACATGGTATTAATAGATAAGTTAGAAATAATACCCTTTTGTGATTAAACAAGGAAATTCAAGAGAGGCAACTTGAACATGTATTGATAAAACATAATTTTCACTCATTGACTTTTGATTTTTCGAAGGGTTGCAGCAGTTTGATTTTCACCTTTGAATTTCAGAACTTGAACTAAATGAATAGATCAGTGGCATTTATGCTGTTGACATTAGGTGTACACCTTGATCAGAGACAGGTACCCCCAGTTACTAGGCATAAACTACTAGACCTATTTCAGATCAGAACCCACAAAGGATAGTCTTCACTTTTGACATTAAGGGTACACCTTGATTAGAGGCCAGTACCCTCAGTTACTTGGTGAGGACTCCCCCTATAGATTTGACCCTTTGAATAGAGATATACTGAAGCACTTCATGACTATGAGTTCTCCTGCTTCATTGGAGGAGATCACAATTTCTCAGTACAATTCAGCCATTGCTCTGTCACTATATTCAGTTTCTATGATCTTATTTTACTACTGCCCTGATCTCTTTTAGAGTGATTGTTTAAAAAATCAGTACACACTCTTATTAGCCTGTTCTAGACATATCTAGTTCAACACATTTAGGCATTACAAGAACTTTTTCTATTTTAGCCATGAGACAAAGATTAAGAGCTATAAAAGTTTTCTTTTATCTCAAATTCTGAAGTGCAGACACTTAACTCTCCAATTCATAAAGGTTAAACCTTTAGTTCCTTTCAATTTGTAAGTGTGATTCTTATAAGTGAACAATTGCAATAATCACCATTCAATGTACTAAACCAGATGCAAAGCTGTTGTTTAGTGAAAATGATGGGGGAAAGATAGCAATTGGCAATATGGTTCAATGAGCAACTGATGTCAAAGAATATGAATCATTTGATTGAGAACATTGAGAAGTAAATATGATTCAATGAATTGAATAGAACTCTCAGCTCCCCCTAACATCATGATGCAAGAGATATGCTATGCAACATACTGTCCTACATGCAGACTATGCACCATAGATACATGAGACAAGTATGCAATCAATTCAGGTTTATGCATCCAATTCATTAACATTTTTATCCTTTTTCAGATTTTTCAAAATGTGATGCAGTGCACTGTTCTACATGAAGACTGAACCCATTCAAGCTCAGTCCAAGTATGTAATCAAGCATGCAATGCATTGACACAAGACATTCTACCAGCACAACTCAAGTCTGCTGCGTCGACGCTGTCTTCTTGATGGCGTTGACGCATTAATGAATAAGCTCATGAATGTCCTTGAAGGTTGCGTCAACCCCTTGAAGCAAGTGCGTTAACGCCACCTGACTCTAGTTGCTGAGCGTGCTAATGAAGGGCACGTGATCCGAGGTGCCTGGCTCGTGAACCATGATGCTGCCACGTGGTCCAAATTTCTAGGGCAGGAAACGTGGAAGCCACACTCACCCAGTGTGCTGCTGCTGCTGCTATATATACGAGTCTTCATCCTCTGTAGAAGGCTGATCGAAGAAGAAGCCTGAAGAGCAGAAAGCCTTCGATCCAGAAAAAGAAAAGAGAAAGAAAGAGAGATAGAGAGTGAGAGCAGAAGAAAGAAAAGAGAGAGATAGTGCACGTGAGAAGTGAGAAGAAAGAGAGAAGAACGTGAGAGAAAAGGAGAGCAAAAGAGAAAGAAATAGAGATAGAGAGAGAGAGAGAGTTCGTGGAGAAAAAGCTTACCTGAAGATCTGTCTACTGGACCGTGGATCAAATCTAGGCCAGTCAGCTCCAAGCGAGCCACATCTGTGTTATCCTTCTTTACAGCTTTCTGATCGCTGTGTATTTTTCCTTTCTTATTTTTTCCTTTCTCATTTGGTTATTCTTGTTCTTCCGATCCTCTGGTCTGAGGTCGGGTTCCTCCTGGTGATCAGGAGAAGGGAGATCGTGGGATCTCCAGTTTGCTCGCAGCAGGGAGCCGTGAGTGGGTTCCCTCCGGCAGAGGAGGAAGAGAGGCTAGGCCTCTAGTCTGCCAGCAGCTGGGTGCTGCTAGGTGTCTCCCTCCGGGATTGGAGGAAGGGAGGTTGATTCCTCCGGTTGCAAGTGGCTGGTGCCATTTGTGGGTTCCCTCCGGCGTGGAGGAAGAGGGGAGGCTGTTCCTCTAGTCAAGCTGTGAGGCAGCGTCTGTTGCAGACTGAGTCTGCTTGTCTAGCATTGGCTAGTGAAGCCTCACTCCGGTTGGGAGTGAGGGGTGGATGTTGGTCAGGAGGACCGAACCATCTTAAAACTATTTGTGCAGTGGTTTGCCTTGCGTTAGCTCCATATCTTCTACCTCCCATTCACAGGTTGTGCATGCTTGGCTAGTTGCATTATCTAGAGAGTTAATTTTTGAGCATTATATTCTGCTAAGTGTGTTTGGGTTGCTTAGCTTTGCCTTCGTATCTGATTGATCAGGTGGCTGCATTGTTGCAGTCCAACTGTTTGTCCATGTGTTGCCTTATCATTTCATCTTGGAAAGCTCATTAGTCTTTATTCCGCATATCTGAGCTTTAATGTTTTAATTTGGGCTATATTTTCTAGAGGGATACATTCACCCCCCCTCTGTATCCGGGCCTAGCACCCTAACAGGTCCTATATTACACTGTTTTTGATTTCTGATTTTGTAATATGGGTAAACCGAACCACATTGCAGAATTAACCATAGTTAATATATATATTAAGCCTAATTAACTAAGTTTATTCCTGTTTTAAGTGCTGGATTCATATACTTAGTCATTTTTACTGTTCATCATGATAGATTTCATGTTTTATGCACATTTGGTATTATTTTAACTTATGTTAATTTATGACCCAAAATCACATATTCTTGTAATAAAGATATGTGTAAATGTTAGATGATTCATGATTTTAACTTGATCACGGTTTCACATGATTCTCTTTCTCATCTACGAGTCATTTTCATAAGTATATGGCACATATCCCGGTATGTTGTCATTAGTTACACTTTTGCACATTAGGAACACAATCTCGGACATGATGACCTCTCCTTTGGATATTCCTTCCAACGGACTAGGAAATCTTGTTTCCAGGCCTCCGTAAGACTCCGTGAGCCTGTGATTCCCTCCTAGACGCCGAGCTGGTTGTACCAATAAAAGCCCAATTGTCTAGAAGGCACTTATACTGAAGTTTTATATTCTGGACCTTAGCGGTCATCTGGTTGACTGCCAGAGTCTACTAGCGGCCATTCACTAGACCGCTAACGGATCCTAAAAAGTTCTCCACTAGACCGCTAAAGACTCCAGATGTTCGGGTTTCAAAATATCGAACTGTCTTCATTAACGGTCCTAAACATGACCGCCATAGTCAAGAAACGGTCCAGTAAACGACCGCTATCATCCAGAGTTTGATTAACCCAGGGTTTGACTCAAGGGTTGATTTTCCTATGTTCTTAGATGGTCCAATTGAGTATCTAGAATCTATCATATTATTCCAAAGATATCTAAGTAATTTAGAGAGTTAAAGAATGTACCGTTATGCTGCCGATTTATTTCCATGGCATAACATAGTTATTTAATGCATTTATTGAAATCTCTTATTCTCAATAGAAGCATTCTAATTTTTGGGTACCTTATCATAGAACTATAGTTGAAATTATACATTATTGGCCATATTATTGTTATAAACGTGGAAGTAGCTTGATTTATACTTGAAGATGCAGTTCGAGCACTGATTGTGTTCAAGGGCTCTATGCTAGTCCCCTCGGCTGATTGTCGGAAACATGCTGTAAACCATGGGGCATGATGCTACACGCGTCGCATTGCGTTGGGAGTACTTTCTTTATAAATAAGTGAAATATCCACAGGGTGATCTACATAAATTCATGAAGTACTTGTTACAAAGTGAAGAGTACATTCTTGCTTGTTATATGACTTTCTAGTGCATAGCCTTCATGATTATGAAAAGTACATTCTTGTTACATTCTTGTCCATGAAAGGCCATAATTACATTCTTGCTTGATTATACTTGCTCAATCATATTCTCAGTCTATCTTGTTACTTTACCTTTATTCGCATGTTTTATCATATCTACATGATTTATCTCATTTCTTTTAGGGCTAAAACATTAATTACTTTAACATTGCCTACATGTTGATACGAAGATACCTACTGGGCAAGTATGCTCATTACCCTACTTTTCAATCTTTTTCAGGAAATACGAGTGAATCGGATTTGGATTACTCAAGTAGTGGGTCCGAGAGCGATTGAAAGTCTATGGATTCGAGTGAAGACTTAGATTGTCAAAACATGTCTAGATTGAGTCCTTACATGTAATTTTATTTTTATTAAGTCTAGGAGAGTCGAATATTCATGTACTTGGATTATGATTATTGGATATGAAATAAAGGTGAAGGTTTGATTGAATTATTGTGCAATTGCCTTGTGTGATTGTTCTTGCGCTCTGATTATATTGCTTGCTCGAGACGTACTAGCCGACTGTTCATATTCCCGATTGTTTCCGTTGCATAATCTTGGGGTGTGACAACTATGATATTTACTATTATCTAAAAAAAATGTTCACCCATAAAAATTTAATACCCATGCACACAGGAAAAATGTGAGACATCATGTGTGTTGTTTTTATTGTGGTGAGGTTAGGCATGAAATGAATGATTGTTTCTAGATGAGGAAGGATGACCTGGTGGCGAGGAAGTGGAGAGCACCACTTAGAAATGTAGCTAACCCTCAAGGACCCAAGAAAACTTGAGTACCTAAAAATTTCAAATGAGAATTTTGTTACTGGGATGCCTTGAAGCAATCTTTTGTTCACTACCTGCAATAAATAAAGGGTGCTTCTAATGATTCTTCTCGATGAGTCAACCTTCTTCTTGCTTCATGGTTTTATAAGCTTGATTGAGAACAATACATATGTGTGCTTGTGTAATTGAGATGTTTTTCTGATCCTCTGGTATATTACATGGTGATCTATAGAAAGATAGATTATGTCTATTTGAAACTCTCACCATACGTGAGTGGATACTCTCCCAAGTACCAGGATAAACCATATAAATATGTTGTGTGTGTTTCAACTCATCCTTGTTCAAATCGGCAGTTATATCTCTGAGAAGCCAATAACATAGCTACACATGTTGTTGATTGATGTTGCTGATGAATGTGTTACACTTCGAGTATAATTCTGTAAATAAGTCCTCTGCTGATGTTTGAGTGAAGCATTCAGGTATGCATAGAAGGAAATAAGCTTGCATAGCAGTTTACATGTTTCATTGCATGAAGTTGTAAATTAAGGGGCAGTCAGCACAAAAGCTTAGTTTGCATGCTTGCATACTGCACGTTCTGAAGTTTCAGCATCATCTTGTGAAAATCTAAATTTCATGCATTCCCTCAGGTGTGTTTATCGACCGCTCTAAAAGATGTCAGTGCGTCGACACCAATGTTGCATGTGTCGACACAGCAGTTGAATTTTCTTGCAACATGTGTTCTGTCTAAGCATTGTGCGTTGACACTACGTGGTGTCTGCGTTGACGCACCGGTTCAATTTTGAACTTTATGGTTCCTTCTTGATATTTCAGTTGCATATCATGCTCTAGATATAACTTGTTTGCATGGTACCTGTATACTTCATGTCATCAGCTTTTTGGGTAAGAGAAATTTCACTGTCAAACAAAATTTAAAAAAAATGTTTGAATGTGCATTCTTGATGAGCATACAAGTATTTAATTGTTGTGGGGCACCATGACTGTTTTGCCATGATTGATGCTTAAAATTTGTTCAATGAAATTCATATCTTGGCAGTACTTCAGTTAGCTGACCTTAAAAAACTCAAAATGACTTTCTGGTTGAAGGACGAGTCGACCCAGCTTGGTGAAAACTTTCTTCTTACTACTCATATAAAGTCGACTTACTCTTCCTTGTCTGCCAATGCTCTCACAGACAAAAGCCTTTGCTATCCTAGTGTGTCTATGTCCATCCTCATGTGCATAATGTATATCACTCTCTTGAACAACATCCATTGAAAATCATTTCCTGAGGAGGAATTCTCTTGTGCAAATATGATTGAATTCATACACTCAGGGGGAGCTTAAACTTAATGTTTTCCTATAGAGCTTCCTGCTAACATTTCGGACCAAATCGCAAACGAATTAATGGTTTAGAGTGTACAAACCTTAAATCTGAGTTTAAGGGTCTTGAAAATGACCTTCTCAATGTGTGGAATAGACTTAAAGCAAACATAAAGAAAGGTGACCTCACCTCTTCCTAAAATCTTAAAATTGAGAGTATTGAGGTTACCCTGGTTAAAGAACTTTACACTGAGTATTATTTTTAAACATTGAAAATGGTCTGATGAATTGGAAGGGAAAAGGACTAGAAAATTGAAAAATTGAATCTGTAGAGCAATGACTATGACTGAATGAGAAAACATGGACCCTTCACCAAAGAAGTGATGGGAATTATGTTAGGAAGTAAAGGTCTAGTTAACTCTGTTTAAAGAACTCAGAGAAAAATAAAGATAAATGGCAGAGCAATGGGTAAAGCTCATTGAGAAACCATGTCCCTTCACCCAAGAAGTGACGTGACATGTCTTATGATGTGACAAGCCACCTCTGTTCAACGAATGAGATAAAATGATGAGTAAAACTCTGGTTAAGTGGGGAGTCTAGCATGTGATCAATGTGTCTCCTCATGCCAAAGGAACAAACTCCAACTAACTATTCTTGAAAAATGGGCAAAATGAGATAACAATTGGTTTCAAATGAGAAATCAGATTTTGTCAGGAAAGAAAATGAATATCAAAAGGCTAACCCTAAAAAGAATCTTGCACCACAAGATGTTTATCTTCACTAGTTAAAATTCTTTCTAGGGGTGTCTCATGAAATCATTAAGAAAGATGAAAAGGAATGGGGGCGAGGCTTTTGATCCTAAAAGATCTGTTTTAGCTCTATTAAATATACTAGAACATATTTTCAGGGCTCTTACACTTAGATTTCAGGCTTATAAACTTTGAACCATTACTGCATATAATGGTCTTGAATAATGCTGCTCTAAAAGGAGAATGTTAATTCTTCAAATAAAAACCCCTGTTGTGTGAACCTTGTTTGATGCCTCATTCTTTATGAGCTGCTCAACTTCCCTCCACTGCAATTCTTTGCTTCATCTCCAGTTCTAGAATACATGATTTCTACATATTGGTCATCTCCTTCTTGCATATCTAGTCAAACTTTTGATGGTCTCACAGGAGGATATAATGTGAAGTCATTGTCATGTGGAGTCTTTGGTTTCATGAATTTCTGCAATTGGTGCTTTCCTTCCTCAAGCATGTAGTTAAACTGCATTTCCTACCTCCATGCATTGCATAGAAAATGCTAAAAATCTGAAAACCAAAAAACCAAAAAAAATTGAAAAACCTAAAAACTAAATCTGCTCAATGGCTGTCGAACTGATCTCATACTGCATCTGCCATTTATCCCCTGGCTTTGTCCCAATTTCTTGCATGTACTCGTCTGATCTGATCTTGGAAATTTAAAAACCTAGCTCTCATGCTTTGGACCATGCTGCTTTCCAGATCTATTGCATTCCCAATTCCTCTACTGTACAACCACTTTTAATGTCTGATACATACACCATATTGAAGTTATCAATTGGTATCAGTCCTTTTATCAGTTGCTTAAACCTCATCTCCAATGCCCTTGTATACTGCTGCTCCAGAATTCATGGCGTGTAAAAAAAAGGGGGGGACCCAACAAGCTTGTTGCTAAATTGGTCTCTAAATATGCCGAGTCAATTATTGTTCATGGCTACATTCAATTTGATTGTTCACTACTCATTGATTTCCACTGCTTTACACCAATCTTTGAATTCTTATGCTATCTGACTGCATTATCTGCCTCACACTGAACTGCCTTTGATGTCAAACTATTATCTATGCTCATCTCCTGCTTTTGTATTTGGTATCAAACTATGTCCTCTTTGCTGATGGCAAAGGGGGAGATGTTTTGATGAGTCATTATCTATTTCCTGATTGTATTCCTTTAAGAGATGACTCATAATTACTCATAGTTGCCATCATCAAAAAGGGGGAGAGTTGTTGTGCCCCTGGTTTTGATGATGTCTAACTATGACTCATTGATGAAGCTAATATGTATTTGATGATGTCAACATATATGTAGTTAAGGTCAAAGTCAGCACTAGCAACTGTATGGCCTCATGAAGATGAGCTGTGTGAAGATGTCATGCAATGGTGTCATGTGATATGATGCATTGAAGCAAAGGGCAAGGAGCTATGGACTTGATGAAGACAAGATGCAAAGAATTGGGCAGAAAAACATGGAGTCAGAGCATTCAAAGCAGCCTCGACTCCCTTTCTCACAAAAGGAAGAAAAGTCCAAACGGGTCATCAGCTGCGTCGACCCCATGGCACTGTGCGTCGACTCCAGATGACCCATTGAAGCAGTTTCATGTATTCTTCGAAGGCTGCGTCGACCCCGCTTCACCATTGCACCGACTCCAATCAATGTTTAGGTGCAGCCTTTAAGCGTTCAACAACTAGTGCGTCGACGCACTAAGAGCCCCTTCATAGGCCGCGTCGACCTCACCCAGCATCAGCTCCTGTCAATAGGCCAAAGCTCCCAAGCTAGGTCGACACTGTCTTTACAGTAGGTCGACATAGGCTACCTCATAGAAACTGTTGTAAACACATTTCTCAAAGGATGTGTCGACGCATCTTTCGGTTGCATCGACTCCATGAAGGTCTGGCGCCCAGCATTTCAAAGAAGTCGTGAAGCTACGTCGGCGGAAGGGCGTTGCTGCGTCGACGCACCTGAAGCTCCTTAAGCCAAATTCTGTCAAACCTACAACGTTTCTGAGATCATACAGAGACCAAAAGTCAGCGACGTAAACCTCCAAAAATACGCATTTCGAAGTTTTGAAAAGGTTCCTAGGATAGAGAACTTTCCCTCTCCATCAAGAGGCTTCAGAACAACTTTTGAGAAGGCAAATCTAGCTGGTATCATATCTGGGAAAGGTCCTTTTCATGGAAACCTTCTTTTTGCCATGAGCCAATGAGATATTTGTCCCTAAAAAGCTTCTAGGACAGAGGACCATCCTCTCCTTGTGTCCTAAGCCAATGAGGAGCCAGATGTCAAATGGGGTTTCAGTCAAAGATCTCCTTTTGCCATGGGCCAATAGGATTGCTAATCTAGAAAGTGGATCCAGATAGAAATCTTCCATATTCCTTCTGGGCCAATCAGATTGAAGTCTGGAAGTATATTGTGCTCCTGCTATCAGATATGGTGGACCAATCATGAGAAGAGGTTGATTTCTAAGAACCATTGTTTATCAAACCAATCAAATTGTTGATGTGCTGGAGAGAAAAACGTTCTACCATCCTTCTATATATATGAAGCTCTCTGCATGAAGAGAGCTACTGCTGCCACCCAGAAGAAGAACAGAGCCAAAAGGGAAGAGTGTGCCAAAGCCTTTATATAAAATTCTAAGAGAAAGAGGAGAAGAAAAGAGCTCAGATTTGACCGGTGTTCAGATCTGTTGATAGTGCTTCAAGATTTTGGTCTGAAGCCACCAGGGAGTTTTCCTTATCATGCTTCTTGTTTTTTCCTTTGCAACCTCGCATTTGCAAATTGTGAGTTTTGCTATGTTTATAGCAGTGTGTCCAGTACTCTGG
Source organism: Amorphophallus konjac (assembly GCA_022559845.1). Classification (NCBI taxonomy): domain Eukaryota; kingdom Viridiplantae; phylum Streptophyta; class Magnoliopsida; order Alismatales; family Araceae; genus Amorphophallus; species Amorphophallus konjac. The sequence goes on from CM040129.1 coordinate 45,108,496, forward strand.
TCTAGAGATCGGAAGTGGGTTTGGCTTTTGGCTACAGTGCCGCTGTTTGTGTCTCATGGGGAGTTATCCCCGTGTTTTGCTGCATCCTTGCAGCATGTCTTGTGTTTTTTTTTATTTTTCTTCTTGGGGTTCATCCTCGTGTGCTGCTACTTGTAGTAGCTTGAGGATTGTGTTTCTCGTTCAAGTTGAGTATCAGCATGGTTGGAGTTTGTCCCCGTCTCCTGTTGGGTATAGCAGCGTGTGTGTGTGTGTGTGGGGGGGGGGGGGGGGGGGGGGCTTATCCCAGTGTGCTGCAGTTCTGCAGCGTGAGGACCTTGTCATCGTGAGGAGCCTGCTCCTCATGTGTGCTACGTGTTGTAGCGTATGTGTGTGTGGGGGATTCATCCCCGTCAAGCTGTGTGTCAGCTGAAGTAGTGAATCAGCACGCGCGTGTGTGTGTGGGGTCCGTCCCTGTGTATGTTGAGGACTCCGTCCTTGTGAGGATTCATCCTTGTGTAGTGAAGCCTCACCGGTTTGGGGAGGGGTGGACGTAGGTTGCTAGTTTGTAAACGAACCACATTAAAAATTTTCTGCCACTGTGAATGATTGTGCAATTGTTCCATATTCTCTACCCCCATTCACAGGTTCAAGTGTTTACTCCAACATATGCACTTCTTGTTGCACTTCTAACACACATAAACACAAACCATGTCGACCACATGGCTGTACACGCAGTCACTCTCGTGTTGGTTAGATCACTGCTCAGACAGTGCAACAGATCTTCCAACTGTCAAAGATTTGGATTGCATCATTACTTCATTTAGATCCTTAGGACTGTGTTGATTCAACTATGTTCAAACCGTAGCTTCATCCAAGCTTTAATTTTTAACTCGACAGTCTTTTAAGGGATCTATTCAACCCCCCCTTCTAGATCCGGTTGCACCCAAGGGACCTAACAAGTGGTATCAGAGCTAAGCTCTATCATACCCAGATCCAACGATCTATAGAGAAAGATCCCGATGCATTTAAGATCATGAGCTCTTTCGCTGATCAGTTTTTCATAGTTTCCCCTACGATTTTTAATGGTTCAGATTTCAATGTTTGGTTGGGAAAAATGCGTGGGCTGATAAATGTTATGTCTCTGTGTTTTGATGATAGCAAACACCATGAGTCAATATGCATTTGCCGTTTGTTGCATGATTCAATATGTGTTTTACTGCATTCTTCTTGTGTATTTGGTCATGCCTTTGCTCATTGCATATAGGTCAGTGCATGCATTGTTGCATGCATTAGTCGTCTAGAGCCAAAGACCGTGCACACTTGCTTGGACTTAGTATGTGCATGCTAGGCTTAAGGGATATTGGCTCGGTGCATTCCTTGCATCTTGCACATTCTGTTCGCTCGTAGAAGGTCGGTGCATATTGGCTGCTCTGCTTACTTAGCTTGGTGCATGTTGCTTCTAAGGTTTGAGCATGCTCGTTTGAGGTCGGTACAACTATCGCTCATGCATAAAACACGGTCAGTGCGGGTTTTGCTCTATGCTAATCAAATCGATGCACATCTTGTGTGACCACACAAGGTCGATGCAGTTTTTCATCTTATGCACAATCTTGGTAGGTGCAATCTTTGCACCTAGCTTGTAAAGGTCGATGCACTTCACGGAAGCATGTATATCCCAAGTCGGTGCATACGTTGCCCGCATACATAAGGTCGGTGCAATCTTTATATCAGGCTGCATGAGGTTGGTGTAATCCTTGTTTATGCACTATGTAGGTCTGTGCATGTCCTACATTTTGCACGACAAACTCCGTGCACCTCACTATAGCAATGCTACTAAGGTCCGTGCAACATCTCTTCCTTTATGTGATACATGGTCTGTGCATATATGGTCTTACGTTGCATTTGTTCTTTACATAGTCTGTGCATGATTTTGTTGTTTGGTCTGTGCACATTTTAGAACATGCTAAATCAGGTCCGTGCACATTCTGCTTGTGCACGAATAAGGTTTGTCCACATATACATAAGTGCACTACATGGTCTGTGCATATGTGCATATAGACGTATATGGACTGTGCTTAGATTCACATACGCACTATGAAGTCTGTGCATCTTTCATACTTAACTGAAATTCATTTATGCACGTTGACTGTCATATTAATAGGTCAATACACCGTATCTATCTATTCATGACTACAATATGTTTGACAAAATGCCTCTATTGTGCCTGACAGGGACTTAAGCGTATCTCATCTCCTGCTCGTGATAAGCAAGTGAGGCACATGGTCCAAGGTTCCACTAAGCTCGTGTGTGACATCAGAACCAATTATTGGGGCACGTGATCCAAGGTAGATCGGTCCAAAAAGAAGCTGACACGTGGATCATCGCTCCATCTACACCTGACGCGTAGCTTCTCTCAGAATGGCGGGAACGAGCTCTCCACGGGCCTGAAGCGAGAGCTTGTGGTACCCAAGTCTAAAGCTCTATAAGAAGGCCCCTCCTCCGATCAATAAAGATAGAGATGACGAGAAAATAGAAGAAGGCATCGGAAGAATTCTGAGAGAAAGAAAGAGAGAGAGAGCAGAGCTAAGAGAAGTGAGTTCATGAGAAAGAGAAAGAAGAAGAAAAAGATGGCAGAATCTGAGCAGCTGAGGAAAAGAAGAGTGAGCCGAAGTCTGAGAAGAAGAAGAAGAAGAAGAAGAAGGGAGATAGTCTGTGAGTGAAGAAGAAGCTGAGAGCCAGAGTGAGAGAGAAGAAAATCGTGAGAAGGAGAAAGACTGTACAGCCAGTGCATCCTGTAGATTTGATCATGAATTGACTCGTGGATCAAATCCACGGTCATTTTGCTCCTCGGAGCTATATATGTTTTTGCTTCTCTGGTTTTGTTTTTCGTTTGTTCTTTTCATACTCTTAGTGTTTTCCGTTTCCCTTGTTTGGGATCGGGGTTCCTCCTGTGATCTCAGGAGAAGGGATATTTGTTCTCCGGCTTGCTAGTGACTATGTGTTACTAGTGGTTCCCTCTGGGTTTCAGAGGAAGGGAGATTTGTTCTCTGGCTTGCTAGTGACTGTGTGTCACTAGTGGTTCCATTAACAAATCTCCGGCTTGCTAGTGATTGTGTGTCACTAGTGGTTCCCTCTGGGTTTTAGAGGAAGGGAGATTTGTTCTCCAGTTGTGCTCCTCGGAGCTATATATGTTTTTGTTTCTCTGATTTTGTTTTTCGTTTGTTCTTTTCGAACTCTTAGTGTTTTTCGTTTCCCTTGTTTTGGATCGGGGTTCCTCCTGTGGTCTCAGGAGAAGGGAGATTTGTTCTCTGGCTTACTAGTGACTGTATGTCACTAGTGGTTCCCTTTGGGTTTCAGAGGAAGGGAGATTTGTTCTCCAGTTTGCTAGTGACTGTGTGTCACTAGTGGTTGCCCTCCGGTGTGAAGGAAGAGAGGAGAGTGTTCCTCTGGTCAAGCTGTAAGGCAGCGTCTGTTGTAGACTGAGTCTACAGTTCTTGCTTTGGCAAGGGAAGCCTCACTCCGATTTGGAGTGAGGGCTAGATGTAGGTCTGTGGGTTGTAGACCGAACCACCTAAAAACCCCTCTGAGTTGTGGTTTGTTTGTGGTGTGCTCTTTCATATCTTCTACCTCCTTCACAGGGTGTTTGAGCCTTCTTGTTTCTATCTGAAGTCCCTTTGTGCATTATACGTTCTGCTAAGTATGTTCTTCTTGAGTAATTCCTGTTAGTAGGACTTGTGTGCCATCTTGTCATGAAGGTTCACGTATGTGATCTCCGTTATGTCAGTCTGATTGCTCGGTTGGTACTCGATAGTGTGTCTGGGAGAGTTCAGGGTAGAGTAAGCTATTAACTCTGCATTTGCTATTTGATTCTCTGAGTCCCTCTTGATCCTACTACAGCGAATGTTGCTTACCTTATTCTTGTGCAAGTCTAGTCAGATTTGGCTTTCTGATCATCTTCCACTAGGTCCTTCTGAAATTGTTCTAGATCGAGGCAAAGGTTTTATTCTGCAATAGTTTTTGGACTGGGATTCATTCACCCCCCCCCTCTCTAAATCCGTGCCTTACACCTCATCAATTGGTATCAGAGCCGGTTGATGTCTTATCAGATCCAACGATCCGCAGTAGATCCTGCAGCCTCTTTTGTGCATTTCTAAACATATCTATTTCGGTGCACTGAATTGTTCACTGATTTGTGTTAATGGCTCATCCACTGGTTTTCAAAGGGTCATATTTTAATTCGTGGCTTAGCAGTCTACGTAGCTTTGTTATATCTGTTGATACTGATATGTGGAAATTAATCTCACACGGTCCTCATAGATTACCAAGGGAAGAGTCCAAATGGACTAACAGTCATAGATCAAAGCTTGAAGAAAATCAGAAAGTTTTTAATCTAATGAAAGCAGCTACTGACAAGGCCCTACATTCTTGCTTTCATGATGGCAGGTCCGCTAAGGACATTCTAGATAAGCTGAAGCTAGCTCACAGGAGAAATGAGGACAGCTGCATGATGGCTAACGGAAGTAATCAAAATGGCAGCCAAAATGAAGAAGAGGACGATGATGAGGTAAACCCTTTTGAGAACTATACTATAGATGACTGGGAGAATGCATATGTTGACTTATTAGAGTCTCATGACAAGTTGAGAAAATAATATAAAAAATTGAATAAGGGTACTGGGTTGAATAGCTCAAATTTATCTTCTTGTAAAAAGTGTATGGAATTGAAACAATCTCAGGATGCTTGTTTGTCTGATAATCAAAAGTTTAAAAAACAAATTGGATTGCTAAAAATTGAAAATAAAGAACTAGCGAATGAGATATCTGAACTTGAAGAAAAACTCAGCTCAACTAATGATGATCAGATTCTCATTAGCAATCATGTGCAGTATGGGAAATTACTGGAAGATCTTGAACATGTTAATTCAGATCTAAACAAACTAAAATCTGAAAACGAATCTCTCAGGAAAATAGTTAAAGAAAATGAAGAAAATTTTGAGAAACTTAAACATGAGAAAAACTTGTTTGCTGAAAAATTTGAAGCCATCAAATTTGTAAACATAGAGCTGCAGAAAAATGTTGAAAAACAGCAAAAAGATTTGCAGGAATTTGAAGCTATAAGAAAACATGAAGTTAATCTAGAATATCAGATTCTAATAAATGAATTAGTTCAAAATGATAAGTTTAAAGAAGAAATTGAAAAATTGAAACTGTTAAACAACGCTATGTCTGAAAGGCTTCTCACATTGGAAAAAGGGAAAATCATCTGTACAGACAAATCTAAAAAAATTGATAAGCTTAGTAAGGAGATCGAAGAATACAAAACTACTAACAAAGTATTGAATGAAGCTGTCAATTGCAGTGATTAAGAGATTACAAGTTATAAAATACATATTGCATCTCTTGAAAAAAAAATTCAGGATTTGAACAGTGCTTTGTCGAAATTTGTTAGTGGACAAGATAATCTGAACAAGTTACTAGGTGTCAAGATCAACTTCAGGAAGGAAGGGCTAGGCTACAAGCCGGTTAATAAGAAATCCTTTCAAAACAAACTGATGACATCTTTTGTGACTGCATCAAACGTAGCCACCCCATCAGAGGCTAATTTGTCCAGTGCTCAGAATTTTCAGAAACAACCCGGCAAAGTGACAATGAGTAATCACTTGCAGAAAAAAACAACACACAAGTTTGTAGAAAAGGTGCAGGTTGTACACAACATGAACACACATTCTCATGTATACAAAAAGAAAGTGTCATGTTACTATTGTCATAAATTAGGTCATGTGATGCATGAGTGTAGATTGAAAGATAAAGATGATCTGAACGCTAGAAAAATGGATGCTAGGGATTCCTCTATCAAGAAATTTTTTTGCCACTAAGAAAAAGAGTATCACTTGCTTTAATTGTGGTAAGGTAGGACATGTAGGTGCACAATGCTGGTTTACAAATGGTAAGAAAAGCTCACGTTCATATCATATAAAATTCTCTGCAAACCAACATGGTTTTAATAAGAACAAATTTGTTCCTGTAAACCAGCACATCACTTGTTATAACTGTAACAAATATGGTCACAAGGCCACCGAATGCTGGTCACGCTCTTTCAGAAGAAATCCAATTACCTGCTCTCAATGTGGAAAGCATGGCCATACAGTCATAGACTGTTGGCATGTCCAGGGTAGAAATGTGAATTTCAAATATGCTAGATACCCTGCTAGGGAGAATGTGCATGGTAGAAATAAATAGAAAATTTTCCATGATAATGCTAATATGCAGAAAAGAAATTCAAAACCTGATGTGTCATGTTATTACTGTGGGCAATTTGGGCACTCCATGAATGACTGTCGTTTAATGATATTTGATGACTCAAAAGCCCAAGGACTGTGGAAAGCACCCATCAAAGGTGCTATTAACCATGCAGGACCCAAGACTATTTGGGTACCTGCCCATGCCAAATAGTGTACTAACTTGCAGGTGTGCCTTGGAAGCTGAAGAATAAAAAAAGGGGTTAATAAACCAAGGCACCTAACGTTGGTAAAACCCCATCTTTGTGCTTGACAAGTTTGATCTTCTAATCTTAGATAATTTCTTTCAATCATTTGCATTTCATGCATACATGCTAACATCTGGATTTTAATTGTCCTTCATAGGTCCTCAAATGCATGTTGTGAATTATCTGTGCATTCTTTAAGCTGAGAGTGAATTGAATGTCATTTTCTGATAATCTGAACCACATGTGACTGATATTTGATATGGCAATTGTTGTGATGAATGATTGTGTATGTCATGATGCATAAATTGTCAAACTCTCTGCATTCTGTCATTGGACATGTCCTATCTAGCCAATTTCACTGCACGGTCTGCATGTCACTCATGAGTTGCTTGCATTTAATTAATTGTTGAAAACACCAAAAAGAATGGTTGAGTGCATGTATTCAGGGGGAGCATTTATCTTCACTCTAAAATGTAGGCTATTCATTTATTTACCCACCATCCATTTCAGTAGACCAGAAATAGTCATTCAGTCAGCTGGTATCTCATTTGTCTAGCCACATCTTCACTCATTCTGCCATCTTTGGTCTTCCTACCAGTTCTGAGTTCACTTGAATTGATGCTCTACTTGAGACTGAAATCCTTTGATTACTGCTCCTATTGTTGCTGGTAGGGAGCTTCACTTGAAAGTATTTTGTGCTACTGAACTGTCCGTAACTTCATATACTGAATCACCTTGGTCAGACTTGACATTAAGTCTCATGCTCTCTTAACAAAAATTTCTTGTTGCTTCTATTATTTGGCTGCACTGTCATTGTTGATCCATTTGAAATCGAAGAGAGTTAAATCTGTGTACCCTAATCATAAATCCGACATATTTCGAAAAGAATAATCTTCTATTATACTGGTTTAAGAATGTCTGATGAATCAAATTGATTTAAGTCTAATGTATTCATTAAGTTTTGATTTAAAAGTCTTGAAAATATCTGAATCATTATGTTTAATAAATCTTAACCAATTGTCTCATGTAACTTCATGCAAAACCTTTTGAAATCTGACATTTTTAAAAACATGACTTTCTTTGGTTAAGATACACATAGAAAGTATTGTTCTTGAGCATTTCAGTGTACTGAGCATTGTCTGAAAAAAATGAAAATATTTGAATGAAAATAAAGTCAGAGCAATGACTTTGGTCGCAAGGAAACTAGGTTCTCTATCAAAGAAATAGAGTAAGCCCATGTCATGAAGTGCCACAGTTACCTCTCTTATAAAAATGATTAAAAATCTTGCAAAGCAGTGGCATGGCAGTGTCGAGTAACTAGGGATTCTGGCCTCTGATCAAAGTGTCTCCTCATGTAAAAAGACACTCCAAATTGCTAACTCTGTTCTCTTATTGAGAGGTAATATGGTTGTCACACTATGTAACTGGGTCACTTCACCTAAGACGTGTTCTGCCTCACGTAAAAAGGTGTTGATTTAACCAAACTTGCTCAAGAAAAATAAGTGCTGTTCAATAGAAAAAATCTGAAAAACAAGTGTAATAAAAAAAAATTCAGATACACTCGTATTAGTTTAATCTTAATACTATCTAGTGTAACTTCCAAAGGAGTCATTGAAATTGATTGAGTAAGATAGAAGGAGGTCAAACATGTGTGTCATATGTGCAATTGGTTCATCTCTATTAAAAGATGTTTCATATATGAGTATTGAATTTTCCTGATAAACTTTGTTTACATCATTCTTAAATCATGCTGGTAAGTTTAGATTCATTCATAATCTTTTATAATAAAAGAGTCTGAAATTCGCTTATCAAGATTTATGGTTTTGGTACCCTATTGAAAATCTTTTTGTCCTATCTATTCTTTGACAATCCAGTTAAAATCTTGTGCTCTATTTCCACTCATTGCTAAATTCAAAATGAATTGTACTCACTGTTCCTGATGACCTTTGGGGCTTGACCAGACATTATCTATGTTTGCACACCTGTGTTTTTATTGATATCACGCTTCTCAACAATTGGCATTCCTCTATTTTCTCAAATGGGAAGCTTGAATCATCAGCATCTTTCTGGTATTAAGGGGGAGATTAATCTGATTTTCCCTTGATCAGTTTGAAATTTCGTCTATGCTGCCCTCTGTCATTCCCCTATCCTCACATCTTCAGGGGGAGTAATAATTCATGCGTTGCTCTCTCTAACAGTGTCAACTTAATCGAAGTCAAATGGGAAGAATAATTCATGCATGTGTGTGTATTTCTCTACTGACTATCTCAGTTTCCACATTGTCTGCAATGTAGGTCCCTCCTTTCTACAATGAGCTTTGGGGGAGAACTTGTGGAATTCATCTTTTGCACTGCCTTGAATCATTTCAGACTTCTTGCTTATCTGGAGTTTATATCATTCCACACTGCTTATCATTCATATCTCATCTATTTTGAAACTCCATTGATCACTGCTCTTACATTTGATCCCTTCTTTTTGATGTTGTCAAAGGGTGAGAAAATATGTGAGTCAAGAGTCATTTATGCTGTTTAGTGTTGCATAGGACCCATAGTGTTGCCATCAATATGTGAGTCAAGAGTCATTTATGCTATTTAGTGTTGCATATGACCCATAGTGTTGCCATCATAAAAAGGGGGAGATTGTTGTGTCACTGTGTTTTGATGATAGCAAACACCATGTGTCAATATGCGTTTGCCGTTTGTTGCATGATTCAATATGTGTTTTACTGCATTCTTCTTGTGTATTTGGTCATGCCTTTGCTCATTGCATATAGGTCAATGCATGCATTGTTACATGCATTAGTCGTCTAGAGCCAAAGTCCGTGCACACTTGCTTGGACTTAGTATGTGCATGCTAGGCTTAAGGGATATTGCCTCGGTGCATACCTTGCATCTTGCACATTCTATTCGCTCGTAGAAGGTCGGTGCATATTGGCTGCTCTACTTACTTAGCTCGGTGCATGTTGCTTCTAAGGTTTGAGCATGCTCATTTGAGGTCGGTACAGCTATCGCTCATGCATAAAACACGGTCGGTACGGGTTTTGCTCTATGCTAATCAAATCGGTGCACATCTTGTGTGACCACACAAGGTCGATGCAGTATTTCATCTTATGCACAATCTCGGTAGGTGCAATCTTTGCACCTAGCTTGTGAAGGTTGATGCACTTCACGAAAGCATGTATATCCCAAGTCGGTGCATACGTTGCCCGCGTACATAAGGTCGGTGCAATCTTTATATCAGGCTGCATGACGTTGCTGCAATCCTTGTTTATGCACTATGTAGGTATGTGCATGTCCTGCATTTTGCACGGCAAACTCCGTCCACCTCACTGTAGCAATGCTACTAAGGTCCGTGCAACATCTCTTCCTTTATGTGATACATGGTCTGTGCATATATGGTCTTACGTTGCATTTGTTCTTTACATAGTCCGTGCATGTTTTTGCTGTTTGGTCTGTGCACATTTTAGAACATGCTAAATCAGGTCCGTGCACATTCTGCTTGTGCACGAATAAGGTTTGTCCACATATACATAAGTGCACTACATGGTCTGTGCATATGTGCATATAGACGTATATAGACTGTGCTTAGATTCATATATGCACTATGAAGTCTGTGCATCTTTTATACTTAACTGAAATTCATTTATGCACAGTGACTCTCATATCAATAGGTCAATACACCGTAGCTATCCATTCATGACTACAATATGTTTGACAAAATGCCTCTACTGTGCCTGACAGGGACGTAAGCTTATCTCATCTCCTGCTCGTGATAGGCAAGTGAGGCACGTGGTCCAAGGTTCCACTGAGCTCATGTGTGACATCAGAACCAATTATTGGGGCACGTGATCCAAGGTCGACCGGTCCAAAAAGAAGCTGACACATGGATCATCGCTCCATCCGCACCTGACGCGTGGCTTCTCTGGGAATGGCGGGAACAAGCTCTCCACACACCTGAAGCGAGAGCTTGTGGGACCCAAGTCTAAAGCTCTATAAGAAGGCCCCTCCTGCGATCAATAAAGATAGAGATGACGAGAAAATAGAAGAAGGCATCAGAAGAATTCTGAGAGAAAGAAATAAAGAGAGAGCAGAGCTAAGAGAAGTGAGTTCGTGAGAAAGAGAAAGAAGAAGAAAAAGACGGCAGAATCTGAGCAGCTGAGTAAAAGAAGAGTGAGCCGAAGTTTGAGAAGAAGAAGAAGAAGAAGAAGAGAGATAGTTAGTGAGTGAAGAAGAAGCTGAGAGCCAGAGTGAGAGAGAAGAAAATCGTGAGAAGGAGAAAGACTGTACAACCAGTGCATCCTGATGATTTGATCATGAATTGACTCGTGGATCAAATCCACATTTATTGTGCTCCTCGGAGCTATATATGTTTTTGTTTCTCTGATTTTGTTTTTCGTTTGTTCTTTTCGAACTCTTAGTGTTTTTCGTTTCCCTTGTTTTGGATCGGGGTTCCTCCTGTGGTCTCAGGAGAAGGGAGATTTGTTCTCCAGCTTGCTAGTGACTGTGTGTCACTAGTGGTTCCCTCTGGGTTTCAGAGGAAGGGAGATTTATTCTCCGGTTTGTAGTGACTGTGTGTCACTAGTGGTTGCCCTCCGCGGTGGAAGAAGAGAGGAGAGTGTTCCTCTGGTCAAGCTGTAAGGCAGCGTCTGTTGCAGACTGAGTCTGCGATTCTTGCTTTGGCAAGGGAAGCCTCACTCCGGTTTGGAGTGAGGGGTGGATGTAGGTCTATGGGTTGCAGACCGAACCACCTAAAAACCCCTCTGTGTTGTGGTTTGTTTGTGGTATGCTCTTTCATATCTTCTACCTCCTTCACAGGGTGTCTGAGCCTTCTTGTTTCCATCTGAAGTCCTTTTGTGCATTATACATTCTACTAAGTATGTTCTTCTTGAGTAATTCCTGTTAGCAGGACTTGTGTACCATCCGGTCATGAAGGTTCGCATATGTGATCTCCATTATGTTATTCCGATTGCTCGGTTGGTACTCGATAGTGTGTTTGGGAGAGTTCAGGGTAGAGTGAGCTATTAACTTTGCATTTGCTATTTGATTCTCTGAGTCCCTCTTGATCCTACTACAGCGAATGTTGCTTACCTTATTCTTGTGCAAGTCTAGTCAGATTTGACTTTATGATCTTCTTCCGCTAGGTCCTTCAGAAATTGTTCTGGATCGAGGCAAAGGTTTTATTCCGCAATAGTTTTTGAATGGGGATTCATTCACCCCCCCTCTGAATCACACGATCCTGAGCTCTGGAGGATTATTGCAAATGGTCCTTCCAGTTTGCCTAAGGACAAAGCCCACTGGACCGATCATCACAAGTCCAAACATTCTAACAATCTCACAGTTTTAAATTTGTTAAAAGCTGCAGTAGACATCAACAAATTTCCATTTGTCTCCAGCTGTAGCTCAGCCAATGAAATCTTAGATAGCTTGGTTAGCATCCATGAAGAAGAAGGAAGGGACAATTTCTTAATGGTCGATGGTGATGACCAGCCAAGTGATCCCTCATCTCAGGTAAGCTCTGATCCTGAGGACTTTACCTTTGATGAACTGATGGATGCATATGATGAATTAGTAAAACAATATAAAACGGTAAAGTCAGAAAATAAAAAATTGAAGAACAAATTTGAAAAAATTATCACAAAGACTCTTCTTGTGAAAGATGTTCCTCTTTTGAAGAAATGAATGAGTCCCTTTTATTTGATATTAATATGTACAAGGAACTAGTTGGTTCCTTAAGAAACGACAATGAGACCTTGCTTCAAAAGATAAACCAATTCGATGAAAGTGAAAAAGTGCTTAAGGACAAATTGGAAGCTATGTCCAGTGATCAAATGCTGATTGATGAACTGATCGAGGATAAAAATCTGGCTAATGAGAATGTGAATTTAAATGAACAAAATAGATTGCTGCTTGAAAAATTGAATGCATGTGAAGAAGACAAGTGTGTGGCTGATGAGTCAGAAAAAGTTTGCAAGTCAGAACAAGAAATTGAGAACTATAGGTCTATTAATGTTATATTGAATGACAGGATCACTACGTGTGAGGAAGAGCTTGCTAGTTCTGAGTTGCACATTTCATCTCTGAAAGATGAAATCGGGGATTTGAATATTTCTTTGTCAAAATTTGTGGAGGACAGAGATAACTTAGACGAAATCCTGAGAACTAAAGTGAATCTTCAAAGAGAGGGGCTTGGCTACAGCCCAGTGAATAAAAAATCCTTTGTTAAAAAATTGTACACTTCTTTTGTTTCCAGCTCTAATGTAGCGAACACCTCCAACTAACCTTCAGGACAATCTGCTAATCTGAAAACTCAAGAACAAAACTAAAATAAAAAAGAAAACAAAAACCAAAAAAGAAAACAAATCATGTTAAAAATAGAAAAACAATTCTAATGGTTCTAATGTGCATGATAAGAACTCTTATATTAGACATCATGAACCAAGAAGAACTAATGTTTCATGTTTCTACTGTGGGATAAATGGACACATGATGAATGATTGCTATGTGATGAAGAATGATGATTTGAAAACATGCAAAAATGAAATTTCTTCTAATGAACGAATAAAATTTTCAAAAAGGGGAAACATGTCTGGAAAAGCCAATCCAAAGAATAAAAACTCAGTTAATGGAATTCATTCTCAGTGTTGCCATCACTGTGGGAAGCCTGGCCACTTAGTCAAGGACTGTTGGCAGAGAAAACGAAGAAATGCTTTTCATGCCTGGAATACTAACACTCATGTTCACCCACGAAAATTTAATAACCATGCACATAGGAAAAATGTGAGACATCATGTGTGCTATTCTTACTGTGGTGAGGTTAGGCATGAAATGAATGATTGTTTCTGGATGAGGAAGGATGACCTGGTGGCTCGGAAGTGGAGAGCACCAGTTAGAAATGCAGCTAACCCTCAAGGACCCAAGAAAACTTGGGTACCTAAAAATGGCAAATGAGAATTTTGTTGTAGGGATACCTTGAAACTGGGCAAAAATCTAGAAAACAAGGGGTGCTCAAGGTACAAGGTTGATGATGAAATCCTTTGTTCACTACCTATAATAAATGATGGGTGCTTCTAATGATTCTTCTTGATGAGTCAACCTTCTTCTTGCTTCATGGTTTAATAAGCTTGATTGAGAACAATACATATGTAAGCTTGTGTGATTGAGATGTTTTTCTGATCCTTTAGTGCTGGCCCGGTTGGCAAGTAGATAAGAAGGGGGGGTTGAATTGTCCCCCTTGAAATATGGCAAATTTAAAACTTACTAAGCGGAATTAACAAGTTTGACAAGATTGAAAGAAATAAACTAAACACAGTAATTTAAGTTCACTCAATCTCTCTCGACTCACTTGTTCATGTAGATGGATTATGCAATTAAAGATGCCACGCAATGAAATCTATGCAATTGACATTCGCTCATGCAATTAGGATTCGCTCATGCTCACCGATCACACATGCGTTGAATTAACAATTAAATCACAATAAAGAAAACCAGAATGCACACCACAAGACACAATGATTTTTAAGGTGGTTCAGGACCACGATGGACTCCCTACGTCCACCCCTTACCAAATTGGTAAGGCTTCACTACGGGATGAATCCCCAACATGGAGGCGATGCTCCAACAACACGCAGGATGACGCCTACACACACACACGGGTACGCGCCCCAACACACGCATGTAGAGTAAACCCTGCAAACACGGGGTACATCCCCAAACACACACGGAGATGGAGTCTCCAACATGATCTGACGATCGGATCACAAACACACACACACGCTGCAACAAACGCAACACCGTAGACACACGACTGTACGCAAACAGTCACACACACATATAATATCCTTTCAAAAATAAACACAAATATTTAAACATGCTCAAACATAAACATAGATCATGAAACACATCAAGAACAACATAGAAAATATGTAGGAATTATCCCCCTTGCTTTCCAAAACCTTGTTGATGATGTTCTTTCAAGCAACGGTCGGAAGGAAGTCGGATGACGGTGATTCAAGCATCAACATGATCCTCTCATCATTCCGCTTCACTTTCTCTTCATGCAAGATCTTCAAAACCTCTTGGATGTAGATGATATCTCCTCTTCTATTCTCTTTTCTCTTCTACTCCTCTTTCTTAACCTACAAGATAGAAACAATAAGCACATTAGGTTTTTTTTCATCTTAAATTCGGAGCTCATGTGTATGCATAAATAGAAGAGTGCAAACGACCAATAAACCCTTTCTAGAACCCTCCAATAGATCCCCAATAGGTCTACCTTCAACCCAGGGACATAATGGTAAAATTTAGACCCAAAATGGATTGAGTTTAATGGGTTTTAGACTGAGTTCGTAATAGCGTTCGCCGTATTCGATCGATCAAAATTGGGGTCGGTCGACTGAACTTTTATAGACCCAGAACCAGCCAGCATTGGCTAGTTCGGCCGACCGAACTGGCCAGTTTGGTCGACTAAACTCTGCAGCATTCCAGGCTGCAGCAGTTCAGTCCAATAGAAATGAAAGCCCAATGAAATAGAGAAAGGGTTAGTTGATAAAATAAACAACCAAGTATTCCTTGGTATTAAACAATGTAGAAACACATATCAACCACATTCTACCAAGATTCACATGATGTTCAAGCTAGAACATAAACAATCCCAAGGCTATGATCTCAATCATGGAATCTGAATTCATACACAAGCGGACTTGCACATTCACACATTTATCAAGATTTCATTACAAGCACTCTATGAACATTCTCATACACATGATACCAAAAAAGCCATGCATCCATTTCAACGAATGAGCACCATTAAACAGATTTCTAACAAGATTAACAAAAGTGTTTCCTTTTGCATTCTAGGCCACATTGACCCCATTAAAAATATGCATGAACATGGAAGTGAATATAGGCTAGCTTAACAAGTTTTATATGAAAAGCTCAACCAAGTCTCATTGTCATGTCTTTTAACTCCTCTTGAAGAATATGCATGTAAGGCATTCAAAGATTTACAAAAGTCTCATGAAAACTCATTTCAAAATGACCCATCATCACAATCTCCACAATCAAGACTTGGTTCGAAACACCATGTATTTTTGCAATAAGACCATTATCATCCCAACTTACACTAAGGCATGCATGAGGATTCTTAACATATGACTAGCGTCAAAAGTTCCATGTGGAAAATGCATGAAGCACATTCAAGCAATTTTACTTCAAGACTTAAGTGAAAATCTTAAATACATTGTGAGCCTTACCAACCATGAAGAATATACATGTGGACACAAGCAAAACTCAGTTTTCCTCAACAAAAACCATGAGCAATTAGGCAAGCATTTGACTCATGTAAGAGCACCATTCAAGTCACATTCATCAAGTTTCAATTAAATAGATTGAGCATATTTCAGGCCCAAAAATCTCATGTGAAAAATGCATAAAAATACCCAATCAAGACTTTGAAAACCTATTTGATGAAATGCATGAACCATAGAAGTAGTCAACATAATGCAATGAGTGGGTCAACTCCCTTTTAGAAGAAGAACTTCATTGATGCTCTCATTTGAGTTCCAAGCGTGAACCATGGATTTTGATCCTACAATTCAAGATATTCAAAGCATAAGCTCCTTAATCAAGTAGCATTCATATGACCTCCAAATGTGAACTTTGAAGTCATCCTATAACTCATCAAACAAGATGAAAATATGTTGCTCAATGAAACAAACACACAAGTACAATCGTTTTGTTGTCATTAAAACCAAACACCAAAATCAATTAGGGGACAACAATCTCCCCCTTTTTGATGATGACAAAACGATGTGTGCGATAGTTCCAAAAGATAGAATAGCAGCATTTCATTCAATGAACAGTGTGAACAGTTTTGCAACATCTGTGAAAGATCAAGCATTGATCAATCATTAAGCACACAACCCATTCTCCCCCCTTTTGTCATCTACAAAAAGACATAGGGTTTAAAAGGAATGATATGAACAAGTTAGGCCTGAAGATATGATACCAATTCTCATGCCAATTGGTACTAATTGTTGGCCCAAAGATATGATACCAAATGTTATCCCAATTGTTGGAAGATGTGTGCATAGTGAAGTGATCAAAATGATGCGGTTCAAAGTAATCACTATATGCATGCTGAAAATGCCAAATATGCGAATATGCACACCATGAGCTTCATCTTTCAAATGCAAAGAGTATGCACTATGTGAATGCTAAGAATGCAAGATATGTTGCTATGCGCATTATGACATCTATCCTTCAAATGTAAAGTTTATGCTCATAATTAGAGCAAAGGGGAATGCTTGAATATGCAAGCACACAAGCACAATCGTCATGCACACAAATATTACGTATAATAACTCCCCCTAACTCAGACACGGGTTTAGAAACGAGCAAGCGATTCAATTTCAAAATGTAAGACATGAAGCATAACTAAAAGAGTTTTGCATACACAACTACAAGTACTTCATAGACTATGAATGTAAGCAAATTCATAGTATACATTCATCACAAAGATACTCATATGTGAAATGTGATGCATGAACAATGAGCTTTAAAAATATATGGGTTTTTCAGATTTTCTAAAGAACACTAGAAGGTAATCTCCTCTCTACACTTTCACTTTAGATTATCGACTATCGGTAGCTTCACACAACCCATTTTTTTTGTTTCTTTTAATAGACTTCACCGTTCGACACGAGTTTCCTCATATATCTCAATGGGGATTTCTGGCTACTAGGATTCATCACGCATGTAGATTTTTGCTTTACCATTTGATGCGAGTTTCCTCATTTATTTCAATGGGGATTCTCGACTACTCGGTCCCACATTCCACTTATTTATCATTATTGGGTAGGCAGCTTTTTCCTCACGATTACTTCTTTAATGTCTATGTAGATATTCAAGTTCCCTTTAAAGTGTTAGAAAGAATTTCTCAAATCTTTATCGATTAAAACCATTAATTTCATTAAGTGCAAAAGTGTGGTGGTAATGTTTTATTTTGCATGTACAAAATGAATTTATCAAGACACAGCTATGACCCCCCCTAAATATATGCACAGTCAGAATCAATCCTCCCTCTTAGTGTATGACATATATCACATATGAATAAAATCACTACATTGTTATTTAGGAAGGAGGTGAGGCCTTAGAACATTCAAGAAAAGATTTTATAAACTATAAACAAGCAATCATGCAAGGATTCACGAAACATTCATGCAAGCATTCATGAATCAAGGTATGCATGAGACTCGAATTCACAATGATATGCAGAATATGTGAATGATATGCAAAGATGTCAATGCAATCTTTTTATGCAGGTTTTCTATTTTTGTGCAGTCTAGAATATTCAAGAAAGGATGAATTTTTCATTGAATTTAGAAATGAACCATGAGCATTTTATTTCAAATTTCATCATGAAAAATCACATTCTTTAGAACCCAAATGCTCAACCATGATCATTAAAAAATGGTATTGCATTAGATATGAGTTTCAGTTTGAACATGATGTGCTCTACATGTATGAATATGCAAAATGCATTTTGATGAGCATGATCAAATGTCCAATTTTCATTTCAGCCTCTTCCTGAAAACTCATACAAAATTTGATAATTGAGCAAGACAAGTGTTTGAATATCTATTGACAAGAGGAAGTTTTTTAAACATGTCAAACAACTTATCATTTTTACAAAGCAACCTCACAAAGTCATTGAGCTTAGACTAAGCCATGATTATTCAAAGATATTTTTGAATTCAAGAGTGAACAAATCCAAAGTTCAAAATTTTTTGCCTAGTTGAAACAATAAGATTTTTCGGATTCAATTTTAACTCAATGCAAATCAAAAGTAAATTGATTTCATTCAAGATGCATGATTCCTCATAAGCCAAACACTTGACTTTCTTAATGTTGGTACTTGGTGGAGGTCTTGATCCAAGGATCTAACTCGTGCATAGTGTTAGCTTCCTGATAGACTTAATCTGTCATTTCACATAACACCGTTTGATATACCAAACATTCATTCAATGAGAGCATGTATGGCTAGTAAGGAATTAAGAACAAGAAATGAGAAACATAACAAAATCATAGAAGCAAAAATATCAAAACTACCAAGTTTGACAATAAAGGTAAGTTCAGGGTTTTACCAAACGAGTGTGCCTTGTTCCATTTTATTGGAACCCATTTCAATTTATTTCCTCAAGACACACCTGCATCAAGATCAACTCATTTGACTGATTTGGGCACCCAAGTCTTTTTGGGTCCCTTGAGGTTGGTAGCATTGCTACCAAAAGCTTTCTTTGACATTTTCATTGCCACCAAATCATCATTCTTCATGATCCTGTAATCCTCAATAACATGTCCATGGTTTCCACAATAAAAGTATTGAGGAGAAACAGTTTTACCAAAACACTTCCTTTTATGAGCAAAGGAGTTTTCAGATGCATTACATCTTCTATTTTCAAAAGATCTAGATTTAACAAAATTAAACGTAGCATTCATTCTAGTGGCATGAGAATCATGAGTTTTCAAAAACTAACAGTTTTTCATTACATGCCCATACTTATCACAGTGAAAATAACAAGGAGTGGTAGTACTACCGAATGATTTTTCATTGTGAGTTTGAGTTTTTTCAAAGAACTTTCCCTTTTTAGATGAAAACCTTTGTCCATGAAAAACATGCTCATTTCTAAATTTTCTTTCACAATCAAACTTAGCATTTATAGCATGAAGATCGTCATTGTGCTTTGAAAAATAATTTTTCATGATGTGACCATGCAAACCACAATAGAAACAAGAAACTTTTCTTTGTTCTTTGAAAGGAAATTCGTTTTCACATGCATGTTGGTCATCTTTCTTCATGACATCACAATCATTCATGACATGGCTATACATACCATAATAAAAATAGTCAACATTTGATTTCACTTTTCGCCCACCTTGAATTTTTTGAAATCTATTTTGCATGGTGGATTTTGTGTTGATTTCTCTTTCTCAAAATGATTTTCAGAAGTTTTCATTTGAGCAATTGGAGGAGGTGCTTTGGAAGTGCTAGGAATATCGGATGCATAAACAAAAGAGGTTTTCAATTTATGTTCAAAAGATTTTTTATTCATAGCATTGTATCCAAGACCCTCTCATTAAAAATTCATTTTGACACCAAATATTTTATCCAAAGTTTCTTTTCCTATTACAAACATAGACAAATCATCTTTTAAGGTTTGCACTACTTCTTTTAAAGCAGCGATATGTAATTCAGCACTTGTGATTTCTTCTTCGCATGCACAGACTTTATCATTCAACAAACAATTCACAGATTTGAAGTTTTCATTTTCTTCTTTGACTTCCTTGTTTTCATCATCTAAAGCATGTAGTTTTTCAGTTACCTTTTCAAGGACTTTCTCAGTTTCAACAAACTTTGAAATCTTTGCAAGCAATTTTTCATTTTCACATTTCAACAAAGAGTTTTTTGATTCAAATTTATCAAGACATTTTAAGCTACCTTCAAGTAAAGAAATGTCAATTAGTATGGCACCATTTTTCTTCTTAAGATCTTCATTTCCAATCATGATGCTTTTATTATCAATTTGAGTACCAATGTCACATCCTGAGTGTGGAAGGAACCCGGTACGCGTGACGAGTTTATATAGATCAGGTCAATCAGAGCAATAAGATTTTTGACATAAAGACAGAGTGTGCAAAAGACATGGCAATATAATAACAACCATAATTAAATTCCATGATTAAACCACTTAACCATATTAACGGTACTTCAAATTCATGATATTAGTCATCCAAATTAAATTACCAGGCTACAAGTCTTACAAACTTCTACAGCTAGACTTTAATAATAAAAGGGGGTCCAATGATAGAGGACTTATTAAAAGGACAAGATATGACAGGACACGACTCAGCAATGGCTCAATAATCAGAATCTCTACTCTCTTCACTCGATCTCATTCTCATCCATATGGTTGTCAATATCCGAGTTACCTGAAAAATGTTGGAATGAAACTAGGTGAGCGAATTGCTCAGTAGAAATTATATCTCAAGAACTAGCAATGCTTTAAGTAGTTACATGTTACGTGCAATGTAGGCATAGCTATGTATGATGGATGAGCAAGATATCAAGAACTTTTAAAGAAGAACATAGCATGATTTCAAGGTATCAATAAGGTACTATCAAGTGTTTGCACAATTCTTTTTCAGGAAAGTAAGAACCAATGTTCAGGCATGTAATATCAAGTACGTGTTGCTAGAATTTGGCTATTTCAATCAAGCAAGTACTTGCCCATTTCGGGCCACGCAAGTCAAGTCAAGTATGCAAGTAACGTCAAGTATTGTCACTAGAGAGTGAGTGGAATGCCTTATATCTAGCAAGTCATGCACTTCGGTGCAATGCCACACCGTGATCAATATAGCCCTCATGGGCACAAGTACTTTCAGGTGCTCCTCCCAGGAATAGATCGGGCCCCATTAACGCCAGCATTGAGTCATGTATTTCTTTCGACATCCACTCTAGTTTATAGCCAATATAGAATTCGAAAGGATTTAACCAACGTAGGAACATAAGGTGGATCTCATGGAATAGAGTTCAAGATCATATTATCATGTACGAATGAACTGTGACTAAACCACAATGTACGCACGATATATCAAAAATCTGGGTGGAATTGGCGCCTCTAGGGCTGCCACAGATTTCATAATTGGCGCTCATCTGGCAGCCATTTATTTCAGAAATTACGCCCTTACTGAGGGTCGCTCATTCCAGAAGTACAGGAAGAACCAGCTCACATATGCCAAACAACACACTATGAAAGCTACGCTACCATGTTCCTTTAGAGTGCCATGGCATTCAAGGGGAATCAAGGGTTTTAATGGTACAACCTACTCGGCTACCTTGAGGGAATCCAAGACTAGCATAGACTTACGGAGGTCCAAATGATGAAACTGCCAGTCCGAAAGAAGGAATATCCCGCGGAGGGCTCAAACATCACTAAGAGTTGAGGGGTCTATGAGAAATGCCAAAAACGTGGGACTGCATCTACGGACTGAGATAACAGCAACTAGAACCCGCTGTAGACACGCCTAAATTGATGCTATGTTGAGTAAATCTCATGTCACCATGTGACGACCCAAAGTGAACTTCAATATTGCCGTAATATGAAAATTTTATAGTTTTATGTGTTTTCTGTGATTTTCTTAGCTTTTTTTTAGAATTAACGTCTTGACATGGGGCGTCTTTTAAATAACGGCTTAGCTGCGGGCGTCTCTTAATGAAAGGACGACAGCCGGAAGAGGCGTCAGTTTCTGGAATTTTACGGATCCTAACCAAATTGGAAAAGCAAGAATTGACGTCCCCCAGAGGGTCGTTTGTCAACTAACGCCCGTTGATACAGGCGTCATTTGATAATTTTTAATAAGGAAAGGATTTTGTTGCTAAAATTAAGTCCATGAATTGACGCCTTTGTCTCGGTCGTCATTTTAATTAACGCCTTATGGCGGGTCGTCCATTTTTAATTGACGCCCTTGTGGGAGTCATCTTTTCCCCTTTTGTGTCCTGCTCGAACGAACCTTTCCTGGAGAGTTTCCTGCTATGTTTTGATCACTTTGTTGGATTAGGGAAGTAGAGGCCTTGCCGTAAATGAATGTTGCAGGTTCTAATCCTATTAAATCTACGGTTTATACCCTATAAATAGAGCCTCGGCTCTGCCCGCGCGAGACAGAGATTTATACGGAGATTTTACACACAGAGAAGACTTTGCTTCTTACGAAATCCCTCGACCTCTTCCTCCGGAGTCTCTTCCTGTTGCAGCAGTCAGAAGTCCTCAGTTCCGTGTCCTCCCTTTACTGTTGCCAGGAACAGCAGGGACTTGTTAGCTTGCTTAATTGATATTCACCTCGCCACCTTCATTCATCATATAGTGTTTCTTTTATACGTCTGTCTTAGTCTTTGCATCATATCTCCTCTCCCTAACTCTCTTAGGGGTTTCTTTTAAAAAAGACTAAAAGGTGTGTTCTTCATGTTCATATTTCATCATTATCTCATACTACTCGTGGGTTGATACTACACTCTTGGCTAATCCTCTTCTACTTTGGTTGTTTGTGTTTTGTTTAAGGGTAATCAAGAAAGAGAAATCGTCTTCATCGGTCGGCCGGTAGAAAGAGGAGGAGAAGAACCATAATCCATCCCGCATCACTTTTCTTACCAGGTATTTGCGATCATACTTCTTTTCTTTTGAGGTAATCCCTCTGGCGATCACACTCCATTAGCATTCCTTTGCTCTTTTATTTTAGTTTCTTTTTAATTCTTGATGTCGGTGTAACATGGTTCATAAATTGGCGATCACGGTGGGACCTCCACTATTTTTCTTTTGATTACCCCCCTCCTATCGGCACCCACGTGTGCCCCTCCCTTTGGTACCCTCGGTACCCCTCCATTGTGCCCCACGCGGCACCCTCCATTGTGCCCCACACGGCACCCTCCATTGTGCACCATGTGCACACTTCCCATCGGATTAGCCAGTTTGTGATCATCCACCTCATCTTTTAAAAGAAAGAAATTTGGTTAATGACTGCTATTTTTTGTCTCTGTTTGATCATCTGATTTAGCGACTTATCTCATGTCGTCTTCTTATTATCCAGTGACCCCTCTCAGAGGCGCTGTTTGTTTTTTTCTGTCATTTTCCTTATTGACGCCTCCCCTCCAAGGCGTCTTTTCCTCATTTAACGCCTTCATCAAAGGCATCATTTTAGCTTTTCTTGTGTTTATTTCATCTCTGCCTGTGATTTCACGCCCTGTGTTGCGGGCGTCATTTGTTCATTCAGCGCCTAATTCCAAGGCGTCTTTTATCTTGAGGTTGTGCCTTCTGCACTGGCGGTCAGCAACTTATAAGTGATTCGCGACAGCCCCTCTATCGTGTTTTCTGATTGTAGCGACTTCGGCCAAGTCGCTAATTACCTGTGTGTTAATAGAAACCTCTTTGTTGTGGCTATTTCTGCTGGATTGATTCCCATATTCATCATTTGATTATACTTGTTGGATCTGATTATATTATTTTGCATCTTCGTGGCATTTGGTTGAGAGACCTCCTCTCTCTACACTAGGATCCCACGCACCTCTCTTGGAATTGGGACGACCCTCCATTGAGCATTCCATCTCTTTGGACTGGAAATTCCTTTTCTAAGACCTCCGTAAGTCCTCGCACCCGTGGATTCCCTCACAGACGCCGGGCTGGTTGTACCTTGAAGTACCGAAAGTTTAGATAACCCATCGTTGGTGAAGAGAGAGAAAGAATCTAGTTGACCCGGAGATTACACTCAAAATTTAAAACTAGGATTCACATTGCAAAGGGAGTGAATTGCTCTTCAATTCAATTCACCCTAACCTCAAACACAAATCTAAAGACTTGCGTTCATTACAACTTGTTTGCATAAGCTTGATTGGATTGGGTGATTGTTGTGGTTATATTTCCTTCAAGAAAAGCTTTCTTTCTTCTTAAACATGCAACTTCGTTCAGGTAAAATCATCAACATGGCAAGCTACGGGTACTCTTATGATGATATGGATGAGAATGCTTTCAATCAATCTTATGAGGTCTCCCTCCAAGATTCCACTTACCATGAGGGAAATTATCCTCCCTCTCATGCATATTATTCTCAAATCCATGTGGTTGACACCACAACTCAAGAGGTCGAGCCCTCTTCTCAAGCTCCACCCTCCAATCAAAACACATCGGGGAACACCTCCCCATCATTCAATGTCAACGATTTAATAAAAAGCTTTATCACAACTGGATGATTCCCAGCGGCAGGCAGTCCAGGCCGCTTTGAAAGGGAAAGATGTTCCCTCTTCATCTTCCAACCCCCCTCCGGCCGCGAGTGGCCATCATGTTGCTAATGACCCGGCGGTCTTACACAAAATTCCTTCACGTCCACCAAAGCCCGTAGTGGCCATGCCGGCCCAACAGGCAAGTTATTCTGCGGCTAGGCCCCAATTCCCTCCACATCCTCAAATTCTAAGGATGCCTATGCCAAATTCCTTCCCTCCAAATTCGGCCCCAGTCGAGTCGGACACCAATACTCTTCTGCTGCAAAAGTTGGCTAGCATGGAAGAACAACCTAAGAAGGTTACCACAGCGAAGAATGCCCCGGAGATTTCTCTCCCTACATTGCCAGTCTTTCATCTACCACCTTCTGAGATGCCAAATTTTCGGCAGTACAACGGAATTGGCAATCCGTTTATTCACTTGAAGGATTTATGTATGAAACTTTCTTTTGGAAGGGTAACAAAGCCTCATTGGCTTATCTGTTCAGACGGTCTCTAGAGGGGCCAGCCCTCGAGTGGTTCTATTCCTTAGAGCCGGCAGACGCTAGTGACTTCGATGTGGTCCAAAAGAAGTTCCTGCAGAAATATAGGGACCGGGTCAGACCCTCCCTATCAGTTACTGATCTGGTTGTGGAGAAAATGAAGCCCGAGGAGGACTTCATTATATTTGCTGACAGATGGCGATTGATGGTCGAAAATTTGAAAGATACACTGTCGGAGCCGGAATAGGTTAAGATGATTATTTCAAATGCAACCCCTCGTTCCGACACATATTGGCCATGAACAGGCTGGCTACCATGGAAGAGCTCTATGAGAGAGCTCAATACATTCAAACTCAGATGAAAGATTCGCCCATCATGGGCATGTTTGAACAGAGGCCACGGGTGGTCAAGAAGAATACAAATGTCAATAATAGCGGCGCCACAACTGAGGGTACCGTCACTAATGAGCAGGTTGGCGTGGTTGGCAACCGCACACATTTCCGCCAATCTAACCCACGACCTCCACCACCTCCACAAAAAAACCCCTTCTTCAACTCACCCCCACAACACAAATTTGCTCCTCAACATTCCTTTGCTCCTCCACAAGACCAAACACCTCACCCGGACCCCCCAGCTCCACAACAATACCACCAAGTACCACCACCCGCCAACTATGGCCCACCACAACAACAACAAAGGAGACCATAAGGCCCCAAAAGGGCCCAGTATCCACCATTGTCGGAAAGTCTCCCAGACATATTCAATGCCCTCATGGCCGCCAACCTACTCACATTGCCGAAAGAAAGGACGGCGTGGCCTGCTAACGTTGACACGTCCCGCTACTGTGTTTTCCACCGCTCGCCTAGTCACAATATTGACCACTGCTTTCATTTCAAGGATTATATCTATGATTTAAATGACCAAGGCGGTATTAATTGGGACGAAATGAGGCAGTTTATCGCCACTCTAAAAGCAAGAAGGCCTCCTCGGCAACAACAGGCTCAGCAGCCGCAGCAACCAGCTCCACAAGCATAACAGCAAGCTCCAGCACCGCAGCAAGATATGGGGATTGTCCACAATCCACTGCCGGAGCTCCCCCTAAACCAGCATGTAAACCCTTTCACATCCCTCCACGAGGTGGAGAGAGGGCAGGGATGGCATGAAGAAAACACCTCTGTCGGGGCATTTAATCACAATTCAAATCAACCTCCGTGCCTCTTACGCACACTTCCTTCTTCTACTCCTCACTTGACCTGTTCCCTTCTACGCCCCATTAATCCATCTGCTCCAATTAATTCCCCATCCTTGCCAACCCAGCCTCTCCTTATCCGTTCTCCGCCATCATAGCCCATGACGCAGCAAACTCCACCACCCATCACCCACCCTTCACCCTTGCCATCTAGGCCACTCCTCATCCGCCCATCATTGACACCCGTTACATCCACCGCCATTACCCCTCCACCGGCAAGGATCCCTTCACCGTCAGTCCACCCCCCATTCGTACCCAGACCTCTCCTTATTCAACCAACTATTTCCTCCCACGCTCAGGCGCCCCTTACTTCTCCTACGCCTCCTATGGGGGCTCCTTTTTTGAACCCTTCTCCGACATCCCCTACGGGGGCTTCTTCTTTGAACACCCCTCCAACACCTGCCAACACTAACACCCCTTCTTCTTCCGCTAACCCTCCATCCACACTTAGCCCGACAGAGGCGTCACCAAACCAAACCATGGTACTCCGCAGTGGATGGATATTCCACCGCATATTTCCTCAGAGGGAGCAAGCGCCCGCACAAGGGCCCAATGAGCAAGAACAAGAGCAAGAGTCTGTACAGGGCACTCAATATGATTTACTAAAGCATCTGGACAGGACTCCAGCAAGAATTTCTATTTTAGAGTTGATTAAAAGGTCAACAACCCATCAATTGGCCTTAAAAGAATATCTGCAGAAGGTTATGGTTAATGAAGACATTCCTGCCTAGCATATAACCACAATCCTAACGCCCGCTGGCGGTCAGTCGGCAATTACTTTTTATGAACATGAACTAGCACCTCAACCGGCTAGAAAATATGCTTTGTGTATCACGGTGGACATTAACAAGGTGGCAGTAAAACAATGTTTGGTGGACACTGGGGCATCCATCAATGTATTTCCGCCCAGCACTTTAAAGATGTGCGGCATTCCGGGAAGTCAGATTCGGCCGTACACTATAACAGTCACAACTTACGACAACACCAAGAAGCCTCCTTTGGGCATGATAACATTAAAAGTCAGTTTGGGCCCAGCTACAATCACAGCAGATTTTCACATCTTGGACATGGATCCAACATTTAATGGCATCCTGGGCCGCCCCTATATTCAACAGCTAGATGCAGTGCCCTCTACAAATCATCAATGCCTCAAGTTTCCACATAAAGGCCGCATTATCAAAGTCACTAGCATGCCGATACTGCCAAATGAAGACATACACTTAGCAACGTCAGTTCCTTCTATTTGGTCTTCCAATAAACCGTTGCTATCAGTGTTAGATATCACTAACCCACAGCCGATGCCATCCATGGTAGTTACAACAGTTGCCATGACACCCCTGACTTCCAAGGGGAAGAAGAAGAAGAGCATAATGAACACCCCTAGCTGGAATATTCTGATGAAAATGGGGTACCAGGTCGGCAAAGGCTTGGGTGTAAGGCCCGTGCCTTAATGGATCCTTATCGGATTTTGTTCTAGTATTTATTCTGGAATTTTCGGCTATTTTTCTGGATTTTTAGGAATTTATTTGGTATTTTTCCGGATTTATTTGGAGCTTTGAGGGTTAGTAATATTAATAAAATTTTTATATATATAATGATTATATTATATATATATTAATTTTATTTTTTATATCTCTCACCCTCACCCCCTCTCTCTCTCCCCGTCGATCTCATTCACCCTCACTCTCTCTCTCCTCCGCGATCGCCTCTCCCCCCCTCTCTTGGGTTGTAGGCCAATCGCCGGCGGATTGAAGCGTGGTTGGCGCCGTTGGATTCCTCGCGTCGCGTGGAACGCGTGGGTACCCATCTCGGCGTGGTTCGGTGATCGAGGGAGCGAGGTGGAGCTTGAAGGCCTTGTGGCTCTTCCTCCTTGCATGCGGCCTTTTCGTCGGTTTCGGCTCGCAAAAGGTAGGGGGATGGAATCCTGATCTTGCTAGGATCATTTCCTATAGCTCGTTCGTTTGATTAGAACCCCGTAGCATGCTTAATGTTCATATTTCATAATTTTGGGGTTTTAGCTTAATTCTTGAATTTGATGCATTGTGGGCTTTGCATGTGTGGTATTTGGGTGTTGTTTGGTTGCTTGAGTTGTATGGTTTGACAGGTTACAGATTTTTACGATGTTACCCGACAATTTTTATCGTCCGGAAGGGCTCCGGTTTTCAAACCGTACCCACCCTTGTTCCAGGTGGTGTGACGGTCCTGAACCGTCACACTCCTGACGGTCCTTAGTGGACGCGTCTTTTCCAAACAACGGCCTGATGAGGGTGCGTTACTTGGAGAGTAACGGTGGGATCCCCATCCGTTACTCGTCTGTCGTTTTACGTTGACCAGGTGAGGCGGATAGCCCGACGGCCAGTCGGCTGGCCGTCGCTTCCGTCCGACGCGCCTGGGCGAGCGCGTCGCTTCGCCTGCGTCTGATTTCGAACGCTGTACGTTGGGTTTTTGGCCTCGGGTAGATGTAACGACGGTGACCCAATGCGTTGCATCGATGTAACGCACAGGGCCCCTACCGTCACATTCCCTTTTGGGCTTTTGAGCTGGAACTCAGGCGGAAGTGATGGACGGGGACAGACGCGTCTTTCTTGGTGTAATGCGCCAGCCGCCCCGTTACTTTCATGCAGCGCGTGGGCATTTGACCGCCGCTTGCCTGTTGGATTTAATAAGTTGCCAGACCGTTTGTTATGCGTTCCTTTACGTAACTGTGCCATATTTATGTTGTTTCATTGTTCGATGGCATGTTTCTTATACCAATAGAGTAGCTTTTCTTTCCATGCAATGGAGCCACTGTTGTTGTCCTAGGTCTGTTGAGTGCCGACCCGCTTGAGGATAGCGGAGGGGTGTTTCCCATACACGGTTTGTAAGCTAGTTTCGTGGGCTCCCAGCCAATGGTAGCGTCCTACCAAGGGGAAAAACTAGCTAGAGGGCCTGGCTCAGGCTAGAGTCAGTGTGTGCACACGTGGTCGGAGACTGTGGACTGACACCGACGGGTGCCACTCCGACTGGTCACTTGGTTTGGTACTGTTTGCGCGCTCAGCTTGTCGCTTTATCGACTGCGAGTGCTTGAGACGCAGTGTAAGTCGTCAGTGGACGCATCTGGTTTCTGCTCCAGTGGTTGTCCTACTCCTTATTGTTTGGATTAGTTAAGGCTTATTCTATTTTGGTAGATTTAGTTTTAGTCGCTTGCATTTATTTAGCTGTGGCATGTGTTAGCTGTTCTACTTGCTTAGTTAGAGTTCATAGCTTTACTTGAGTAGTTTATTCATGCCATTGCCTGTTATTTTAATTAAATGCATGCTCTAATTGCCGTTATTTATGCATGTATGCTTGTTTAGTGCGAGGTAGGGATCCACGTGACCCCTACTGAGTCTGGCTGTGACTCACCCTTCTCCTTTCAGGTGAGCCGCGCCCGTCATCTCCCGGTGCTTCGTGAGCTGTTTCGGAGACCGCGTCTAGCTGCCAGCTTTAGTCGAGCTGCCTTTTTGAGGCTTCTCTTGTACTTTTGCCGGGGTATGCCTCGTGTAGTTGTACCTCGTGGACTAGTACTTTGGTTTATCTGGACTAGTATATATATATATCACTCTGGTTATTTTGAATTGCTTCCGCACTTGTGTTAATTTTGTTACTCAATTGTAATCTACGCGTTCTAAATTGCAGTTCGGTATACATTCCCACGACAAAACCCTACTAACCCTTCAGGGGCCTCATCAGCCTCTTGGGTGGCTTCCCCAGTTCTTGGTATCGGTGTATCGATGTTATCGGTATATCGGTATCCTGAACTCTGGGTCGTTACGGTTGGTATCAGAGAGGTTGTCTGAGGAATTGTATAAGGAATTGAAATTTGTGTTTGTCCAGAGCTAGTCTTGTGTCGTCTATTGCTGGCTTAGGGTGTTTCCTGTGTGATTGATGGATTTTATTGTTGTTTTATGATCTCGGCAGAGTAATTATGCCGCCTCGTCGAGGAAGACCTCCTCGAGTTCCTCGTGCTCCTCGAGATGCGCCCAGGGAAGATAGTGGTTCTGCACCTCCTCCTGCAGTTCCTGATGTTCCCGTTGCACCAGTTGTTCCTCCTCCAGCGCCGATTGTTGCTCCTCCGGTTGAAGCGCCTGGCAGTCGAGGCAAGGCTTTGAAAGAATTCCTGATGTTCAATCCGCCTCCTTTCGATGGTCAAGCTGATCCAGAGGTTGCGAAGCAATGGTTGGATGCTATCGAGCGTGTATTTGTTTTGATGGAATGTGCTGAAGATGAGAAAGTTATGCTTGCCGCTTTTCAACTCCAGGGTACAGCCATTACATGGTGGAAAGCCGAGTGGCAGATCGCTTTTCATTCAAGACCTCTTCGGCAGATCACATGGGTAAAGTTTGTTGCTGCTTTTGAGCGTGCCTACACTCCTGCCTGTTTGCAAATGGCAAAAATGTATCAATTCATGGAGCTGACTCAAGGCAGTATGACTGTGCTTCAGTATCGGAATAAGTTTATGGAATTGGGTCAGTATGCGCCCCATGTGCTGGCCAGTGAAGCTTTGAAAACCCAGCAATTCTTGCAAGGTTTGAGGCCAGAATTGAAGATGCCCCTCATTGCTAGTCGCGTTGCAGACCTTGATAGTGCGTGCCAGACAGCGGTGGCACTTGAGCTGGATATGACGAGACCGGGTGGATATCCTCAGGCAGGGTCAGTTCAGCCCGCAGTACAGTCTCAGCAGGTGTACCGACCGCCAGCGCCAGGTGTTCCCTCAGTCCAGTCAGAGGTTAGCAGTGCTTCCTCTCCTTCCAAGACCAAGTTTAAGAGGTTCAAGAAGAAGAAGAAGTTTTTCTAGCAGCCGTTCGGTACAGATTCTGTTCAACAACCGACAACACCTTCTACTCAGACTCGTCAGAGTTCAGCTGTCAGTCAGCCATGGACGTGTCGGAGATGCGGTGGTCATCACAAGGGCCAGCCGTGTTCTCTTCCCATTGTTTGCTTTCGGTGTGACCAGCCAGGTCATGTGGTTCGAGATTGCCCGCTGAGGCCGAAATAATTGCAAGCTCCTCCGTTTTCTCAACCTCAGCTACCGCAATTCAGACCTCCTCCTGCACCGCAAGCTCAACAGTTCTTCTCTCAAGCGTCGGCATCTTCTCAGCAATCTTCGGCCGGATCAAAGAAGCAGAAAGGCAAGGTTTCACATATGACTAGAGCTGATGCTGTTGCAGCCCATCTTGGGGAAGGTACGATTATGCTTTATGGTCATTCAGCTCGTGTCTTATTTGATTCTGGTGCTTCTCACTCTTTTATTTCTGAGGATTTCATTGCATGTATTGAGGAACCGACTTCAGAGATAACTTGTGAGATGTATGTTGAGATGCCTTCGGGAGATTTCATGATTACACCTCTGTGTTTTGAAGAGTCTCCTGTTATGATCGATAATCACCAGTTGCCGGTGAGATTATATGCATTGCAGCTGGCAGATTATGATATTATTCTGGGAATGGATTGGTTGGAGCATTATGGAGCTGTGGTTGACTGCAGATCGAAGAAAGTCTATTTTCAGCCACAGGGGAAATCAGCTTTTTATTTCCAAGGTATTCGATCCCGTACTTCTCGTATGATTATTTCTACTATTCGAGCCTATAGGTTGCTTAGTGCAGGTTGCCAGGGATTCTTAGCTTCTGTGGTTGCTGTTGAAAAACCACGACTGGAAGTCAGTGATATTCCTGTTGTTTGTGAGTTCCCTGATGTGTTTCCTGACGAGTTGCCAGGCTTGCCTCCAGAGCGAGAGATTGAGATGGTGATTGAACTGATTCCAGGTACAGGCCCGTTAGCGAAGGCACCGTACCGAATGGCTCCAACTGAATTGAAAGTACTGCGAGCACAGCTACTTGAGTTACTGGAAAAGGGTTATATTCGCCCCAGCTTTTCTCCGTGGAGTGCCCCAGTGTTGTTTGTGAAAAAGAAAGATGGGAGCCTGAGGCTTTGTATAGATTACAGGCAACTGAATCAGGTGACTATCAAGAATAAATATCCGCTTCCCAGGATTGATGATTTGTTTGACCAGTTACAGTCTGCTACTGTCTTTTCACGGATTGATCTCCGGTTTGGCTACTTCCAATTGCGAATCCGGGAATCTGATGTGGAGAAGACGGCTTTCAGCACTCGTTATGGTCACTTTGAATTTCTGGTCATGCCGTTTGGTTTGACTAATGCCCCTACAGCTTTTATGGACCTAATGCAGCGTATCTTTCGTCCATTTCTCGATCAGTTTGTGGTGATCTTTGTTGATGATATTTTGATCTATTCTGCCTCTGATGAAGATCATGTGCAGCATTTGAGGATCGTTCTGCAGACTCTAAGGGATCATGAGCTTTTTACGAAGTGCAGTAAATGTGAATTCTGGCTTCGAGAGATTCATTTTCTTGGTCACGTGATTTCTGGTGACGGAGTGGCAGTAGACCTTGCAAAGATTGATGCCGTGTTGAGCTGGCAGAGGCCAAGAACTGTGACAGAAATACGAAGCTTCCTAGGTTTGGCCGGGTACTACCGCAGATTCATCCAAGATTTTACGAAGATTGCAGCCCCGATGACTAGACTGACTCGTAAAGATATACCTTTTGTCTGGTCGGATCAGTGTGAGGCTAGCTTTGTTGAATTGAAAAGGCTATTGACTTCTTCTCCTGTGTTGACTTTGCCTTCTGACTCGGGTGGTTTTCTGGTTTGTACTGATGCTTCTCGAGTAGGTTTGGGTGCAGTGCTGATGCAACATGGTAAAGTTATCGCATATGCATCTCGGCAATTGAAACGACATGAAGAAAATTATCCCACTCATGATCTGGAGCTAGCTGCAGTTATTTTTGCCTTAAAGATTTGGAGACATTACCTGTATGGTGAGAAATTTTAGATTTTTACTGATCACCAGAGTTTACAGTATATATTCTCCCAGAAAGATTTGAATCTCAGGCAACGCCGATGGATGGAATTCATGAAAGATTTTGACTTCACACTCTCCTAGCGGCCGGGTAAAATGAATGTTGTGGCTGATGCTCTGAGCAGGAAAGTGCAGGTCAGTCATTTGTTGCTCCATGAATGGAAATTATGGAAATGGCTTCCGAGCGAGGCATTCAGTGCGGAGTTTCCTGCTGATCCGAGGATGGCGGTTTGTGCTAGTTTGATTTTGGGTTCAGCTCTTTATCAGCAGATTAAAGAAGCTCAGCAAGCTGATTCTGATTTGGCCCGTGTCATATCAAGATATGATGTGGAATTTGATGACGAGCTGGTTGTCAGTTTTCAGGGTAGATGGTATGTTCCTTCTGATAATGATTTGAGGCATGAGATTCTGAGTGAAGCCCATGGTTCCCGTTTTGCTATTCATCCAGGTGTCACCAAGATGTATCAGAATTTGAAGAAGCAGTTCTGGTGGCCGGGTTTGAAGAAACACATGGCTATATTTGTTTCTAAGTGCTTGACTTGTCAGCAGGTTAAAGCCGAACATCAAAAGCCAGGTGGTTTGCTTCAGCCATTAGAGATTTTGATGTGGAAATGGGACCATGTTACTATAGATTTTATGGTGGGTTTGCCTCGTACTTCTCAAGGTTTTGATGGTATCTGGTTGTTTGTCGACAGATTAACTAAGACTGCCAGATTATTGCCGATTAAGATTACCTGGAATGTGCAGAGGTTGGCCGAACTGTATATGCAGAAGATCGTGCCACTGCATGGAGTTCCTGTTTCACTTGTGTCAGATCGTGACCCACGTTTTACCTCCGGCTTCTGGCGTAGTTTCCAGAAAGCTTTGGGCACTGAGTTAGCTTTCAGTTCAGCGTATCACCCTCAGTCAGATGGACAGTCAGAGAGGACTATTCAGACTTTAGAGGATATGCTGAGATTGTGTTGCCTTGAATGGCAGGGTTCGTGGTGTCAGCATTTGCCACTTGTTGAATTTGCTTATAATAATAGTTTTCACTCCAGTATTGGAATGGCTCCTTATGAAGCACTGTATGGTCGTCCTTGTGAACTCCTCTGAATTGGTGTGATGTTGGGGACAGATTGTTGACCGGACTGGATATGGTGCAGTAGTGTTCTGATGTGGTTCGTCTGATCAGGCAGAGATTGTTGACGGCTCAGAGTCGATAGAAAAGTTATGCAGATCAGCGCAGACGTCCACTACAATTTGAGCTAGGAGATATGGTGTTTGTTAAAATATCTCCGATGAAAGGTGTTTCCAGGTTTGGGAAGCGTGGAAAGCTTAGTCCGCGGTATGTTGGCCCTTTTCCGATCGTTGAAGCTATTGGTCTAGTGGCTTATCATCTACAGCTACCTGCGGCCATACAAGCTATTCATGATGTGTTCCACGTATCTCAGTTGAGGAAATATGTGCAGGATGCTTCTCATGTTCTCGATGATTCAGTTTGGCCTGAGGTGACTGCTGATTTGTCTGCGCCAGAGTTCCCTATTAGAATTGAAGACCGTCGTGAGCAGCGGTTGAGAAATAAGGTTATCCCTCTGGTAAGAGTAGCTTGGCAGCGTCACTCTGGTAATGAGTCCACTTGGGAACGCGAAGATGAGATGCGTCAGCTTTTTCCTTTCTTATTCCAGTGAGGTATATGTCCTTTCGCAGTTTCCTCCTTTTTCCGTTGTAAATTTCGAGGGTGAAATTTTAATTAGGAGGGAGGGACTGTAAGGCCCGTGCCTTAATGGATCCTTATCGGATTTTGTTCTAGTATTTATTCTGGAATTTCTGGCTATTTTTCTGGATTTTTAGGAATTTATCTGGTATTTTTTCAGATTTATTTGGAGCTTTGAGGGTTAGTAATATTAATAAAATTTATATATATATAATGATTATATTATATATATATTAATTTTATTTTTTATATCTCTCACCCTCACCCCCTCTCTCTCTCCCCGTCGATCTCATTCACCCTCACTCTCTCTCTCCTCCGCGATCGCCTCTCCCCCCCTCTCTTGGGTTGTAGGCCAATCGCCGGCGGATTGAAGCGTGGTTGGCGCCGTTGGATTACTCGCGTCGCGTGGAACACGTGGGTACCCATCTCGGCGTGGTTCGGTGATCGAGGGAGCGAGGTGGAGCTTGAAGGCCTTGTGGCTCTTCCTCCTTGCATGCGGCCTTTTCGTCGGTTTCGGCTGGCAAAAGGTAGGGGGATGGAATCCTGATCTTGCTAGGATCATTTCCTATAGCTCGTTCGTTTGATTAGAACCCCGTAGCATGCTTAATGTTCATATTTCATAATTTTGGTGTTTTAGCTTAATTCTTGAATTTGATGCATTGTGAGCTTTGCATGTGTGGTATTTGGGTGTTGTTTGGTTGCTTGAGTTGTATTGTTTGACAGGTTACAGGTTTTTACGATGTTACCCGACGGTTTTTATCGTCCAGGAGGGCTCCGGTTTTCAAACTGTACCCGCCCTTGTTCCAGGTGGTGTGACGGTCCTGTCAGGAACCGTCACACTCCTGGCGGTCCTTAGTGGACGCGTCTTTTCCAAACAACGTCCCGATGAGGGTGCGTTACTTGGAGAGTAACGGTGGGATCCCCATCCGTTACTCGTCGGTCGTTTTACGTTGACCAGGTGAGGCGGTTAGCCCGACGGCTAGTCGGCCGACCGTCGCTTCCGTCCGACGCGCCTGGGCGAGCGCGTCGCTTCGCCTGCGTCTGATTTCGAACGATGTACGTTGGGTTTTTGGCCTCGGGTAGATGTAACGGCGGTGACCCAACGCGTTGCATCGATGTAACGCACAGGGCCCCTACCGTCACATTCCCTTTTGGGCTTTTGAGCTGGAACTCAGGCGGAAGTGACGGACGGGGACAGACGCGTCTTTCTTGGTGTAACGCGCCAGCCGCCGACCGTTACTTTCATGTAGCGCGTGGGCATTTGACCGTCGCTTGCCTGTTGGATTTAATAAGTTGCCAGCCCGTTTGTTATGCGTTCCTTTACGTAATTGTGCCATGTTTACGTTGTTTCATTGTTCGATGGCATGTTTCTTATACCAATAGAGTAGCTTTTTTTTTCCATGCAATGAAGCCACTATTGTTGCCCTAGGTCTGTTAAGTGCCGACCCGCTTGAGGATAGCGGAGGGGTGTTTCCCATACACGGTTTGTAAGCTAGTTCCGTGGGCTCCCAGCCAATGGTAGCGTCCTACCAAGGGGGAAAACTAGCTAGAGGGCCTGGCTCAGGCTAGAGTCAGTGTGTGCACACGTGATCGGAGATTGTGGACTGACACCGACGGGTGCCACTCCGACTGGTCACTTGGTTTGGTACTGTTTGCGCGCTCAGCTTGTCGCTTTGTCGACTGCGAGTGCTTGAGACGCAGTGTAAGTCGTCAGTGGACGCATCTGGTTTCTGCTCCAGTGGTTGCCCTACTCCTTATTGTTTGGATTAGTTAAGGCTTATTCTATTTTGGTAGATTTAGTTTTAGTCGCTTGCATTTATTTAGCTGTGGCATGTGTTAGCTGTTCTACTTGCTTAGTTAGAGTTCACAGCTTTACTTGAGTAGTTTATTCATGCCATTGCCTGTTATTTTAATTAAATGCATGCTCTAATTGCCGTTATTTATGCATGTATGCTTGTTTAGTGCGAGGTAGGGATCCACGTGACCCCTACTGAGTCTGGCTGTGACTCACCCTTCTCCTTTCGGGTGAGCCACGCCCGTCGTCTCCCGGTGCTTCGTGAGCTGTTTCGGAGACCGCGTCTAGCTGCCAACTTTAGTCGAGCCACCTTTTTGAGGCTTCTCTTGTACTTTTGCCGGGGTATGCCCCGTGTAGTTGTACCTCGTGGACTAGTACTTTGGTTTATCTGTACTAGTATATATATATATCACTCTGGTTATTTTGAATTGCTTCCGCAGTTGTGTTAATTTTGTTACTCAATTGTAATCTACGCGTTCCAAATTACAGTTCGTTATACATTCCCTCGACAAAACCCTACTAACCCTTCAGGGGCCTGATCAGCCTCTTGGGTGGCTTCCCCAGTTCCTGGTATCGGTGTATCGATGTTATCGGTATATCGGTATCCTGAACTCTGGGTCGTTACATTGGGTGTCAGTTTCCAAGGTAGAACTAAGCCTATTATGCCACAAAAATTAATGGCAAGAGGCAGCCTAGGTTATAAAGGGCCGAGTAAGAATGAAAATGAACCATGGGCAATTATGACATCCACTTGGAAGATAGATCACCAACCGCTTACCTGGACACTGCAAACACATTTTGTCAAAGGTGGCAATCAAAACAATGAGCAGACTACAATAGTCACTTCTATGCTAGACTATCAAGATGTGCATGCAAGTCAGTTTGCTCGCCACATAGCGCCACTGGCCTCTTACAAAGCCTTGGAATCCTTGCGCCCGGACAAAAGAAGGAAAATGGATGATCCAGAGTGTGACTGGTATAGATGGTTTGATATGAATTATATTACTATTGCTTTGAGCCGTCTATTTATGCCAACTGATCCGGAATGGCCACCGTTGATTCATGAGCTAATTGAAAAGCCAGCAGTGATCACAGACAAGAGGCCGTTGTTAAATGATCATACAGATACCGGAGAGCCTGATGTGCCATTCGAGGAGGGCTTCAATATAGATAGGCTGTGGGCCGACCTCTTCCTTACCAAGTCCATTCACCCGACGGCTGTTGTCCGTTTGATTGATCAATTATTTTTTTCAAATATTCCTATACCACCCGCGGTCTTAATAAACTTTCCCCCAAATCCACTTCAAGCTTCTCCTCCAATTCCACCCTTGCTCCTCGAGCAATTTTCCGGACTCTCCATCACACCCCCGCGCGGTTCATCACTCATTCAATCTTTTGCCAATCTGTCAATCTCCACTCCACCTCCTGTTTCCCCCTCGCATTGCTTCCTCCTTGAAAATGAAAATGAAAATGAAAATAAAAATCAAAATGAAAATGAAAAAAAATGCCAAAAATCCAACTTTTCAATCCTCCATCTCCATTGAGGAGACCTCCTATCTCCTTTCTGAGTGTGTCCCAACCCAGGGGCCGCTCTTCCAGGATTCATTGATAAATCTTTTCTACCCCTCTAGAGAGGGGTCTTCATCTGTATCCCCTTCTGTACCCGCTTTTCTCCTCCTTTCTCTTCTTTGTCAGGTTCTAGTGATCAAGCTAGTTGTTCTTATTCCTCTGATGATAAGACTCATGGGGTAGCTTCACATAAGAAATCCAAGGGTAAGCAGATTCCCCGTAGATTTCTCAGAGAGTTAGCCATTAGATGTCATGCTTGTTTAGCCATCCCCGAATTTGTGGAGAATCCGATTGTCCTGCCGGAGTTGGAATATGAGAATACTTGTGCTTCTTATGAGGGTTTTGGTGTTTATGAGATTATGAATGATGAAGACCCTGTTGAAGAGGGGGACGAAAGTTACGAAGAATATGAGGACGAGGCTGATACTTTTGCCAGTGACATGAGGAGATTTGATGAACCATCAGCCTCAGTAGAAGAGCCTACCAAAGAGATAAATCTGGGTACTGAAGAAGACCCTAGGATTATCTTCATCAGCAAAAACTTGCCGCCATCCGAAGAGGAGGCACTTATTTTGGTTCTTCAAGAATATAAGGACACGTTCGCATGGAGTTATGAAGATATGTCTGGATTAGACCCTGTACTTGTTGAACATCAGCTTACACTTAAGCCATGGTCTGTCCCAGTCAAATAACGGTTGAGACGTTTCCACCCTAATATGGCTTCAAAGACGAAAGAAGAGGTCGACAAGCTTCATAAGGCTAGATTTGTTAGAGTTGTCCTCTATCCCAATTGGGTGGCTAACATCGTCCCAGTCATGAAGAAGGATGGAAAGGTCAGGATTTGTATAGACTTTCAGGACCTCAACCGTGTGTGTCCTAAAGATGACTTCCCCCTCCCTCATATTGATGTTTTGATTGATAATACGGCAGGATATGAGACTCTCTCCTTCATGGATGGTTTTTTAGGCTATAATCAAATCCGCGTGGCTGAGGAAGACCAAGAGAAAACATCGTTCATTACACCGTGGGGTACATACTGCTATGTGGTCATGCCTTTCGGACTTAAGAACGCTGGAGCCACCTATCAAAGGGCTATGATGGCAATTTTTCATGATATGATCCACATTTATATTGAGGTGAATGTGGACGACCTAGTAGTAAAATCAAGAACAAGGATTGAGCATCCTGGGGTTCTAGCTAAAGTCTTGCAAAGATCACGAGAGTATCAGTTGAAGATGAACCCCAAGAAGTGTGTATTTGGCGTTTCGTCAGGGAAATTACTCAGATTTATTGTCAGCAAAAGGGGAATTGAAGTCGATCCTAATAAGGCAAAGGCCATCAGAGATATGCCTCCTCCCAAGAATTTGAAGGAAGTTCGAGGATTAATCGGGAGGTTGCAATTTATTCACCACTTTATCTCCCAGCATTCACAAAGATGCAGGCTGTTTTACGAGCTTACTAAGCCGGGAGTCAAGTTTAGTTGGGATGACAAGTGTCAGGCAGCTTTTGACGGACTGAAGGATTATCTGGCCAATCCTCCTGTCCTGAGGCCACCAGTTCCAGGCAAACCGCTCATTCTCTATGTCTCTGTCCTGGATGACTCTGTAGATGTTGTCCTTGCGCAAGTAGATGAAAAAAAGAAGGAGAGGGCAGCATACTACTTGTCTAAACTTCTTAACCCCTGTGAGCAGAAGTACTCATCCATGGAGAAGACTTGCGCCGCTTTAGTCTGGGTAGTTCAGAAGTTAAAGCATTATTTCTTCGCTCACGAGGTTCACCTCATTGCTCGCATGAATCCAATTAAATTCCTTCTTGAAAAATCTATCCTTACCGACCGATTAGCACGCTGGCAAAGTTTCCTTTCCCAATTCGACATCACTTACATTCAACAGAAAGCTATCAAAGGCTACACCATTGTCGAACATCTTGCTCACCACCCTCTACCCCGATTTGATCCAGTCAATTCAAAGTTTCCAGATGAGGAACTAATGTCCATTAATCAACCCCAGATCCTATGTGGACAATACATTTTGATGGAGCTCTAAATTCCCAGGGAAGAGGGATCGACATGGTTCTATTAACACCAGAAGGGGTCACCATCCCATTCGCCGCTCAGCTTACTTTCCCTGTCACAAATAATATAGCTGAGTATGAAGCTCTTTTGACCGGCCTGCAAACCGCTCATGAATATGGTGTTACCCAATTACGAATCGTGGGTGATAGTCAGCTCATTCTACGCCAAGTGCTTGTCAAGTGCCGCACTATCAATCCTAAGCTCAAGCCATACCAGGAACTTGCTTCAGCTTATGCCAAACTCTTTACCAAATTGATCTTTGTCCATGTCCCTCGTAGCCAAAACATCTTAGCTGACGCCCTTGCTTCATTGGCTTCTGCTTTAGTCTTCTCTCCTGAACGAGATTTCCATGTTCCCCTCATTTATCAGCGTGGCACTCTAGCTATTAAAGATTGTGCATTCCTCGACATTAGGGACGAAGTGCTTGAGAAGGTCAGGCAGAGTGAAGCTCCTAAAAACAAAGAGGTCATGTGATTAGATTAGGAAGAAGAATTGGCTGATGAGGAGAAACCATGGTATTATGAGATTGCCGGATATTGCAATAATCAGTCCTATCCTGAGGAAGCCACTGCGGAAGAGAAGAAAGCAATTAGAAGAGTGGTTCAATGTTACGTTTTGGTTGGAGGCGTGCTCTATAGAAGAGGGCTCACAGGTGTTTTATTAAGATGCCTCGACGATGATGAATCTTGGAAGGTCGTGGAAGAGGCGCATTCAGGAGTGTGTGGTGGTAATGTGAACAGCTAGATGCTAGCTAAGAAGATCCTTAGGCTAGGTTTCTATTGGCCTACTTTAGAAGAGGATTGTTCTATCTAT
Source organism: Amorphophallus konjac (assembly GCA_022559845.1). Lineage (NCBI taxonomy): Eukaryota > Viridiplantae > Streptophyta > Magnoliopsida > Alismatales > Araceae > Amorphophallus > Amorphophallus konjac. The sequence continues at coordinate 45,149,360 of CM040129.1, forward strand.
GTCCGAAGGTGTGTTAAGTGCCAACTACACGCCGATAAGATCCATTCTCCTACTTCTTCACTCCATCCTATGTCTTCCCCATGGCCTTTCTCCATGTGGGCTTTTGATATCATCGGACCTCTTGGTGATTCCAACCTCCTTACAAAGCAAAAGTCATTCATCCTCACGGCGACGGAGTACTTCACCAAGTGGGCGGAAGCGGAAGCGTACGTGGAGATTAAAGCGTCAACCATTTGCAAGTTTATAATGAAGAACATCATCACAAGATTTGGCATCCCAAGTACCATCGTCACCGACAATGGACCCCAATTCATCTCTCAGGAGCTTAAAGATCTCTGCAACAGGTATAACATTGCATTGCATCATTCATCTCCTTATTATCCGCAGGGCAATGGCCAAGCAGAGGCAACTAATAAAACCTTGATTAAAATTGTTAAGAAAACGTGTGAGGCTAATAAATTTACGGATTGGCCAGAAAAGCTGGTTGAAGCTCTTTGGGCCTATCGCACTTCTATTCGTACTCCTACTGGGCAGACACCCTTCGCCCTCACTTATGGAATGGAGGCGGTGGTTCCTTATGAGATTCTCATTCCCTCTCTGCGAGTACAATTGGACAAGGAATTCTCTATTGATGAACATCGTGAATCTCTCCTTGCCCAGTTGGAACTCCTAGATGAGAAGCGTTTGGCCGCCGCTGAGCATGCGCATGTCTATCAAAATAGGCTTTCACGTTTTTACCAAAAGAAAGTGATTGAGAGAAAGTTCAAAATTGGTGAGATGGTAATTAAAAGAATCTTTGTAAAATCTGGTGGACCTCGTTCAAAACTCCAACCAAACTGGGAAGGACCCTTTATGATAAAAGATGTTTATCCTGGCAATGCTTATAAATTGATTAATGCTGAAGGCGAAGAGCTGACTCATCCTTGGAATGGTCTCTATCTAAAGAAATACTACCCCTAAAAATAAAAAATATATATACAAAATAACAAAAATAAAAAATAAAAAAGAGGAAAATAAAACAAAAAAAAATTTGGAAAAGAAAAGGAATTTTTGAAGGCTGGTGGACACGATGCCGAAATAATCAAAATCTTTAATTCATTCTTCAGTCTCAACGATTTAACTCTTGGGTCAATTCACGCACACACTACACGCTTTACTCTTAAACTCGAGAAGCCCTTATTTGAGGAAGTCCGACCCAAACAAGAGTGTAAAAGCCTTACCTATTCTCTTCCCTTCGGCTCGCGAGAGGGAATACAAGTTAGGGGTTACTAACCTAGCCTGCCCGCTGCCCTAGTAGGTGGAAGTCAGGGCCCAAAAGGGAACAAAATGCTTTAAGCCCAAGTACAATTAGGTCTTTATCTGTTTGGAAAAAAAGGAAAGAAAAGGAAGTTATGATAAAAGAAAGCATGTCAAGAGGGCAAAGTCCCCGCAGGGAAAACCTTGGTCATAAGCATGCATGAATAAGGGCAAAAAGAGCAACAAAATTTCCCTAAGCCAAAGACCGAATTCCAACAGGCATTCGGGCAGGGGAGGAGCGTGCCCCATTCTTGAAAACCTTTCGTGAGCTTCCTTAATCATTCTTCTCTTCTCCCTCCATGATGGGTTGTGAAATCGAAGAATGGTGAAGACCGACTAAGAAGGATGGGCTGCGAGAGAATATGAGTAAAAGCCTAAGTATAAGTCACGTTGACTCTTTTGTTAAGTCTCTTGAGAAAATCTAATGAATTTTAGATTATGATGGTTAAGGTTTCAAAGCCCGGTACTATACTTACCTCTAATACAAAAAATTTTCAAATTAAAATTCACGCCTCTTAGAATAGGCATCCTTTTCAAAATTAACAACCCTATCGAGAGCGCCACTTTCAAAACAAAAATTCAAAAATATATATATATAATATATATAAATAATAAAAAATGATAAAAATTGTGGAATTTCAAGCCCTTAGTTTCTCATATGCTTGGTTGCATTCTTGTATCGGGCATCTTTATTTTCAGTTAGCATTTGCTTGCTTGCATGGCGCATTTTATATCTATCATTTGCCCTCATTGATTAAAGGCTTGGCCCCTTGACCCGTTATCAAGGTCAAAGTAAAGACATCCCTTGCTTATTGAGCAAGGGGCCAAGTCGAACAGATGGATTAACCTGTTTGTTCAAGTGTGAACTACAAGCGCAGGGCAAAAATAAAAGGCAAGAAGGAAAAGAAGACACAAGTACACAACTACACAAGTGCTCAGGTAACAAAAATTTCAATCTCATATATATACATCATAAATATCTGGGTACAGGTGTGAGGGTGGAGGACTACAAGTAAAGTCTCTCAGCTCTCGCCTCCACCCTCCTCTCTCCTACTCTCTGCCTCACTCTCGTCCTCCCGACGAGGCGCTCGTGGAGGGGGCAAGGACCCCTGGGAAGTAGCTGGAGCTCGAGCCGGCTCCTCTGCCTCGCTCCTCTGCCGGAGAGAGGAACCCGCCACAAAAGTGGAACTGGTGAGGCATACCCCGCAGCTCACGCCCACTCCCAGCCTCGCTGAAGCCGCTCCTTGGTCGCCCACAGCCGCTCCTGGGTAACGGCTAGCTGGGCCCTCAAGGCTGTAAGCTCCCGCTCGCAAGCTGACCGCTCCTCTCGCTCCCAGGCACGCTCCCTGCGCTCCATCTCGAGGGTGACTCGCAGCTCTGCCACGTCCTGGGGCAGCTCCTCTCGCCGCCTCAAAGCCCGCTCGAGCTCCGCAACCCGCTGGTCGCGGATGGCCAACTCTATCCCAGCTAAAGCGGTCTGGGTAAGCGATGCAAATAGCTTCGAAGTCTATAAACATTCAAACGAATCATCAATTTCATATACACAATTCAATAATTCATGAAAAGAAGCAAGTAACAAATAAAAACATATAACTCACCCGAGAGGCCATCGCCTGTTGTCCCTCCCCGACGCAAGTAAGAGCGGCCCGGAGCTCCTTAGTCTGTGAACACAACTTTTCATGAGCATATCATAAATAATTTAATGCAAAATTGAGTTTGAGTTTAAGTGCATACCCGTGTGGCGAGGTCGCGCTCTGCATCCTCAGCCCGCGTCACTGCTGCGGCCAACTGCTCCGCTAGTGCAGTCGCCTCTGCACTAGGCCTTCTAGAGCTAGAGGTCTCTCCCGTCTCTCTCCCTGCTGCTCCCTGCTGGGCACGCTGCATATATTGAGATTGTCAGTGGCTAATCATCAATAATTCAGAAGTTCACTTACATATAGAATTTAAACACTCACCAGGGTCTCAAGGTCTGCCCGTGTGACAGCCAACTGGGCCTCCAAGCTATGGAGGTGGGTCTGCATGTCCATCGCTGCTATATCCCGTGCATCCTGCATTCACCACATATTAGTCGCATAATAGATATACATAAGCATTTGCATTTAATTTAGAAATAAGTGCATTCATACATACCCCAAAGACCCTCATCTGGGGTCGGCTGACGTAAACCTCCCAGTAGCGTCGGAGGTACTCGGAGCTGTCCGCTGCCTGGGAAGAGACTCAGCTCCCGCCGCGCTGCCAGTCTACGTACTGGTCAGAGAACCGCACTCTCCAGTCGATCGCCTTCGTGCGATCGCGCGTCTTCTTGCCTATCCTACGCGGCTCTCCTACCTCGATCCACTCCTGGTGTAGGCCGAGGGTCCTCATCACCAGCCTAAGCCGTAGCGGCTCAATCTCGCTCAAACAATGAACCCAAAGCTCATATCCGAAGCGAGGTCGGCCCGCTATGACCCAGGGCTGGCCCTCATCGGTCATCCCCTCAAAAGGTCTCCACCTCACCTGCATTCACAAGCATGCATATCAGCATATCATCATCATATCAACATATTTCACATAAAAATAAATAAAAATTGCATCATGCGTACCAGTGAAGTGGGGAAGTCGTGAAACTCCCTCCGTAACACTCGCAACTCGTAGGCGAGGGGGGCTCCAGTCACCACTGGTAGCCAGCGTCGTGCCAGAGGGAAGGATCCCTCATCTCCAGACCGTGGGTCAACGCGCCCCATCGGCATGTATAAGTGGCTCCATATCTGCATACATGCATTGCATTGGTAAAGCATTCATATGCATATAAAAAAATGAAAAGAAAAGAAGGAAAAGAAAAAAGAAAATGCGTACCTGAAGGAAGGGTGAAAAGCCACTGACCGTCGTCTCTCGACCTGTCCCCGTGGAAAAGTCGGCTATCAAGTGTGCCAGCAGCGCTGCTCCCTAGGCGCATCGGCCAACTCCCTCTAAGTCCTCGAGTATGCCCAAGAATCGGCAGTTGATGACATCGCCCTTCGTGCCAAGCAGCAGCCTCTCGAGCATCAAGAATAAGAACCTCCTAAGATCTCGGTCTACCCTCTCCCTGTCAGCTGGGTCCTGGCAGTAGGCAGCCCTAGCCCCATCCATCAACCTCTGTGAAAACCACTATAGGGACTCCCTAGACCTCTGCCTAGAATCACCTAACCCCATAACTATGGTAAGGTCGGTGCGAAAGATGGTCCTACACTCGCTAGGTGTCTCGTAGACGATCTCTAGCCCTAGCAGTCTCTATGTAAGCTCGCTGTATTCGGGCAGGGTGATCCCGCTCACCGCCTCGCCATCTACCCTCAACCCGGTAATCCTAGCCACATCCTCTAGGCTGGGGACCATGTGCCCCCACGGCATCAGAAATGCCCGGCTAGTCCTATCCCATCTCTCTCTCAAAACCTGGATCAAGGGTAGGTCGGGTCTCACTGGCTCAATGCTAAGGAAAGCCCCAAACCCCATGGCATCTACTCTAGTCCTCTGGAACTCGGGGAGGCCGTAATACGCTGCCCGGACCTGGACCCAAGAAATCTGCGTCCTCATCAACCCCTGCATGCATATAAAAGAACTTTTTTGCTTCAGTTTTCATGTGGAAATTCATTTAAGTTCATTTACTGGGATATTTGCTGTTTGGTTAATTGACGACCTACCTTGGGTCGTGGTTTTCTTAATTGACGCCCCTGAGGGAGGCGTTATTTCCAAATGGGTTTTTGGTGTTACTGTGCGTTCATTGAATTGACGACCCAGCCTCGGTCATTGTTTATTTAAAAAGACGCCCATGTGGGAGACGTTGTTTTGAAGCTAATTTCCTAAATTCTGAGAAATTTTTGAATTAACGCCCATCCCTGGGTCGTCATTTGTTTAAGTAACGCCCCTGTAGGGGACGTTGCTCAAAATGAGCAATTTTGGCCGGAAAAGAAATTCTGGAAATTTTTAATTGACGACCCCTCCATTGGTCGTTGTTTATTGAATTGACGCCCTTGTGCGGGGCGCTGTTTTAAAAAGGGTTATTTATGTCTAAAATTCAATTCTGGAGAATGTTTAATTGACGACCAACCACGTGGTCGTCGCCTGATGAATTGACGCCCCGATGGGGGGCGTTGTTTTCCCAGGGTTTTTAAAATAAAACAACATGCGGAATAAATAAACAGGGGCACATATATTGAAAATAATTGAAAAAAAAAGAAGCATGGAAAATAATAGCATGATGCTAAGCATGATAATTTTTAAAATGACAACATGCTGCAGGGCGTGATTCATGAATTAACATTTTTCAGAAAAAAATAAATTAATTGAAATTGACGCCCCGGTGGAGGGCGTTGTTTTAATTAGCAACACCCCTGGGGGCGTCTCTTCTCTGTGTCACCCGAGAGCTATGGGCGATCGTGGAAAATGGAAATAAAATTGAAAAAAAATATATAGAAAATGGGGGTTTGAGGCTTACCTTTCGTCGTTCGGGCACCACTAGTCCTCCCCGGAGTTGGGGCCGGGGTTGCCGTAGCCGCCGTGGCTGGCCGGGACGAGGGAGCACCGCCGCTGTGGCCGGTGGTTCGTCTTCTACCTCTTCTTGTTCTTCTCCTTCTTCATCTCCTCCTTCCTCTTCTTCTCCTTGGTCTTCATCATCATCCTCATCCTCACCTTCATCTTCATCATCATCTTCTTCAACCGCTTCTTCCTCCTTGTCGTGCTCCGCCGCCGGAGCCTCCTCGGCCGCCGCGGGACGAAGCTGCTCCACGGCGTGTTCTTCCTCACCCAAGTCCACCACGTCGAGGGCCATGACGCATTGGCGTTTGTGTCCCATGGGTGCCAGTAGAGAGTGAGAGAGATAGAAAGAGGGAGAAGTGAGAGAGTTGGAGATGGGGGCTCGGTTAGGGTTGCAGAAGGAAGAAAGAGGGAAAATGGACGAAAGAAGAGGAAGAAATGTGGGAAAGAAAAATCAAACGGTCGAGATTAATTGACGACCTAAGGAAAGGTGCCGCTTTATGAATTGACGGATATATCACTGGGCGTTAGTTCAAGATTTGACGACATGCATGGAGGCGTCATTTTCTTTTGCGTGGGAATCAATAACCGTCGTCAGGTGCATTTAATGGAATTGATAGATGTGATTGAAGTAATCATTACAATTTTTTAATTGACGACTTCGTTACATGCGTTATTTACATAATTTGTGGCTTATCTGAAGGCGTTATTTATAGATTTTAAACGATTAATCTTTGGAATTTGAATCAATTAACGCCTTGTCCTGAGGCGTGAATCAATTAGTGCCACTTGCTGAAGGCGTCAATCATGGGAATTGATATTTTGGATTTCAGAAAATGATTAATGATTGACGACATGTTTGAAGGCGTTACTTTTGGAATTGACGCCATTCTCTAAGTCGTTATTCAGAACAGAAACGCAATTTGTTGGAAGAATTAATCAGAAACATTATAATTGGCTCCAATGGAGGTTTATCTTTGTTTTATTGAAGAAAAGATTATTGTACATCTAATGAGCCATTTTGGGCCTTAGACTTCTTAAAGCTATTACATATGCTTTCCACTGATCCTTGTCTTCTTCTAAGTCTTCCACAGGTTGATGTGCTTTGCTGATTGTCCATAAAGCTTGAATTGTTGTGGTTTCTTCTCCATCTTCATTGCTGCCGATGTCCCTTGTCTTGATAGGAGGAAGATGAGATAAGTCCTCGAATAATCACCGTGGGAGCCCGAGTTGAGGAAGGCACCTATGAGAGTTGTATAGTGCAAATTCCGTGGCACCTATTAGCCGATGATCCGTCCCGGGAGAGAATCGTGCGCGGAGTTGTTGAACCTTGAGTAGTCCCGGGGCGCATGTGAAATGATTCTTAGGCATCACCTTGAGGTGCTCCCTCCATTCCACTCTTTTCTTGATTTGAGGAATCCGGTTCATCACTCTATTGCTCAACCCCAATGAGCCGGTCATATAGGAAAGAGGGCTTTTAGAGAATATCCTCGATGGTTGTTGGGCCTCCTCGCATGGGTCAAATTTGAAATGGAGATCTACCCAACTAGAAAGAACGATCATGCATCCATAAATCGGTCTCCCCATTGCTGCCGAAGTAAGCCCACTATATAGGTAGGGTAATATCGCTGGTCCCGCTCTCTCTCCTTCCCAAAGACTAGCTATAGCACTCAATTGGGACTCTTCTAGAAAATCTTCCATAGAGGGGAACAAGATCGCTCCCGCTAAGCATACAACGAAGGCCTTTGCCACCCGTTCTACTTCATCATCCTCTTTAGCTTGGTCGGCCCTTTTGTATACCCATGAGGCAAGCTTTAAGAGGTTAATCCCTTTGGTGGCTTTAATTTGATTCACTAGGTTGGGGCTGGGAATCAAGCTTGATAGTAATTCATGAGAGGTGATTTGTCTTGGCATGATGGCCATTTTCTCCTTACCCCCTTGTTTTATCTTCTTTAAGCCTAAGATCAATTCTAACTCTTCCAATAAGATTGTGGCTTCAAAAGTAGAGAAAAGGAAGGTGTGGGTAGAAGGGTGCCATATCTCCACAAGAGCTCCTATAGCTGCCCAATCTAGGTGAATTTGGTCATAGTGTTTGGCATGGGTGACTAAACCTAGAAGATGCCATCTAGATAAGAAAACTCTCATGTCTGAATCGAACTTAGAAAGTAAGAGGGGGAGCCACTTATTCTTAATGAATCTCCTTGCACCGGGAATGTTTGGATAGTCCTGTAAAAAGAAAAGAGAAGGCATAGAGGAGAAGAAGGATGAGCAGTTGAAGGAACAATGAAGAGCAAGAAGCATATAACCCGAATGTTGATAAATACCTGGTTCATGGCAATTCGGTTGCTGATATGGCCGTTAGTTTCGGAGAGCCTGGGAGTGGAAGTCTTTGGTTTCTTAATAGCTCTCTGCATATTTCAAGAGTGTGTTGCGGTACTGAGCTTCACGAAGACAGCAGCAGCTTGCAGCACCTATGTATGAATGAAAGGAAGAAAGCAAAACAGAAAGGATTTCATTGATTAGCAGGAAAGGAAAACTCCTCCTTTTATAGAGATCGAAGGCTCTGCTAGACGTTCAAGGCTCTGCTATTTGAATTCGAAAAGGATTGTGTCTCAAGCTTTCTGTTTCAGAGACGGATCAAAATTTCAGTGGATTAACGACATGTTGCAGGGCGTCATTTATTGAATTAGCGACTTGCTTTAGGTCGTCTTTTATTTCACGCCTCCCTGGAGGGCGTCATTTGTTTTCCAAGGCCTAATCGGATCTTTAATACAATTAACGCCTTTATGTTTGTCGTCTTTTATCCTTTTGACGCCGCTTCCTACGGTCGGGGCTTACATGTTGAATTGCCTTACAGCATTTTTATGAACTTAAGTGCTATATGTTTTAATTGGAATCATTTATATTGTGCACTTATGATCATGTGAGGATTCTTTTATGAGTTGATCATTCTTTCATGTGGACTGATGATTTTTGAAGTGCAGAAGTGCAGGTTGTGCAAGTCCGGAAGTATTTGCATCATGGGTGCAAAGTGCTGAAGTCTATACATCCAATTCCAATCACGCAAGTCTATACATTTCATAGAGTCTATACATTGCATAGAGCCTATACATTCATTCCTTCATCCATTACACAAGTCTGTACATTGTCAAAGTCTTTGCATTCCTGAAGTCTACAAAGTCTACACATTCCTTCAAAGTCTTTGCATTCCTGAAGTCCATAAAGTCTGTACATAAGTCTAAGTTTACACATTCCTTCGTCCTAAGTCTTTGCATTCCTGAAGTCTATACATTCGCAGGTCCTTACACCCCAAGTCCATACATCACCCTAAGTCTGCACATCCCATGTCTAACCAGTCCAAGTCTATACATTCACCAAGGTCTGTACATTTCAAAGCCGAACATCACAAGTCTATACATTCCCCAAGTCTGTACATTCCATGTCTACACATCAAAGTCTACCCATCCCATGGTTAAAATTCTCAAATAAATCCATAAAAATTCAAAAATTCTCAAATAAATCCATAAAAATTCAAAAATTCTCAAATAAATGCATAAAAATTCAAAAATTCTCAAATAAATCCATAAAAATTCAAAAATTCTCAAATACATCCATAAAAATTCAAAAATTATCAAATAAATCCATAAAAATTCAAAAATTCTCAAATAAATCCATAAACAAATCAAAAAATTCTCAAATAAATCCATATTGTTGAGTCTTGTAGAATCTTTACATGTTTTGATGATGACAACATGATAAGTCTTAGTGGTCTTCAAAAATTATGTCTATGTGAAAATTTAACAAAAATATTGTTTCTGTGAAAAAATGAACAAAGAACATGTTTGTTGAAGGATGAACCTTCATTTCACTTCAGGTATTGTTCAGGGACTGTATTCGTGTTGATTGGCACTTCGTCATGTTTGTTTATAACACCTCGTGTTGAACTGTTTGTCTTCGTGTCGTTTCTTTTTCTCTGAAGTGTTTGTTTTGATTCAGTAACATTTTCGTGTCATTTGATCCTTACCTCGTGTTGTTTTCATCGTCTTCGTATCATTCTCCGTGTAGTGTGTGGTTCTGTCAGAATTCACTTCGTGTCTGTCTTATGTTGAAACCACACTTCGTGTTGGTTTCTGTTTTGATGAACTTCGAGTCGTTTTTCAGTGAACCCCGTGTTGTTTTGTCCTCCTGCGTCATCCTTGTTTTCACTCCGTGTCTATTCTCTGTTCTCATCATACTTAGTGTTGTTTTTCATTTCATGTCAACTTCACTTTGTGTGGTTTTCAACCCGTGTCGATTATTGTTACGACTTCGTGTTGTTTTCAGTATGTGTCAACTCTGTCTTCGTGTCGTTTTTCACCTCGTGTCATGTTACCCCGTGTCAATTACTGTTTCGACTTCGTATCGTTATCAGTCCGTGTCTCTCTTATGTTGAAATCACACCTCGTGCTGATCACTGTTCTTACTTCGTGTTGTTTCTTTGTATTCTGTCTTCGTGTTGATCTTTCGTTATTTAGACTTCGTGTCTTTATCACTTTGATCACACTCCGTGTCGCTTCTCCTCTCATAACTTCGTGTCGTGTTTCTCTACACCTCGTGTCGTTGTCTCCTTGTGTCTTCACCTCGTGTTTATTTTCGTCTCTTCGTGTCGGGTTTGTTCTAGTGCGTACAGGACATCGCAGCACTTCATGTTGCTTCCTGTTTCACTTTCGTGTCATTTGTTTTGTTGTATCTTCGTGTCGTTTTTATTCTTCCTAGTCCTCGTGTCCTTCTTGTATTGAAACCATACTTAGTGTTGGTCTCTGTTCTTGTCTTCGTGTCTTTGCGTTGTTTGTCTGTCTACCTCGTAAGGTTCTCTTAGTAATGTTCATTGTGTCACCACCTTATCTCGTGTCGTTCTCTGTTTAGTATCTCTTGTCGTGTCCACTAACCTCATGCAGTTCTAGCTATTTATGACACTCAATACTAATGGCTCTTATCTCGTTGCAGGTCCGAGGAAGAACATTCACCAATGTCCGGGTGCACATGATCCGATGCTAAAGGAACAAATACAAAGAGGGCACGTGGCAGGAAGGTTCTAGGATCGAGCGTGGGAGGCACACGCGTTCAGTGCCCTATTCATTTGCTGCGGCTATAAAGAAAAACCTTTCGCCCACCGATGAAGGTTGATCTGAGCCAAGAAAGAAAAGGCAGTGTTACAGAGAGCTCGATCCAGCAGAAGAAGAAAAAGTGAGAGAGAGAGATAGTGCTCGTGTGAAAAGAGGAAGAGAGTGTAAGAGAAAGAAAGAGAGATAGAGAGTGAGTGAGAGAGCTCGTGGAGAAGAAGAAAGAAGTTTACCTGAAGATCTGTCTTCACTGGACCGTGGATCAGATCCAGGCCAGTCAGCTCTGTTAGGAGCCAAATTGTGCATTTTGTGTTTCAGCTTCTGTTTGCTGAAGTTATTTTCGTTTATTGTTTTTTCCTTTGTTTTCTGGTTTGTTGTGCTTTCCGATCCTCTGGTCTGAGGTCGTGTTCCCTCCGGTTAGGAGGAAGGGAGATCTGATCTCCAGTTGCAAGTAGCTGGGAGCTACTTGTGGGTTCCCTCCGGCTTGGAGGAAGGGAGACTTGTCTCCGGTTCTGGGCTTGTGGATTCAAGTCCAGAGGTTCCCTCCGGTTTGGAGGAAGAGGGGAGGTTGTTCCCCTGGTCAAGCTGTGTGGCAGCAACTATTTGCAGACTGAGTCTGCTTGGTTCTAGCGTTCGCTAGTGAAGCCTCACTCCGGTTGGGAGTGAGGGGTGGATGTAGGTCTGAAGGACCGAACCACCTAAAAATCTATTGAGCAGTGGCTTGATTGTCTGGTTTGCTTCCGCTAGATGCTTGAATAGGTGCGCTCAATGTGATTGTATTTGAGTTGAATAGAATTGGTTCCATTCTGTTTCCTTATCTAGCATCCGGTTTTTAAATTTAATCCATTATTCGTAGAAGGATTCATTCACCCCCCCTCTGTATCCGGGCCAAGCACCCTAACAGTTGGTATCAGAGCAGGTGTCTGCTTACAAGGTCCAGCGACCTGCAGATCGATCTTGCAATCTTAGGTGCTTATTTCTTTTTAGTGCTTCAATATTCTTGTGCGTTAATCTGTGTGTTCTCATGGCCCATCCACCGATCTTCAGTGGTACGCATTTTGATGCATGGTTCGCTGTTTTGAAGAGTTATGTTAAATCTGTGAATCCAGACCTGTGGAAAGTAATTTCACATGGTCCTCATGAACTACCTAAGAAAAAGTCCAAATGGACTGACAGTCACAAATCCATGCATGAAGAAAATCAGATAGCAATAAATTTAATGAAGGCAGCTACTGATAGAGCTTTTCATTCATGTTTCTTTGAATCCAGTTCTGCTAAAGATATTTTGGATGCACTGAAGCGAACTCAGGAGATAGATGTGGACAGATGCATGATGGCCAACAGAAGAAATCAAAGTGCCAGCGATCAAGGCAGCAATCAAACTAAAGAAGATGATGATGATGAGGTAAATATCTTCGAGAATTTCTCTCTAGAAGATTGGGAGAATGCATATGCTGAATTATTTGAATCTCATGAACTGTTAAGAAAACAGTATAAAAAGTTGAAAAAGAGTATTCGGGTAGATAGTTCTAGCTCTCCATGTAAAAATTGTTCAAGTACGAAGAAATCTCATGATGCATGTCTGTCTGATAATCATATGTATAAAAACCAGAATGCAGAACTGAAGAAGGAACTTGAATGTGTTCACTCTGAGCTGAACAATTTAAAATCTGAAGATGACTTCCTCAGAAAGCTCTCTAAGGAAAATGATGAACAACTAAAGAAACTTAAACGAGAGAATGAGTTGCTGTTTGAAAAATTTAACGCCATAAAATCTGTAAACATAGAATTACAGAAAGATTTTGAAAAACAACAAAAGGAATTGAGGGAGTTTGAAGCTAGGAGAGAAAGCATGGTTAACTCAGAAGATCAGCTTCTAATAAATGAGCTAGTTCAAAATGATAAGCTTAAAGAAGAAGTTGAAAAATTAAAACTGTTAAACAGTGCCATGTCTGAAAGACTTCTCACATTGGAAAAAGGAAAAGCTATCTGTACAAACGAGACTGAAGAGGTAGATGAGCTAAGAAAGGAAATTGAAGAATACAAAACAGCTAACAAGGTTTTGAATGAAGCTGTCAATTGTAGTGAACAAGAGATCACTAGTTATGAAATACACATTGCATCTCTTGAAAATGAAATTCGGGATTTGAAAGCTTCCTTGTCTAAATTTGTTGATGGGCAGAAAAACCTAGACAAGCTGCTAGGTGTAAAAGTCAATGTCAAAAAGGAAGGGTTGGGCTACAATAATCTCAATAAGAAGGCCTTGCAGAACAAAGTAATGACATCCTTTGTAAATACTTCAAATGTAGCCACTACATCAAAAGACAAACAGCCCATTGTTCAGAAAATACTGGGAACAAAGATTAACTTTAACAAGGAAGGACTGGGTTACAGTCCAGTCATGAGGAAGGTTGATGGAGCCAACCTGAAAACTGTCTTTGTCAAATCCTCTGAACAGGAAAAGCCTTCTATCTCATCTCCATCTCAGTACAAGGCTAAGAAAACAGATAAACAAAATAAAAATCATAAAACATCAAAAATTCAAAGGAACAATCTGCATGCTAAGAACTCATCAGATAAATGCCATGTTTTAAAGAAATCAAGTGGCTCATGTCATTATTGTGGTAAGTATGGACATCTTATGAGTAACTGTTTTGTGATGGAAAAAGATGACAACAAGCATGTTAGAAAATCTGTGTCTGGTCAGAAAAGGAATGTCAAATGTTCTAATTGTGATAAAGTAGGACACACTACTACTCATTGTTGGTTTGCAAGTAGTAAGGAAAAATCATGCTCATATCATACAAAACACTCTGCAAATCAGCATGTCTATAACAAGAACCAGCACATTATATGTTTTAATTGCAACAAAATTGGTCACAAGGTCTCTGAATGCTGGTCAGGGTCTTTTAAAAGAAATTCTATCTCATGCTTTGAATGTGGAAAGTATGGCCACAGGGCCATTGAATGTTGGCATGCTCAAAGGAAAAATTTCAGTTCTGGAAAGTATAGATTTCCTGCTAGTACAAATGCTCTTAGAAAGAACAAAGTGGTTTTCAAAAAGAAAAACTTTGAATGTGTTGATTATGGAAAACAGTTTGGTAATGCAAATAACAGAAATTTCCATGCTAATGCACATACAATTCATACTCATAATAATGTGCATAACCCAGATCTGAAAACTACTGCTCCTTGCTATCAAGTTAAAAATGTGCTAAGAAAACCTGCTAGGAGTGATAATGTCAGGACAGGACCCAAGACTTCCTGGGTACCTGTTTGCGCAAAATAAACTTTGTTTTGCAGGTGTGCCTTGGGACTGGAATAAAAGGGGAAATGATCCAAGGCACTCAAGAATGAAAACCCCATTCTCACAATTTTCAGGTAATCTCTCTACATGTCCCATTTTGAAACTTACTGCATATCTGGTTTGATGCATTCTTGCATATCTGGCTATTTCTTTGGAAATCTGAATTGCTTATAGGACTGTTGAGGTTACCCTGTTATCCATGACCTCTTTGGTATATCAAATGGTAAGCTACCAAAAGACAGAGAAATCTGTCAGGAGGTTCTTACTATGTGTGAGGTGGTCTATTAGACCAAATGCTCCGCCTAGTACCATAAGTCATTCTGCTGATCAGGGGAGTCTGTTTATGCATAACTCATAAACACACTTGTTTAATTTTCGTGGCAAACACTGCATTCTTTAAATAATTAACACTTCCAAGAGTCGTGTGTGAGTTGTCCTTGAGTGGGATGAAGAGGAGCTTGTCAGGCTATTTGGTTTCTGAAGATCTTTGTCAGCCGATGCAGTTAATGTGGTTTTAAGATCAGTCATCTCAAGAGGTTGCAGTCTGTTGCCCAAGAGTTACTCTGGATGTGAGACTGAACTACTTCAAAAATACTATATTTGGATATGACCTTAGTGCCTAATGTCTTGAGTGATCTCTCACTTGTTGGCTTGCTGATAGGAGTGCTGCTCATCTCATCTCATCTCTCTCTATTCGATCAGCCACCTCCTTATCTCTCACCTATCACTCTTGGTTCAGATTCTCTCTCGAAGAAATTGTGGGTGCAGTCTTCTTGCTCTTATCAGATATGATCTGTATACCTTAAACCACCCAATATCTAGTGTAACAATTTACACCTGTTAATAAAGAACTTCAATGTTTGGGGGTTATATTTGGTCCTTGATCCTTCTAAGTTATCTTCTTAAGTGTTGGTCAACATATTATAAAACTTTCTGTTAAATAAGAAAAACTTATTGAGGATCTCGACTTAACTGAAACTTATGTAAAGAGAGCTCTGAGATAAAATTGTGTTAAGTAAGATTTCTGATTTTGTCTAAAATCATGAGAAGTGCCTCCAGGGAATACGCCATTCTTTGTGGCAGAGCAATGGCTTTTGTGGAGAAATAGACACTCTTGATCAAAGAAGTCCAGAGCTTCTGTCATGATACAACTAGCTATCTCTGTATAGAAATGTTAAAAAAAAAAAGGGGGGGGAAAGTCCTCAAAAGAAAAAAAATATATATCATTGGCATAAAGGTAGTCCGTCCTGAGTAACCAGGGTTTCTGGTGTCTAATAAACATGTCTCCTTGTGTAAAAAGGGACTATTCTACCTTGTGTTCAACAAATTGGTTGACCCTGTATGCCTTCTCGTCCATTAAATGAAGAAATGAAATCTGCTTGACTTTGATGTGTTATTTCGTTGCTTGACAAACATAAGGAGCAATTTAATCGTGTCTCTCTCTAGGTTAAGCAACTTTAACAGCTAATTTTGTGATTATGCTGATTTAATATCTTGAGTTAACTGACCTTGGTTTTTGGAAGAATATAACCCGTCCACATATTGAAGGGCTAACTTTAACATGCTGTAGTTGCGTTACATCAGGACTAAGGGTATTTTGGGTATTTACAGAAAAAGTTGATATGAGTAAAAAGCTACCCGACAAAACCCTTCTTGTTTCTCACGCCTTCCACCTCAAACCCTTATTTCCCCTTGCCGCTTCCTATTCATCCTCGTGCTGCTCTACCTTGAGCGTCTTCTTCAAACCCATCTCCATCTCTTCCCGCTCACTTTCTTCCCCCACAGAGGTCTATTCCTTTCTTAAGTCTAGCTTCACTTCCAATAGCAGCCTGCAAGAGAGAGTTGATACTCTGGAAGTTCCGGCAGATGGATCAGCAAAGGTCAGTAGCTCCGGGTGAAAGAAAGAGGAAGGGAAAAGAAATAGTTGAAGAGCCTTCATCTAAGCAACAGAGATGTCTTGAGCCAGAACCTGCTGCGGAAGTCTCTTCAGAACAAGGTACCAGGTTTTCTCAGTCTACCGTGTTCTTAGAAAGTGGGAAAATCATTCCTCCTAGAATAATAGATTTCGGAGATGAAACCTTGGTCTCGAAGTTTCCAGAATTGTTGAAAATCTTTGAGTTTCAGGAGTGGAGAAATTTCTTAGAAAATCACCGTGTCTATTACCCTAGGCCGGTAATGGAATTTTACAATAACTTGTCCTTGAGCCGAGACAAGTCTACTTTGTTATCATCTGTTAAAGGGGTCGAGATAACTGTTACATGTGACTCCCTTCACAAAGCTCTCGGTATTCCAGATAAAGGGGAGGTAGAGGGAAGCTTTCGATACAGTCTCCATGAAGCTTTCTCTGTCATTACTGGTAAACCCAGTAACATTCATGATAAGGGGCAGTTGAAGCTAAAAGCTTATCAGACATCGTCATTTCCTCCTCTTCACAAGCTCCTTCAGAACGTCATTGCTTCCATTATCACCCCACAGACTGGGGCTAGAGGAAGAATTACAGACACGCAGAGATTTCTACTGTTTTGTCTGATTCAAAATGTGAAGATATGTCTGCCAGAGATCATTTTTAATGTCATGAAGGGATGCATTGGATCCAAGAGACATCTTCCCTATGCCGCCCATATGACAGACATCTTCAAGCATTCTGAGATTTGCTTGGATGGAGAGGCCGCATCAGAAGTTAAGGCCCGAAACATTTTTAATATGAATTTTGTTTCAGTGTTTTTGGGCTTAGAGGACTCTTCTATGGTGGGGCAAGTTAAGGTCCAAAAGGCCAGGGAATCACAAACTCAGGGGGAGCATTTGGAAGAATTTCAAGTCTTAGCCCCAACTGGTGAGCAATTAGTTTCTGAGATTGATCATCAGGAAACACCAGCTGAACTACCAGAGTCCACCTTGCCAGCTGCACCCACCGAAGTATCCTTCTCCTTTCAGAGGCTAGTTGAGGCTGCATCTGAGGACATCAGATTGTCTGACGAAAGCATTCAGACAGATCTAGATGCAACTATTGCTGGGCTATTTGATTCTTTTGGGAAGTCATCCGAAGAGGTAATAGTGCCTGAAGAACAGCCAGCTAAAGAGCAAGACAGTACTGATCAAGATCTTGCTGTTTTTGTTAATGAAATTTTAAGAGAAACTGTTGAGCGAAGCTTGGAAGAGGCTACCAACTTGGTCGTATCTGAAAGTCTTGAGCAGGCCTTAGTTGGCAGCCCTGCAGATCAGGAACTCACAGAAGATAGAGAAAAGGTTCCTGTCATAGAACTAGATACAGAATCTTCAAGTGAAGAAGAGGAACCTGAAGATATATTCCCTCAGAAAGAAACTCAAGCTGCAGATGAAGTTCAGGTCCCAGCTGAGAGCAGTCAAATGCCAGTACAAGAGGAAGCAGCTGAGAGAACTGCACCTGACAGTGAATTTTTTGGTACACCTCTAGGTCCACCTAGACTTCTATCTGCAGAGGCACCCAACATTGAATCTACTCGGGCGCCCAACATTGAAGAGCTTCTCATAAACCTGACTCAGCAGATGCAAAGACAAGACAAGAAATTAGATGATCTGCTTACATTTGTCACTCTCAACATTAATCAGGTACATACCAGATTACTGAAGCTTGAGATATCTCTCCTCACTGAATGGAGACGATTCCTTCTAAACAAAAGGGCTTCAGATGATGCAAACAAATCCTTGATGGAAGGATTACAGGAGATTTGTTCAAAAATTGCAAAAGCTCTGAGAGAGTCACATGATGTTAGTATTTCCTCCTTCAAAATGTCTTCTACCATAATAGATCATTGCTATGAGATCAGAACAGCTTTAGAATTGTTGAAGAAGTCTTCAAGTGCCCTAGGTCCAGGCATTCAGCAAATCTATGATAAGTTGATCACCTTCTTATCAGAAATGACAACTCTGACTGACAGATATGAAACGGTCAATGTTCGCCAAGAAGACATTATTTCTGAAGTGGCAAATGTCAGAAGCACTGTGGCGTATTGGCTTGCTGAACTATCAAATGATTTAAAGGAATTTCAGTCTATCTTGGGTTCAACACCTGGTCACGCCTCTTCCAGCAGAACTCCACCTCAAGAACATTCTTCTGCTTCTCCAAGGGGGAGACCACCACAAGGCAGGACGCGTGGCCCCTCTAGCAGACATGCAAGATACTTTTCTTGAAAAGTTGATGCTCTGTATTTTTGTTGCCCTTTTGAGGCCTTCTCCCTCAGACTCTTGGACAAATTAACTTAACTCATATCATTTGCGTTGTTGCATTCTTCTTGTTTTCATTTTTTTTTGATGATGTCAAAGGGGGAGAAATCAGGAAAAGAAAAATGTTTAATGTTTGTGTTTGTGATATTCATTGCGAATGGCTATCTAGTGTTTTTTCCTTCTCCGCACAGACTCAAGACTCATAGTGTTGCCATCCATCAAAAAGGGGGAGATTGTTGAGTCTTGTAGAATCTTTACATGTTTTGATGATGACAACATGATAAGTCTTAGTGGTCTTCAAAAATTATGTCTATGTGAAAATTTAACAAAAATATTGTTTCTGTGAAAAAATGAACAAAGAACATGTTTGTTGAAGGATGAACCTTCATTTCACTTCAGGTATTGTTCAGGGACTGTATTCGTGTTGATTGGCACTTCGTCATGTTTGTTTATAACACCTCGTGTTGAACTGTTTGTCTTCGTGTCGTTTCTTTTTCTCTGAAGTGTTTGTTTTGATTCAGTAACATTTTCGTGTCATTTGATCCTTACCTCGTGTTGTTTTCATCGTCTTCGTATCATTCTCCGTGTAGTGTGTGGTTCTGTCAGAATTCACTTCGTGTCTGTCTTATGTTGAAACCACACTTCGTGTTGGTTTCTGTTTTGATGAACTTCGAGTCGTTTTTCAGTGAACCCCGTGTTGTTTTGTCCTCCTGCGTCATCCTTGTTTTCACTCCGTGTCTATTCTCTGTTCTCATCATACTTAGTGTTGTTTTTCATTTCATGTCAACTTCACTTTGTGTGGTTTTCAACCCGTGTCGATTATTGTTACGACTTCGTGTTGTTTTCAGTATGTGTCAACTCTGTCTTCGTGTCGTTTTTCACCTCGTGTCATGTTACCCCGTGTCAATTACTGTTTCGACTTCGTATCGTTATCAGTCCGTGTCTCTCTTATGTTGAAATCACACCTCGTGCTGATCACTGTTCTTACTTCGTGTTGTTTCTTTGTATTCTGTCTTCGTGTTGATCTTTCGTTATTTAGACTTCGTGTCTTTATCACTTTGATCACACTCCGTGTCGCTTCTCCTCTCATAACTTCGTGTCGTGTTTCTCTACACCTCGTGTCGTTGTCTCCTTGTGTCTTCACCTCGTGTTTATTTTCGTCTCTTCGTGTCGGGTTTGTTCTAGTGCGTACAGGACATCGCAGCACTTCATGTTGCTTCCTGTTTCACTTTCGTGTCATTTGTTTTGTTGTATCTTCGTGTCGTTTTTATTCTTCCTAGTCCTCGTGTCCTTCTTGTATTGAAACCATACTTAGTGTTGGTCTCTGTTCTTGTCTTCGTGTCTTTGCGTTGTTTGTCTGTCTACCTCGTAAGGTTCTCTTAGTAATGTTCATTGTGTCACCACCTTATCTCGTGTCGTTCTCTGTTTAGTATCTCTTGTCGTGTCCACTAACCTCATGCAGTTCTAGCTATTTATGACACTCAATACTAATGGCTCTTATCTCGTTGCAGGTCCGAGGAAGAACATTCACCAATGTCCGGGTGCACATGATCCGATGCTAAAGGAACAAATACAAAGAGGGCACGTGGCAGGAAGGTTCTAGGATCGAGCGTGGGAGGCACACGCGTTCAGTGCCCTATTCATTTGCTGCGGCTATAAAGAAAAACCTTTCGCCCACCGATGAAGGTTGATCTGAGCCAAGAAAGAAAAGGCAGTGTTACAGAGAGCTCGATCCAGCAGAAGAAGAAAAAGTGAGAGAGAGAGATAGTGCTCGTGTGAAAAGAGGAAGAGAGTGTAAGAGAAAGAAAGAGAGATAGAGAGTGAGTGAGAGAGCTCGTGGAGAAGAAGAAAGAAGTTTACCTGAAGATCTGTCTTCACTGGACCGTGGATCAGATCCAGGCCAGTCAGCTCTGTTAGGAGCCAAATTGTGCATTTTGCGTTTCAGCTTCTGTTTGCTGAAGTTATTTTCGTTTATTGTTTTTTCCTTTGTTTTCTGGTTTGTTGTGCTTTCCGATCCTCTGGTCTGAGGTCGTGTTCCCTCCGGTTAGGAGGAAGGGAGATCTGATCTCCAGTTGCAAGTAGCTGGGAGCTACTTGTGGGTTCCCTCCGGCTTGGAGGAAGGGAGACTTGTCTCCGGTTCTGGGCTTGTGGATTCAAGTCCAGAGGTTCCCTCCGGTTTGGAGGAAGAGGGGAGGTTGTTCCCCTGGTCAAGCTGTGTGGCAGCAACTGTTTGCAGACTGAGTCTGCTTGGTTCTAGCGTTCGCTAGTGAAGCCTCACTCCGGTTGGGAGTGAGGGGTGGATGTAGGTCTGAAGGACCGAACCACCTAAAAATCTATTGAGCAGTGGCTTGATTGTCTGGTTTGCTTCCGCTAGATGCTTGAATAGGTGCGCTCAATGTGATTGTATTTGAGTTGAATAGAATTGGTTCTATTCTGTTTCCTTATCTAGCATCCGGTTTTTTAAATTTAATCCATTATTCGTAGAAGGATTCATTCACCCCCCCTCTGTATCCGGGCCAAGCACCCTAACACATATAAATCCATAAAAAAATTCAAAAATTCTCAAAAATTTCCAAATAAGTTTATAAAAATTCTCAAAAAAAATTCAAAAAAAAATCCAAAAAAACATATACTCCAAAAAAAATTCTCAAATTCAATGTTGTTGATTATGTTTTCATTAATGCCTTATACATCTTGGACTAACATAATTTTGAGCACAGGTAAGAAGCTCTCATTCCCACCAACCCGGCATCACCATCCAAGCCCCACGGTGACTGCGCTCCTTTCTCAGTTCCCCATATACTGATTATCACCATCTTCTTGTAAGCATTTCTACTATATGATATTCTACACTATTATTAAGTTGATGCGTGGACAAACGGGCTTCGGCTTGGTGTCAGCTTAGAGATCTGGATTCTTGAGTAAATCTAGACGGCTTAATAATATTATCCTTGATTATTTTCTATTTTTAGTTTGTTTTAATTTTTTCTTTTAGCCCAGCATGCATCATGTAGGACCTTGATCTTAATAATGAAAATCTTCATATTACGCCAATAATGAAGGCCGCTCGCTCTTAATTGAGTTGGCATGGGATATTCCATTCCAAATCAAGTACTTCATTCTCCTTGAAGCCGTTCTGGCTGGTTCCTTGAAAAGTGTTCATTTGCTGGTCTTCATCTCAATTCATTTTTTTCTTGCAAATCCACCTTGGTTGTAGCACGTCCACATTGGCTGGTAACCGCTCTCCAATGGTGTCTCGTGCCCTCGCGCACATTTTTAGTTCCTTTAGTTTAATCCTTTCGGTCCAGCTGATCAATGCTTTCTTGTAATCATCCGGAGTTGTTTCATTCAGAGTCTTGGAAAGATTTCCAACACTTAGTGTCAGAGGCGTGTCACATCACACCTTGGCATCAACTTATCAGCTCGTTCCACTTCATTCCGCTTGTTGCACTTTCGCTTCATTCCGTCTCACTCCCTTGCAAAGCGGACGCCAAGGTGGGGCAGCGGTAGACACGCCTAAATTGATGCTATGTTGAGTAAATCTCATGTCACCATGTGACGACCCAAAGTGAACTTCAATATTACCGTAATATGAAATTTTTCTAGTTTTATGTGTTTTCTGTGATTTTCATAGCTTTTTTTTTGGAATTAACGTCTTGACATGGGGCGTCTTTTAAATGATGGCTTAACTGCGGGCGTCTCTTAATGAAAGGACGACCGCCGGAAGAGGCGTCAGTTTCTGGAATTTTACGGATCCTAACCAAATTGGAAAAGCAAGAATTGACGTCCCCCAGAGGGTCGTTTATCAACTAACGCCCATTGATACAGGCGTCATTTCATAATTTTTAATAAGGAATGGGTTTTGTTGCTAAAATTAAGTCCATGAATTGATGACTTTGTCTCGGTCGTCATTTTAATTAACGCCTTATGGCGGGTCGTCCATTTTTAATTGACGCCCTTGTGGGAGTCATCTTTTCCCCTTTTGTGTCCTGCCCGAACGAACCTTTACTGGAGAGTTTCCTGCTATGTTTTGATCACTTTGTTGGATTAGGGAAGTAGAGGCCTTGCCGTAAATGAATGTTGCAGGTTCTAATCCTATTAAATCTACGGTTTATACCCTATAAATAGAGCCTCGGCTCTGCCCGCGCGAGACAGAGATTTACACGGAGATTTTACACACAGAGAAGACTTTGCTTCTTACGAAATCCCTCGACCTCTTCCTTCGGAGTCTCTTCCTGTTGCAGCAGTCAGAAGTCCTCCGTTCCATGTCCTCCCTTTACTGTTGCCAGGAACAGCAGGGACTTGTAAGCTTGCTTAATTGATATTCACCTCGCCACCTTCATTCATCATATAGTGTTTCTTTTATACGTCTGTCTTAGTCTTTGCATCATATCTCCTCTCCCTAACTTACTTAGGGGTTTCTTTTAAAAAAGACTAAAAGGTGTGTTCTTCATGTTCATATTTCATCATTATCTCATACTACTCGTGGGTTGATACTGCACTCTTGGCTAATCCTCTTCTACTTTGGTTGTTTGTGTTTTGTTTAAGGGTAATCAAGAAAGAGAAACCCCGTCATCGGCCGGTCGGTAGAAGGAGGAGGAGAAGAACCATAATCCATCCCGCATCACTTTTTTTACCAGGTATTCGCGATCATACTTCTTTTCTTTTGAGGTAATCCCTCTGGCGATCACACTCCATTAGCATTCCTTTGCTCCTTTATTTTAGTTTCTCTATAATTCTTGATGTCGGTGTGACACGGTTCACACCCGCGATGTGGGTTAAACCGAAGCTCGAGAAATCTATAAATCCATACTCAGGAAAATGGCGCCCAGACATGTACCATTTATTGACAAAATGGCGCCCAGACAGGTACCGTTTATTGACAAAATGGCGCCCAGACAGGTGCCATTTATTGACTAAATGGTGCTCAGACTGGTGCCATTAATTAAGGAAATGGCGCATGTTCACAGGGGCGCCCAATCCTCATGGTGAAAACTGTGAGATAGGAAACATTCTTTGAAGAATTGGCACCCATGTAAGTGCCATTATTTGAGGAAATGGCGCCCAGACAGGTGCCATTATTTGATGAAATGGCACCTGTTCAGAGGGCGCCCAATCCTCAAATTCATTTCTCTTTTTTTTATTGGAGCCCCCTCACAGAGGCTTCAATTTATAAAATGGCGCCCTTGATAGGGGTGCCCATTCTTTTGGTTGATGCTACGCATTAGGTAGGTACGTTATTAGATACAAAACACTATTCATAATTTTTGATGTTCACAGAATCAAGAAAATAATGACATGGATAGACAGAGAAAATTATCAGGATTTTAGGAACATGCTCATGCAAGAATTTTAGAGTTTCATTTCATAGATATAAACTTTCTAAACACGGTGATTATTAATTACAGAAAAGAATGAACGCCCGTTCACTGGGTCGCCCATTCAAGAATGGGTGACCATGGGCTAGTCGCCCATTCATTGATGGCAGCCTCTTGGGCGTCATTTACAAACATGCATCAGGTCTCTGTAAACCAGTGTAACAGGCTATATAATGTGGAGAAGATGGATTATACTAGTACTACTCATGCATGTTACCCTATATTAGCTACGAGTTGGGCCAAATCTTGAGAACACCGTCCTCTTTGGAGTGATTAACGAGGTACATGTAATAATATAAAGAAGAAAGAAATGCATGCCCTTTCACGTTCTCTTCAGCAAAACCTTAGCAGCAGGAAAGAGAACGAAGGAAGAAGATGCCCTTCACGTCTTCTTCACGTGAAGAAAAGAAGATTCTCTTCTACAGGTGGAGACTAGAACAGCGGCAGGATGACGGCAATGACCATCGCACGTTCGATGGAGGGGAAATAATTATAGGGAAAGAGAACCTAATGGTCCATTGCCGGGTCCATTGCCAGCGAAAGCATGTTGTTCGTGTTTTAAAACCTTCTAGAAGAACAGTTGTATTCCCTGTTAGGAATTGGCGCCCAAGAGAAGGGCACCCATTAAATTGCGCCCATACGGAGTGGCGCCCATTAACAGGGTTCACCCAATCAATGGAATTGGCGCCCTTGTAAGGGGGCACCCATTCCCTTTTGTTTGGAAAAAGAAAAACCCCTATACATGTTATCTATGTGTTGGTCTTTAAGTCATGTTGGGTCTCTTAAATATTCGTATATATATATATATATTGACCCTCATCAAGTATAGGGCTATGATATTTATTTTTATTTGGCCTTCATATAGAGTTGTTTATTTAGGAAAAAGTTCGATTTCACTATTATTTTTATCCGGGGTGCTACAATCAAGGAGCTTCTCAAACATTTTCTCATCGTCAGACAATAATTCTAAACTGTTTCTAAAACATTTTTCTGTTTCTTCAAGCAAAGAAATTTTAAACAACAAGAGTTTATTTTGCTCACGTAACTCATAACATCCTTTTTCAGAATCCAAAGATCTATCAGATTTTTCAACCAAGGTATATTCTTTACGCATGTCAGAAATTTCATTGTCAAGATAATCTACTTTAGATTCCATAAAATCATTTTGACTTTCTAAACATTCATTTTCTGACTTCAAAGCTTCATTTTCCTTTTTCAATGTTTTACAGTTTCACAAGAAGGATTTGCATGCATAATGTCTTCAATTTTTTATTCAAGCAATTTACACTTTACACATGGAACAGATGTACTCGTAATTTCTTTAAGTTTCTTTCTCAGTTTCTTATTTTCAGATTTAAATTCTTTACATCTTTGATGCGTTTCAGCATATGCCAATTGCCATTCTTCAGTTGAAGGTTTTTTGGAATCGGAATCTACCTGACTTGTGCTTTCCTCACCACGAGCCATCAAGCCCGATTCAACTATCGGATTTTTTGCATTTGCTTCATACATAGCCAGTTTATCCCACAAATCTCTGGCTGACCTGTAAGAGGAAATTAGAGAAAAAATATTAGAATCTCTGCTATTCCTTAGAATATTCAAAGCCTTAACATTAACATCATTTTTCTTTACATCCTTATCATTCCATTATCTTTTATTTGATGGAAGTTGATGTGGACAATCACATATGACTTTCCAGATTTCACGTTCATTAACACCAAGGTAAGCACACATGCTATTTCTCCAAGAAGTGTAATTGTGACCATCAAAATGAGGAGGAATAGAAGATAAACAATTACTAGACATGATGCTCAATGAAACTCGCCAACAGGGATCTCTCTATAGGAAGTTAGACCTCAAGAAAATAGAGTCGTGGCTCTGATACCAATTGTTGGCCCGGTTGGCGAGTAGACAAGAAGGGGGGGTTGAATTGTCCCCCACGCAATATGACAAATTTAAAACTTACTAAGCGGAATTAACAAGTTTGACGAGATTGAAAAAAATAAACTAA
Organism: Amorphophallus konjac; assembly: GCA_022559845.1. Taxonomy (NCBI): domain Eukaryota; kingdom Viridiplantae; phylum Streptophyta; class Magnoliopsida; order Alismatales; family Araceae; genus Amorphophallus; species Amorphophallus konjac. The sequence goes on from CM040129.1 coordinate 45,175,145, forward strand.
ACATAGTAATTTAAGCTTACTCAATCTCTCCCGACTCACTTGTTCATGTAGATGGATTAAGCAATTAAACACGTCACACAATGAAATCTAGGCAATTGAGATTCACTCATGCAATTAGGATTCGCTCATGCTCACTGATCACATATGCTTTAAATTAACAATTAAATCACAATAAAGCAAATCATAATGCACACCACAAGACACAAGGATTTTTAAGGTGGTTCGGGACCACGACGGGCTCCCTACGTCCACCCCTTACCAAACTGGTAAGGCTTCACACGGGGATAAATCCCCAACATGGAGGCGACCCTCCAACAACACGCAGGACGACGCCTACACACACACGGGGACGCGCCCCAACACACACATAGAGTAAACCCTGCAAACACATGATACATCCCCAAACACACACGGAGATGGAGTCTCCAACATGATCCGATGACAAAATCACAAACACACACACACGCTGCAACAAACACAGCACCATAGACACACGACCGTACGCAAACGGTCACACACACAGAATATCCTTTCAGAAATAAACACAAATATTCAAACATGCTCAAACCTAAACATAGATCATGAAACACATCAAGAACAACATAGAAAAGATGTAGGAATGATCCCCCTTCATTTCCAAAAGCCGGTTGATGATGTTCTTTCAAGCAACGGTCGGAAGAAAGTTGGATAACGACGACTCAAGCATCAACTGGATCCTCTCATCATTCTGCTACACTTTCTCTTCATGCAAGATCTTCAAAACCTCCTGGATGTAGATGATATCTCTTCTTGTTTTCCCTTTTCTATTCTTCTCCTCTTTCTTGACCTACAAGATAGAAAAAATTAGCACATCAGGTTTTTTTTCTTCTCAAATTCGGAGCTCATGTGTATGCATAAATAGAAGAGTGCAAAAGACCAATAAACCCTTTCTAGAACCCTCCAAAAGACCCCCAATAGGTCTACCTTGAACCCATGGGCATAATGGTAAAGTTTAGACCCAAAATGGATTGAGTTTAATGGGTTTCAGACTGAGTTCACAATAGCGTTCGCCGTATTCGATCGACCGAAATTACGATCGGTCGACCGAACTTTTACAGACCCAGAACCAGCCAACACTCACTAGTTCGGTCGACCAAACTGGCCAATTCGGTCGACCGAACTCTGCAGCATTCCAGGCTGCAGCAGTTCAGTCCAATAGAAATGAAAGCCCAATGAAATAGAGAAAGGGTTATGTTGGCCCAGACTAGATGGCGGACAAGAAGTGGGGTTGAATTGTCCCCTTGACCTAGATGGCAGATTTTAAAAACTCTCTTAACTGAACACAATGGAATTAAAACAAACTACTAGATTGGCCTAACCACACATGAGATTTAACAGGTTCTCTCGATCTTTCCGATCTCACTCGTAATAACAATGCAACCGATAGATAAAATTATGCCTAACACGGATAACAGAAGTAGCAGTGTGCAGTGGTGTAGTGAGTAAAAATCTATTAAATTAACTTGTGAAGGGAGATAGAAGAAAAGGACAAGCACACAGGCATTCACACGAGACACAAGGATTTTTAGGTGGTTCGGGACCACGACGGGCTCCCTACGTCCACCCCTCACCCAACCTGGTGAGGCTTCACTACACGCTACTTTCGTAGCAACACGGGGACGAACCCCAACCACACACACACACGCTGCTTCTGCAGCAATATCCACACACGGGAAAAATCCCCAACATGCTGCCACCGCAGCACACACCCACACACAGAATCGGGGAACACGCCCCGGACACTAAATCCACACGGAGACGCAGCTCCGACAACACATAACCAACCACAGGGAAACTTTCCCACAATAAAGCCCAACACACGGAGACGCAGCTCCGCCCACACACTATGATATTCCGAGATTGATAAAATAAAAAGATATACAATGACCACGCAAGATATAAATCTATGCTCAACAAAAAGGATGGAAACCCTTGTAAACCGGAAGTGGATGACTCAAAAAGATGGAAACAAGATGCAACAATAAATCTCCATAAGTAGAGGGAGGTTGTAGAAGATCTTCTCTTAGCCCCAAGTCGGAGGGTAGCCGGATGTCGACGATGAGAACGTCACGCGTTCGTCTTTTCGTTCCGCTCCTTTCTTCCTTCTATCACGATTGCAAACTCCTCCTGGATGTAGATGATATCCACTTTTTTCTTCAGCTCCACTCCTTTCCCGTCGTTCTCCTGCAAAATAGATAGAAAGATTAGAGCTCCTCCTCTATTTCTTCCAAATTCGCAACATATATATACCATGAGGATAAGTTGTGCAAAAGACCACAATACCCTTGTAAAACCCTAGCAAAACTACCCTAATATGTTCATTAGTGACCCAAGGGTATTAGGGTAAAATTTCATCCCATTTGGAGTCCATTTGGTTGGGCTACGGTGGCCCACGAAATTTCCGCGCGGAGCTGCGAACAGGGGGGGGGGGTCGACCCATCTGGTGAGGGGGGTCAACCCACTTGGCAGACAGAACCTGTTTTCTACAAACAGGTTACATGGGTCGACCCACTTTCATAGGGGGGTCGACCCACTTGCACACAGAGCCTATTTTAGGGTGTTTTTAGCCCAGGGGACGTCCCATTGAGTGGGGGGGGTCGACCCATTGACCTTGAAACCTCATGAAATGATATTTTAAAGTTCCTAATGATGTTCTAATGATCTAACATTCACCCTAATGAATTTTAACATCTTATAAGCCCTAATGCAAAGTAAGATTTACCAATATAAATAGCAAGATTATAGAGTATCTAGAACAATGACTGAACCATGGTTCACAAGGATTTAACATTGACTTAAAGGAATGCAAATGGAAATGTAAGCTTACCATTGTTCCAACTGAATGATATCAATATGAACCTGCATTTCAGAGAACTCAACATCATGTCAAACACAATTCAATTCATATGAGGAAATTAGCATCAAACATTCTCTCCATATAACTCTCATCCTACAGAGGAGAATGTTGAAATGCAAGTAGAAAATTAGTGATGCAAAGCCGTTCAATCTATTTTCTCCATAAGCTAACATCACACATGATTAGCTCAAACCAGCCATGAGTTGCTTAGTCAGTCCAAAGCAACTAGCATTTTCACACCCCACACATAACAATTAGACTGAAATAGTCTAATTCTGAATAAGGAGCAACAGAACCATTTTTGACTGAATCAAGGTTAAGTGAATGTGCATCTAAATTTATAGACTTTGTGTATGCATGAAACTGAATGTATAGACTTTGTGTATGCATGAAACTGAATGTATAGACTTGGAAAGCTTGAAGGCACAAGACAATGTATAGACTTGGCCAATGTACAGACTTGGTGGCCAATGTACAGACTTGGAAGCTTGAAGGCCAATGTATAGACTTGGAAGCTTGAAGGCCAATGTACAGACTTGGCTTGAAGGCCAATGTACAGACTTGGAAGCTTGAAGGCCAATGTATAGACTTGGAAGCTTGAAGGCCAATGTACAGACTTGGCTTGAAGGCCAATGTACAGACTTGGAAGATTGAAGGCCAATGTATAGACTTGGCTTGAAGGCATTTCAGAGCAACTCAAAACAAACATTCATGTGAGGCATAATCAGTTCATAAACATGAATAAACATGAATTATAAATGCAGTTCAGAGCATGTATAACCATAGGCAACAAGATATCACGCATTTGTCAGTTCATTAAGAACACCAACATAATGTTTCCATGAAGACACCAATGTGAACATCAACATTAAGGATATGTGCATGAAGGACCATTGTTTATGAACCACCTGAAAAATAAGATATTATAGTGTTAGCTTGTTTATTATGTAGACGCCATTTAAGCATAAAACACACAATATATTAGAATCATCAAAACCATTGTCAGAGACAACAAGGGGGCGCACAGAACCCAACAATCTCCCCCTTTTTGATGATGACAATATATTGTGACTATTTAAATTCAAATTCAAATATCTCTCCCCCTTTGGCATTATCAAAAAAATGGGGGTTAAGATGACAACTGTGAGATTTCAGCATGAATGAAAGAGAATGAAATATCAATGGCACACGAACCCAGCAAGGACCGACCATTAAAGGATGGTGTGTGAACCATGAAGACCAAGCAAGAAATGACATTTGATGTGAAGCATGTAAGATGACAAAAATTATATGCAAATGCTCAATTTTTTAATTTTGTTCAAAATTATACGCAAGATGACCAAGCTATGCACAAGTTTTGTTGAAAGCACATTATTCTCCCCAATTGTCAAGAACAAAAAACCAGCTGACAATGGGTTATTTAACCTGTTATTTAAGTATAAGCTAAAGATGCATCAAGATGAAGTGTGATATGAACAAACTGAATCAAGCAGTCAAGCATTCAAGCATGCATAATAAGATATAGACTCATACAAGTCCCTTCGGGACGGGTGTAAGGATAATGCAGTTGATCGTTGAACATGAAGCGCATGAACAATACTAAGAAGGTCGTGCTTACATAAATAAAGTACTACATTGACCATGAAAAGTGACAGATTCATAAGGAACATTCAAACAATCAAACCCAAGGTGCAAATGTGAAGATTGAGCAATGAAGTTCAAGTCAATATGGAAAATCAGATTTTCTAAAGAACACTACAAAGTACTTATCATTCATACATTTTCAACACAATGCTCGACTATTGGTAGCTACGTATGACCCCAAATATTTTCTTTAAAGTACTATAAATGGTGTGACTAACCTTTTGACTCGAGTCATGCCCTTTGTTTCAGGGGTAATTCCCGGTTACTCAGTTTCGTCACTTTTTATGATGTGGATGAGACACTTTTCGACGCGAGTTGTATCCTTTGTCTCAGGGACACTTCCCGGCTACTCGGTGGCAAATCACACTTATTTTAGTGTGTATTAGTTTCTCCTTTCGACGTGAGTTTCCTCCTTTATTTCAGGGGGGATTCCCGGCTACTCGGATCCATGTTCCACTTATACGACTTTTTGGTGGGGTAAACATATTTTTCCTCACGAGATATGTGATTTCCATGTATAAAATCAATAGTCCTCTAAAGTGTAGAGTAGAAAATAGTAATCCTTATTAAATTGAATCATTGTCTCACAAAGGTGCATTTGTGTGGGTGGTTGTTTTGAATGTAGGATATGAATTAGTTTCATCATAGTAATGTCTCCCCCTAAATATATGCACAGTTAAAAAAAATCTCCCCCTTAATATATGCCATGTAACAACATGTCTAAATCAATACAATTAATTTAGCAAGGTAATGAGTCATAGAAGGAGTCAAAAAGATGGATATAAAGCATATACATGCATTCAACCAGGGATCTTTCAATGTTTTCAAGCAAATGATTATCGGTACTTGGCGGAGTACATTGGTCCGAAGACCACCATCACACACGAGGAAAGCTTCCAGTTAGACATAATCCAACTTTTCACTATTGCCATTTGATATACCGAATAACTATGGCATTCAAGCACACGTGTATGAATTATATGCAAGTATATGCATGTAACTTGAAAAGATGATTGAAAAATTATTCCTATTTACAAATATGCATGAGCATGCATGATATGAGCATGAAAATAAGTATGTGAACTGTGTATGCAAAAGTGAACCATTATTTACAAGATGCGTGTAAAAGTGTGAAAGACTTTATGCACAGACCAGAGCATTCAAAGACGAATTATTATTTGCAAAGGAAGAGAAGGTGTGTATTAAAACTAACTATGTATATCCAAAGTAAAGCATTCAAAAAACTAGACATATTCACAAGATGTGAAATAGAGAAGTATGTCCAATTTGTCTAAACATAGAGTTCACAAGATCTCATTATTTCAGGAGTTGCCAAAATCAACAAAATAGGAATGCAATTTGATTGTGAACTTCAGACTCATTTTTTACCTTTTCAGAATTTTCCAAAAGAACCTAACCAAAACAAATTTGAAAGCAAACCATTTTTGTTTCTCACCTTGAGAGTCCTTTATTTATTGACTTTCCTTGGCCTCAAGACGCCCCTGCAAAATAGATTCTCATTTTGGTGATTTAGGTATCCAAGCCATCTTGGATCCCGAGGGGTTAGTGTTAACATGAACAGATGGATTCTTGTATCTCCTAGCAAATCAATCATCATCATTTCTCATGGTGGAACAATCATTCATTGAATGACCATTCTCACCACAATAATAGCAATAAGAAAACTTTCTTTTCATGGACCATTTTTCATCATTCTTCATTGCAAAGTAATTATTCATCATGTGTCCATGTTCACCACAGTAGTAACATGAAAAATTCTTTTTGAGAGACCATTCATCATCATTTTTCTTTGTGAAGCAATGTTTAAAGACATGACCATGTAATCCACAGTAATAGCAATGAGAGTTGAATGTTTTCCTAGTGGGTTTCACATGATCTTTAGACTCATTAACAATTTTCATTTGTGACTGCAATGCTTGTTCATCATCAGATTTCATTAGAAAGCAGTCATACATGTCATGACCATATTGTCCACAATAATAGCATGAAACATTCTTTCTTTTACTTGTTGCATGATCATGTTTAACAGTTGAAATTTTTTCATGCACACAAGAGCATTTAACAACATCTTTTTGTTTTTTATTTTGCTTATCACACAACAACATGGATTCATTCAAATTTTTGATCTCATCTTCCAATGATGAGATATGCAAGTTAGATTCAGCAATTTCTTTCTCACACAATGCAAGCTTCTCATTCAACAAGGAATTAACAGTTTTATAGCTTGCAATTTCTTCTTCTAAAACTTGAGAGTTTTCAAGATTATCCACAGCTACATATTTTCCTTTTTCAAATATGTGGATTTTATCAACCAGAAGACAGTTTTGATTTTTTAATTTCTGAATCTCTTCAGCAAGTTTTTTATTTTGAAGTTTTTCAAATGAATTTTCACTCATGGAGATATGTTCAAGTTCATTCATTTGAAAATTCGCATTGTCACCAACCATTCTACCAATGGTTTCATTGTTTTCGAATTTGTCATTCAAATTTTTGAAGTTTTCTACTTCCTTTCTCAGTTCTTTCAACTTTTCAGACTCATCAGTAGATATGTATTTCTCTTTTTCAAGCAAAAGCAATTTTTCAGACATGGTAGAATTCAACATTTTCAGATTTTCATTATCTTTCTCAATTTTTTGACATTCTGAAATTGTAGCCAATAAAGATTTATTTTCAGTTTTTAAACATGAAATGGTTTCTTTATGGCTGTCAACCTCATAGACAAGTGACTCAACTAGCTTTTCAAACTCTTTGCATTTTTCACATGAAGAATCATCAACGTGACAGCTTTCAATTTTCTTTTTCAAATTCTTATTTTCAGATTTCAATCTCTTGTACTTACTCGATAATTCATCATATGCTTCCACTAATTCTTCAAATGAGATTTCATCAAGTTCAGAGTTAGAGCTTACCTCCTTGGACTCTAAGCTTGAATGATCATCCTTACTATTAGCCATCATGCAAGCATCCTCTAGCCCTCCTTCATGAACCTTGATCAGTTGATCCAGGATTTCTTTGGCCGAGCTACAATCAAGAACAAACGGAAATTTGTTAGAGTCAATTGCAGCTTTAAGAGCATTCAAAACAAAAAGATTATCAGAATTCATTTTCCTATGTTCATCAGTCCACCTTAGTTCATTTTTGGGTAAGACATGTGAACCATGAGAGATTAATTTCATGAGTTTCGGATCAAAACCAGTAATCCAAACATAAAAGTTTCCTAACCATGAAGCATAGTCAAAACCATTGAAAACAGGAATAAAATCTAAGCTAGCCATCATGAAAACGATCTTTTCTCTACGACCGCAAGGTCGACTAAAAAATCAGAGACGAGGCTCTGATACCAATTGTTGGCCCAGACTAGATGGCGGACAAGAAGGGGGGTTGAATTGTCCCCTTGACCTAGATGGCGGATTTTAAAAACTCTCTTAACTGAACACAATGGAATTAAAACAAACTACTAGATTAGCCTAACCACACATGAGATTTAACAGGTTATCTCGATCTTTCCGATCTCACTCGTAATAACAATGCAACCGATAGATAAAATTATGCCTAACACGGATAACAGAAGTACCAGTGTGCAGTGGTGTAGTGAGTAAAAATCTATTAAATTAACCTGTGAAGGGAGATAGAAGAAAAGGACAAGCACACAGGCATTCACACGAGACACAAGGATTTTTAGGTGGTTCGGGACCACGACAGGCTCCCTACGTCCACCCCTCACCCAACCTGGCGAGGCTTCACTACACGCTACTTTCTTAGCAACCCGGGGACGAACCCCAACCACACACACACACGCTGCTTCTGCAGCAATATCCACACACGGGGAAAATCCCCAACACGCTGCCACCGCAGCACACACCCACACACAGAATCGGGGAACACGCCCCGGACACTAAATCCACACGGAGACGCAGCTCCGACAACACATAACCAACCACAGGGAAACTTTCCCACAATAAAGCCCAACACACGGAGACGCAGCTCCGCCCACACACTATGATATTCCGAGATTGATAAAATAAAAAGATATACAATGACCGCCCAAGATATAAATCTATGCTCAACAAAAAGGATGGAAACCCTTGTAAACCGGAAGTGGATGACTCAAAAAGATGGAAACAAGATGCAACAATAAATCTCCATAAGTAGAGGGAGGTTGTAGAAGATCTTCTCTTAACCCCAAGTCGGAGGGTAGCCGGATGTCGACGATGAGAACGTCCACGCGTTCATCTTTTCATTCCGCTCCTTTCTTCCTTCTATCACGATTGTAAACTCCTCCTGGATGTAGATGATATCCACGTTTTTCTTCAGCTCCACTCCTTTCCCGTCGTTCTCCTGCAAAATAGATAGAAAGATTAGAGCTCCTCCTCTATTTCTTCCAAATTCGCAACATATATATACCATGAGGATAAGTTGTGCAAAAGACCACAATACCCTTGTAAAACCCTAGCAAAATCACCCTAATATGTTCATTAGTGACCCAAGGGTATTAGGGTAAAATTTCATCCCATTTGGAGTCCATTTGGTTGGGCTACGATGGCCCACGAAATTTCCACGCGGAGCTGCGAACAGGGGGGGGTCGACCCATCTGGTGAGGGGGGTCGACCCACTTGGCAGACAGAACCTATTTTCTACAAACCGGTTACATGGGTCGACCCACTTGCACACAGAGCCTATTTTAGGGTGTTTTTAGCCCAGGGGACGACCCATTGAGTGGGGGGGGAGGGTCGACCCATTGACCTTGAAACCTCATGAAATGATATTTTAAAGCTCCTAATGATGTTCTAATGATCTAACATTCACCCTAATGAATTTTAACATCTTATAAGCCCTAATGCAAAGCAAGATTTACCCATATAAATAGCAAGATTAGAGAGTATCTGGAACAATGACTGAACCATGGTTCACAAGGATTTAACATTGACTTAAAGGAATGCAAATGGAAATGTAAGCTTACCATTGTTCCAACTGAATGATATCAATATGAACCTGCATTTCAGATAACTCAACATCATGTCAAACACAATTCAATTCATATGAGGAAATTAGCATCAAACTTTCTCTCCATATAACTCTCATCCTACAGAGGAGAATGTTGAAATGCAAGTAGAAAATTAGTGATGCAAAGCCTTTCAATCTATTTTCTCCGTAAGCTAAAATCACACATGATTAGCTCAAACCAGCCATGAGTTGCTTAGTCAGTCCAAAGCAACTAGCATTTTCACACCCCACACATAACAATTAGACTGAAATAGTCCAATTCTGAATAAGGAGCAACATAACCATTTTTGACTGAATCAAGGTTAAGTGAATGTGCATCTGAATTTATAGACTTTGTGTATGCATGAAATTGAATGTATAGACTTTGTGTATGCATGAAACTGAATGTATAGACTGGGAAAGCTTGAAGGCACAAGACAATGTATAGACTTGGCCAATGTACAGACTTGGTGGCCAATGTACAGACTTGGAAGCTTGAAGGCCAATGTACAGACTTGGCTTGAAGGCCAATGTACAGACTTGGAAGCTTGAAGGCCAATGTATATACTTTGAAGCTTGAAGGCCAATGTATAGACTTGGCTTGAAGGCCAATGTATAGACTTGGAAGCTTGAAGGCCAATGTATAGACTTGGCTTGAAGGGCAATGTACAGACTTGGAAGCTTGAAGGCCAATGTATATACTTGGAAGCTTGAAGGCCAATGTACAGACTTGGCTTGAAGGCCAATGTACGACTTGGCTTGAAGGCCAATATACATACTTGGAAGCTTGAAGGCCAATGTATAGACTTGGAAGCTTGAAAGCCAATGTACAGACTTGGCTTGAAGGCCAATGTACATACTTCGAAGCTTGAAGGCCAATGTATAGACTTGGAAGCTTGAAGGCCAATGTACGGACTTGGCTTGAAGGCCAATGTACAGACTTGGAAGCTTGAAAGCCAATGTATAGACTTGGCTTGAAGGCAATTCAGAGCAACTCAAAACAAACATTCATGTGAGGCATAATCAGTTCATAAACATAAATAAACATGAATTATAAATGTAGTTCAAAGCATGTATAACCATGGGCAACAAGATATCACGCATTTGTCAGTTCATTAAGAACACCAACATAATGTTTTCATGAAGACACCAATGTGAACATCAACATTAAGGATGTGTGCATGAAGGACCATTGTTTATGAACCACCTGCAAAACATGATATTATAGTGTTAGCTTGTTTATTGTGCAGACGCCATTTAAGCATAAAACACACAATATATTAGAATCATCAAAACCATTGTCAGAGACAACAAGGGGGCGCACAGAACCCAACAGGTTAGTTGATAAAACAAACAACCAGGTATTCCTTAGTATTACATATTGTAGAAATACATATCAACCACATTCTACCAAGATTCACATGAAGTTCAAGCTAGAACATAAACAATCCCAAGGCTATGATCTCAATCATGGAATCTGAATTCATACACAAGAGGACTTGCACATTCACATATTTATCAAGATTTCATTACAAGCACTCTATGAACATTCTCTAACACATGATACCAAAAAAGCCATGCATCCATTTCAATGAATGAGCATCATTAAATTGGTTTCTACCAAGATTAACAAAAGCGCTTCCATTTGCATTCTAGGCCACAATGACCCCATTAAAAATATGCATGAACATGGAAGTGAGTATAGGCTAGCTTAACAAGTTTTATGTGAAAAGCTCAACCAAAGCTCATTGTCATGTCTTTTAACTCCTCTTGAAGAATATGCATGGAAGACATTCAAAGCATTACAAAAGTCTCCTCAAAACTCATTTCAAAATGACCCATCATCACAATCTCCACAATCAAGACTTGGTTCGAAACACCTTGTATCTTTGCAATAAGACCATTATCGTTCCAACTTGCACTAAGACATGCATGAGGATCCTTAACATATGACTAGCCTCAAAAGTTCCATGTGGAAAATGCATGAAGCACATTCAAGCAATTTTACGTCAAGACTTAAGTGACAATCTTAAGCACATTGTGAGCCTTACCAGCCATGAAGAATATACATGTGGACACAAGAAAAACTCAATTTTCCTCAACAAAAACCATGAGAAATTAGCCAAACATTTGACTCATGTAAGAGCACCATTCAAGTCACATTCATCAAGTTTCAAGTAAATAGATTGAGCATATTTCAAGCCCAAAAATCTCATGTAAAAATACATGAAAATATCCAATCAAGACTTTGAAAACCTATTTGATGAAATGCATGAACCATAGAAGTAGTCGACACAATGCAATGAGTGGGTCAACACCCTTTTAGAAGAAGAACTGCATTGATGCTCTGCTTTGAGTTCCAAGCGTGAACCATGGATTTTGATCATGCAATCTAAGATATTCAAAGCATAAGCTCATTAATCAAGTAGTATTCATATGACTTCCAAATGTGAACTTTGAAGTCATCCTATAACTCATCAAACAAGATGCAAACATGTTGCTCAATAAAACACACACATAAGCACAATCATTTTTTTATCATTAAAACCAAACACCAAAATCAAATAGGGGATGCAACATCTGGTATATTAAATGGTGATCTGTAGAAAGATATATTATGTCTATCTGAAACTCTCACCATATGTGAGTGGATACTCCGCCAAGTACCAGGAGAAACCAGATAAATATGTTGTATGCATTTCAACTCATCCTTGTTCAAATCAGCAGTTATATCTCTAAGAGGCAAATAACATAGCTACACATGTTGTTGCTTGATGTTGCTGATGAATGTCTTACATTTTGAGTATAATTCTGCAAATAAGTCCTCTTCTGATGTTTGAGTGAAACATTCTGGTATGCATGGAGGAAAATAAGCTTGCATAGCAGTTTACATGCTTCATTGCATGAAGTGTTAAATTTAGGGGGAGTCAGCACAAAAGCTTAGTTTGCATGCTTGCATACTGCACATTCTGAAGTTTCATCATCATCTTGTGAAAATCTGAATTTCGTGCATTCCATCAGGTGTAATTATCGGTCGCTCTGAAAGATGTCAGTACGTCAACACCAATGCTACATGTGTCGACATAGCAGTTGAATTTTCCTGTAAAATGTGTTCTGTCTAAGCATTGTGCTCGACACTACGTGGTGTCTGCATCTACGCACCTATTCACTTTTGAACTTTATGGTTCCTTCTTGATATTTCAGTTGCATGACATGCTCTAGATATAAGTTGTTTGCATGGTACCTGTATACTTCATGTCATCAGCTTTTTGGGTAAGAGAAATTTCACTGCCAAACAAAATTTAAAAAAAATGTTTGAATGTGCATTCTTGATGAGCATACAAGTATTTAATTGGTGCGGTGCACCATGACTGTTTTGCCATGATTGATACTTAAAATTTTTTGAATGAAATTCATATCTTGGTAGTACTTCTGTGAGTTGGTCTTGAAAAACTCAAAATGACTTTCGGGTTGAAGGACGAGTCGACCCATCTTGGTGAAAACTTTCTGCTTACTGCTCATATCAAGTCAACTTAGTCTGCCTTGTCTGCCAATGCTCTAACAGACAAAAGCCTTTGCTATCCTTGTTTGTCTGTGTCCTTCCTCGTCTGCAAAATGTCTATCACTCTCTTGAAAAGCATCCATTGAAAATCAATTCCTAGAAAGGAATTCTCTTGTGCAAATCTGATTGAGTTCATACACTCAGGGGGAGCTTAAACTTAATGTTTTCCTCTTAGAGCTTCCTGCTAATATTTCAGACCAAATCCCAAACGAATTAATGGTTTAGAGTGTATAAACCTTAAATCTGGGTTTAAGGGTCTTGAAAATGACCTTCTCAGTGGATGGAATAGACTTAAAATAGACATAAATAAATGTCACCTCACCTCTTCCTAAAATCTTAAAATTGATAGTATTGAGGTTACCCTGGTTAAAGAACTTTACATTGAGTAATGTTTTTAAACATTGAAAATGGTCTGATGAATTTGAAGGGAAAATGTCTAGAAAAATGAAAAATTGAATCTGCAGGGCAATGACTATGACTAAATGAGAAAACATGGACCCTTCACCAAAGAAGTGATCGGAATTGTGTCATGAAGTAAAGGTCTAGTTAACTCTGTTTAAAGAACTCTTAGAAAAATAAAGATAGAAGGCGGAGCAATGGCTAATGCTCATTGAGAAACCATGTCCCTTCACCCAAGAAGTGACGTGGCATGTGTCATGAAGTGACAAGCCACCTCTATTCAATGAATGATACAAGATGATGAGTAAAACTCTAGTTAACTGGGGAGTCTAATATCTGATCAATGTGTCTCCTCATGCCAAAGGAGCAAACTACATCTGTCTATTCTTGAAAAATGGGCAAAATGAGATAACAATTGGTTTCAAATGGGAAATCAGATTTTGTCAGGAAAGAAAATGAATTTCAAAAGGCTGACCCTAAAAAGAATTCTGCACCACAAGATGTTTATCTTCAATATTAGTTAAAATTCTTTCTAGGGGTGTCTCATGAAATCATTAAGAAAGATGAAAAGGAATGGGGGCGAGGCTTTTGAACTTAAAAGATCCGCTTTAGCTCTATTAAATATATTAGAACATATTTTCAGGGCTCTTACACTTAGATTTCAGTCTTATAAACTTTGAACCATTACTGCATATAATGGTCTTGAATAATGCTACTTTAAAAGGGGAATGTTAATTCTTCAAATAAAAACCCCTGATGTGTGAGCCTTGTTTGATGCCTCATTCTTTATGAGTTGCTCAACTTCTCTCCACTGCAATTCTTTGCTTGAGCTCCAGTTCTAGAATACATGATTTCCACATCTTGGTCATCTCCTTCTTGCATATCTATTCAAACTTTTGATGATCTCACGGGAGGATATAATGTGAAGTCATTGTCATGTGGAGTCTTTGGTTTCGTGAATTTTTGCAATTGGTCCCTGCCTTCCTTATGCATGTTGTTAGACTGCATTTCCTACCTCCATGCATTGCATAGAAAATAATAAAAATCTAAAAAGCAAAAAATTAAAAAAATATATAAAAAACATAAAAACTAAATCTTCTCAATGGCTTCCGAACTGATCTCTGACTACATCTTCCATTTATCCCCAGGCTTTGTCAAAATTTCTTGCATATACTTGTCTGATCTGATGTTGGAAATTTCTGAACCTAGCTCTCATGCTTTGGACTATGCTGCTTTCCAGATCTGTTGCATTCCCAATTCCTCTACTATACAGCCGCTTTTAATGTCTGATACATACACCATATTGATGTTATCAATTCGTATCCGTCCTTTTATCATCTGCTCAAACCTCATCTCCAGTGCCCTTGTATACTGCTGCTCTAGAATTCATGGCATGTAAAAAAAGGGGGGGACCCAACAAGCTTGTTGCTGAATTGGTCTCTAAATATGCCAAGTCAATTATTGCCCATGGCTGCATTCAATTTTATTATTCACTGCTCATTGATTTCCACTACTTTACACCAATCTCTAAATTCTTATGCTGTCTGACTGCATTATTTGCCTCACACTGAACTACCTTTGATGTCAAACTATTATCTATGCTCATCTCTTGCTTTTGTTTTTGTATCAAACTATGTCCTCTTTGTTGATGGCAAAGGGGGAGATGTTTTGATTAGTCATTGTCTATTTCATGATTGTATTCCTTTAAGAGATGACTCATAATGACTCATAGTTGCCATCATCAAAAAAGGGGAGAATTATTGTGCCCCTAGTTTTGATGATGTCTGACTATGACTCATTGATGAGGCTAATATGTATTCGGTAATGTCAACATATATGTAGTTCAGGTCAAAGTCAGCGTTGGCAAGTGTATGGCCTCATGAAGATGAGCTGTGTGAACATATCATGCAATGGTGTCATGTGATATGATGCATTGAAGAAAAGGGCAAGGAGCTATGGACTTGATGAAAGACAAGATGCAAAGGGTTGGGCATAAAAACATGGAGTCAGAGCATTCAAAGCAGCGTCGACTCCCTTGCTCACAAAAGGTAGAAAAGTCCAAACGGGTCATCAGTTGTGTCGACCCTGTGGCACTATGTGTCGACTCCAGATGGCCCTTTGAAGCAGTTTCAAGTATTCTTCAAAGGCTGCGTCGACCCCGCTTCACCATTATGTTGACTCCGGTCAACTTTCAGGTGCAGCCTACAAGCGTTCAATAACTAGTGTGTCGACGCACTAAGAGCCCCTTCATAGGCCTCGTTGACCTCACTCAGCATCAGCTCCTGTCAACAGGCCAGAGCTCTCAAGCTGGGTCGACACTATCTTTACAGTAGCTCGACACAGGCTGCCTCATAGAAACTGTTGTAAACACATTTCTCAAAGGATGCGTCGACGCATGCTCCCCGCTTTGTCGACTCCATGAAGGTCTGGCGCCCAGCATTTCAAAGAATTCATGAATTTGCATTGACGCAAGGGCATTGCTGTGTCGACGCACCTGAAGCAAGCCACATTCTGTCAAACCTGCAACGTTTCTGATATCATATAGACACCAAAAGTCAGCGACGTAAACCTTCAAAAACATGCATTTCGAGGTTTGGAAAAGGTTCCTAGGACAGAGAATTTTCCCTCTCCATCATGAGGCTTCAGAACAACTTTTGAGAAGGCAGATTTGGCAGGTATCATATCTAGGAAAGGTCCTTTTCATGGAAACCTTCTTTTTGCAATGAGTCAATGAGATTTATGTCCCTGAAAAGCTTCTAAGACAAAGGACCGTCCTCTCCTTGTGTCCTAAGCAAATGAGGAGGCAGATGTCAAATGGGGTTCTAGTCAAAGATCTCCTTTTGCCATGGGCCAATAGGATTGCTAATCTAGAAAGTGGATCCAGATAGAAATCTTCCATATTCCTTCTGGGCCAATCAGATTGAAGTCTGGAAATATATTGTGCTCCTGCTATCAGATATGGTGGACCAATCAAGAGAAGAGGTTGATTTCAAAGAACCATTATATATCTAACCAATCAAATTGCTGATGTGCTAGAGGGAAAAATGTTCTACCATCCTTCTATATATATGAAGCTCTCTACATGAAGAGGGCTGCTGCTGCCAGCTAGAAGAATAACATAGCCAACAGAGAAGAGTGTGCCTGAGCCTTTCGAGAAAATTCTGAGAGAAAGAGGAGAAGAAAGGAGCTCAGATTTGAATGGTGTTCAGATCTATTGATAGTGCTTCAAAATTTTGGTCTGAAGCCACCGTGGAGTTTTCCTTGTCTTGCTTCTTGTTTTTTCCTTTGCAGCCTTGCATCTGCAAACTGTGTGTTTTGCTGTGTTTACAACAATGCGTCCGGTACTCTAGTCTAGAGACCGGAAGTGGGTTTCAGTTTTGGCTGCAGTGCAGACGTGTGTGGCTCTTGGGGAGTTGTCCCCGTGTTTTGTTGCATCCTTACAGCGTGTCTTGTGTTTGTTTTGTTTTTCTTCTTGGGGTTCATCCCCATGTGCTGCTACTTGTAGCAGCGTACGGACTGTATTCCTCGTTTAAGCTGTGTATCAGCGTGGTTGGGGCTTGTCCCCATGTGTTGTTGGGTATCGCAGTGTGTGTGTGTGTGTGGGGCCTGTCCCCGTGTGCTGCAGTCCTGCAGCTTGAGGACCTTGTCCCCCTGAGGAGCCTACTCCTCGTGTGTGCTACGTGTTATAGTGTGTGTGGGGGGGGGGGCATTCATCTCCGTCAAGCTGTGTGTCAGCTGGAGCTGTGAATCAGCGTGTGTATGTGGGGGGGGGGTTCCTCTCCGTGTATGTTGAGGACTCCATCCTCGTGTAGTGAAGCCTCACCGGTTTCGTAAGGGGTGGACGTAGGTTACAAGTTTGCAATCGAACCACCTTAAAAACATTATGCCACTCTGAATGATTATGCGATTGCTCCCTATCCTCTACCCCCATTCACAGGTTCAAGTGTTTACTCCAACATTTGCACATCTGGTTGCTTTTCTGACACACACATACACACACACGGTTGTACACACCTCACACACACATTCACTCTTGTGTTGGTTAGATCACTGCTCAGACAGTGCAGCAGATCTTCCAACTGTCACAGCTTTGGATTGCATCATCCGTTCATTCAGCTCCTTAGGACTGTGTTGATTCCGCTGTGTTCAAACCGTAGCTCCATCCAAGATTTAATTTTTAACTGGGCATTCTTTTAAGGGATCTATTCAACCCCCCCTTCTAGATCCGATTGCACCCAAGGGACCCAACATATACCTGCACTTCCACACCACGGAGAAACTGTCTCGGGTGTAGATTGCGATTTAAACTATGCGCATAGGCTATGCAATGTCCTCTCTACGAATGCACATCTCCTTTAGTTATACGTCGTGGGCCGCACTCTGTCCGTGCATCAAGGGCGTCGTTCTTATCCTATCCCCGATAGAGGGGAGCTATCCTATGTATATTTATGCTATGCCTACTATCAATGAGTGCTTCCATGCTCAGGTAAAAAGGGTGAATTGAAGAAAAAAATGAATGATGAAATGATGATAAAAAATGATGAAAAATGATGAAATGATAATGATAGAAAAACAATGATGATAATAAAATGATAATAAAAAAAAGGATAAAAAATGATGACGATAAACAATAATGATGATAAAAAATGATGATTAAAATCATGTTGAATGAAGAATGATGAATGCATGGAAATGATATTCAACCATTGGCGCACGAGCTGACATCATTTCAACTATCGATGTTGGAGCCGACAACTCTTCAACCATCGACGTCCAAGATGACATCATTTTAACCATTGGCATTTGAGCCAAGAGCATTGCAATCATCGACACCCGAGCCGATAGCTTTTCAACCATCGGCATCTATGCCGACAGTATTTCAACCATCGGCATCCAAGCCGATAGCTCTTCGACCATCGACATACAAGCCGACAGCTCTTCGACCATCGGCGTCCAAGTGGACAGCATTTCAACCATCGGCATCCAAGCCGACAGCTCTTCAACCATCGGCGTCTGAGGCGACAGCATTTCAACCATTGGCACCTGAGCCAACAGCTTTTCAACCATCGGCGTTTGAGCCGATAGCATTTTAACCATTGACGCTCAAGCCGACAACATTCCAACCATCGACACCTAAGCCGACAGCTTTTCAACGATCGGTGTCTGGGCCTACAACATTTTAACCATTGACATCGGAGTCGACAACATTTCAACCATCGGCGTCTGAGCCGACGGCATTACAACCATTGGCATCCAAGCCGACAGCTATTCAACCATCGGCGTCTAGGCAGACAAATATTCCAAGATGTTCAAGATATCCAAAAGGTTCAAGATATCCAAGATGTTCAAGATATCCAAGATATTCCAAGATACTCAAGATATTCCAAGATATCACAAGATACTTAAGATATTCCAAGATATTCCAAGACATCCAAGATATTCAAGATATTCAACATATTCCAAGATACTCAAGATATTTAACGATATTCAAGACATTCAAGATACTCCAAGATATTTAAGATATTCAACCGTCGGCATCCAGGTCAGTAGATATTCAAAGATATTCATGATATTAAACCGTTGGCGCCTAGCTCCCCCTCGGGACCAATCTATTATCACACCACGATAATTGATACAACTCAATGGCTTAGGCCTTTTGTCTAAGCCAGATAAACCTAATTCCCTGCGTCAGCACGAACCCAATGATGATGATATCACTCGAGTTCGCACCTGTCTCACGGACAGGACCAACCCATCCGTCCCACCGCGATGATCGTTACAACCCAATGGCTTAGACCTTCTATCTAAGACCAGATAAACCAGATCTCCATGCAACGACATAGACCCAATATCGATGATATCATCTTGATTGGCACCTGACTCTCGGTCAGGACCAGTCGATATCATCCACGGCCAAGACCGTTCATCTGTAGCCGAAGATGTTCCTCCCCAATATCAACCGCCTGTCGAGCAAGAAGCTGCACCCACAGGCCCCGCTCCTTCATCCCCCGTACGTGACACCTACAGGCGGGGGGCATTTGTTGGCGATAATTAACGTCAGGGTCATGGACGCAAATAGAAGAAAGTAGAGGTCAAAAGAAAAAAAGAACATAAGTAAAAAAAATTGGCGTCCCTTCACATAGACGCCAATTCTATAATTGACGCCTTTGTAAAGTGGTGCTAATTTTCACCTTAGGTCGACTCAGCCTTCCTTTGGGTCGACTCATATAAATTGGCGTCCCTTCACATAGACGTTAATTCCATCTTTCCTAATTTTTAATTGGATTTTAATATGATGAATTGACGCCTCATTACAAAGGCACTACTTTAATTAACGTCAAGGTCATGGATGCAAATTTAGAATTTGTCCAAGAATTCGCAACGACGGCACTGGATGCCAATTCTTGAATAAAAAAGAGAAAATATAAAAAAAAATCGTATAGACGTTCTCCCATCTATGTTGCTTTCTCCCCTCGCGCGAAGCATTGAATGCTCCGTTGACCCCCCTCACCCGCGCAAGCCTCAGACGCCACCTCTATGTGGGCATGGCGCCAGGGCAGCCCAGCCCTCCTGTGAAGTAGTCAACAGCAGCAGCAGCGAACAAAAAAAAAAGAGAAAGAAAGAAATGAGAGTTTTCTCCCATAGGGGATGCTGCGTCCCCTATAAATACAAGCCCAGGCTGAAGAAGAAAGAAGAGCAGATGCTGAAGAAACGTTGATGCAATTTTGTTTGAGAAGCTAAAGAGAGAGAAAGAGAGTGAGAAAGAAGGGAGAGGTGAGGGATAGGAGCAGGGGGCTCCGGCCCCTACTCCTTCCTTGTATTTTTTTGCTTCTTCCTTCTCTCCCTCTGATGTATTCTTGTTCTTCTTTGACAAGAAATAAAGAAACACTCCCCTTTGGGAGATTTTTATGCTACAACTCATATGATGTTCAATCTTTTATGCTTATGTTTTTTCTCCCTCCCTGATCGCCAGCTCGCAATGTTTTCTCCCTATTATCCGTTACTGTTAGAATATTTTAGTAGGGAGATTTTCTTCTTCTCAAAACCCCACTTTGGGATTTGACTAGTCCATAGTCAGGATGCCAAAGGGGTGAGGGATATGGGTTTAATTGCTGAATTAGCAACATGTAATGTTCTTGCCTCTACAAAGTTTTCGGGAAGAAGCACAGTGTGCCCTGTAGGAAGGGTTCTAGGTTTATCCATTCCAATGGATATGATTCAGAATTCACGCTCATTTGAGCGCTTATGGGCTGCTCCCCGATTTTCTCCAACTCTCCTGGACTCTTTTTTTCGGAGTTTCTAATAACCTTTGGAACCCCCGGGGGCTTGCTTCTTCATAGCATGGGCCCCGGGTGACCTCCCTTAAAGGGGTGAAATTAATGGCCACCTAGTTTGGCAACGATCTAGGTCCACGTTTCAGAATCAAGACTATGGCAGCTCGCAAGTCATTGGAGCCCCATTGTAGGCTAGTCCTCGGGGTTTCCACGCCCAATTTGGGTCATAGGATGTTGCCACTTCTGTGCGCATCCCTCTTATTTTCGGGCCGTCTTGGATTTCCTCCGTGGACGAGTACCTAATTAACACCCCCCCCATGCTTCCTGTCTAGGAGAGCTGCTGCCAGATTTTTGCCGGGAAGCTTGAACAAATCATAAGACTCATGACACACACAAAAATGATGATGAGCAAACTAAAACAAAGATCACCATGAACTGACATGCAGCAAGATGCAAAATTGATGGCACCAAGGAAGAAGATGCACTGATCACCACAATCTTAGAGGGCTGCTGCAAATGAAGATGAACATGCATAAAATAAAACGGGATAAGCAGAAAATGGATCATCAGATCAAAATAGAAATTTTTGAATGGGCGATTGCAGTTGCATGATGAGTTTCTGCATAGATATATTTTTGTCAGAATCTCATAAGCAAGATAGAAAACTCTCATTAAGATTTCATAAAAAATGATCATACACTCTATGAACTCAATGAATTCGCACGAGCATGGGTATGTCTACCCTCCCACACACCATTCAGAAAGATACATGGCATTTGCACCCTTATGCATGCATTGATTTATATATGCATCGATTCATAAATTCAGATAAGATTTCAAAGCACACCCAAAGCATAATTTCAATTTGAATATCCCATTGTAGATCATAGCATAGGCATTGTTGGGAGAAGAGGGTAGGTCGCCCTACCCTGAGCCCCAGGTCGACCTGCTGCATTGCAGCAGGTTCCACCAGTTTGCTAACTACCCTTTGGTAGGAAGGTCCTCATCCTCACCCTTTTCTGCCATAAGCATATGCACAATCATGCAACTTCATGCACATATAAGAAAGGAAAATAAGAATGAAGACAAGAAGAGTATGCACTTTGATTCCATAAATTGAAGTTGCACAAGTTTTTTTTACTGAAATTGCATCCATATGCATGAAGACTTTTAACGATTTGGATACCTGCCGCTAAGAGGGTCGACCCCTCTTTATGAGGGTTCTATCCGGGGGGCCCTGTGCAGATATCTACACAGGGGTCGACCCCTTTACCCAAGGGGTCGACCCCCCCCCCCCCCTTGAAGGCCAGTTTTCCCTTCAAGTCAGAACTGCCTTAATAAAAGAGAAGCAAAAGAAAAAAATGCATTTGCATGTTTTTTTTAGGATGGCATAAACATGGCAAAGATTTCATCGAGCTTTCATGAGGGTGATCAAGTGCGGCACGTGACTCACCACAAAAAATGGCATTTGTATTCTCACATATACTTGGTCTCATGAATGAATTTTAAATGCAGACAAAACTACATATGCATTTAATTCTTCGCTCCGAGGTTGCTCATGAATTTTATTGAAACTCCATGCATATGCATATTTGGACATGTGTAATTGCTCTAAACCTCTATTTTGAGCTGAAATTGCATTGGCTACTGATGTGCACAGCTTTTTACTGATTTTGAATCATTGTTGCTGAGAGAGAGTCGACTCCCTCTTGGCCAGTTGTTGTCTGGGCTCTACCAAGGCAAAAGCCTGCCAAGGAGTCGACTCCCTGCAGGCCTGTTTGCCTTTCACAGCAGGCTTGCCCTTGATAAAAAAAAAAGTGAAAATTGAACTTGCATAACCATGCACAATCATGCTTAATCATGCACAAAAAAGATAAGGAAGATCCAAAATTACACTTGCATGATTGTTGCGCGGGTTTTTATGCCGATTACCGGGGTGAGGGAAGGGATACAGCGGTGAAGGAAAATAGGGGAGTTTGATGTATCTCGGGTATCCTCCTTACGGGTGCATGCTTCTCACGGCGGTACCGGGTACTCTCCTTTCACGAAAAGTCGAAAAGGGTCGAATGGCACGGAAGTGTCGGGATAAGGGTTAACTGGACAAGATGCGGGCGTGCCAGTCGATCTCTCGACAATCACTCATGGAACCAAGGTTTGATCGGGGAAGTGCCACCAGGGCGCGGCACGTGGGCTCGGGCGATCGGGCGACACATGGAGAGAAGGGGTTCCATGGGTGCAAGTGCGTAGGCGATTGCGGGAATCGTGTACATGACATCTTTCCCCACCGGCCGCAAGCAATCGGTGTTTATTTACATCGGATTGAATCCGAATACCTTCGTTCTTAGCTGAAGATAAGTCCGTATGTGTGTCTGAAGCCATGGGTAGAGGGCCGGGGGCGTTCAGCGACTAGGGGTAAGCGTAAGGCCAATGGGTGTTAACTGGAGTCAGGGTGTTGGTCACGGATGCCGAGTGGGGTGGGTAGGAAGCTGGAGGCCCAAATATGGGCGTATGTATTTCACTGGTTTTATGATAAGCCACAGGGGCTTTACAAGCGGGCCTTAATGGGCCAAAGTACAACTGGAGTAAGCCGCGGGACAATTCCGACATGTGAGTCGATCCCTGAGTCATTGCGTGACAAAGCAGATATCCGCGTGTTCTGCTGGAACTCCTTTAGGGGAGTTGGTGTGGGTCCGACTGCCTTGGTGGTCAGAACGGACACGGGCTGGCACCTGGCAGAGTTTGGACGCGGCTCTATGTGAACCGTCGTAGCCCAAGCTGGTCCGCCTAAACCCCTCCCCATGGGGGGTTTGGGCGCACCAGGTAGAAGAGAGAGAGAGGGAGTGGTCCCACCCCTATAAAACCTGATTTTTTTGGGTGAATTTTCTTCCTAAATTGGCTAAGAAGAAAAGGATAGGAGGATACTGGCAGGATACTGGTTGACCGGCCACGTGCGTAAGAGGGACGTGGGTGTTATGATTGACATAATCTCGGGGCTTCGTCTTCGCGAGTTCTTCCACGTCCGGCTACGACGAACGAACCTTGCACGAACCTCGAACCGCGAAACTGAGAGTTTGCACGGAATGAGACTGGGGATGGTCGTCGGGCCTCCGGGCTGGGGAGAGGGCGCGGCCCCCGGGGAGTTCGCCCTCTCCGAGGGCGCGGCCACGCCCCTGGGTGAACTGGCCCCGAGCGAGTCGCAACCCCAAGGGATGGCCCCCGGGGGTCTTCCTTCATCGTCTGGGGATATCCTTTTGAAGGATACGAAGCTCCAGAATGTTGAAATGGCCCGTGAGAGCCATTGTTCTTCGAGTTGTAGTGGTCACTCGCAAAGTGTTCGGGCGAATGCCCGACACACCCCGGGTTGCCGAACGAGCCGCGTAGGTGGCCGACGGGCCTTGGATTTGGCCAAGGGCTGAGGGTAGAAGTTGGTAGGGGCTAGGAGGTGGCACCTTGGGCCCATGGGCCTTACCTCGTACTACGTACCATGTTGTACGGCTGGTTGGCAGAGTAGCCTCGGGTTGGCCCGAGAGCTAAGTTCAGTGGCTTGTTGCCACGTGTCTGAGGGTCGGGGGTTGCCCTGACTTGCTGGGGGGTCATCGTAGGACCCAATTGGTGTATTGGAACCATGGGATGGCCCGTGGGTTGGTGTAGAAGGGTTGAAACATGTGCGCCTACAAGGTGTTCGGCAGAATGCTGAACGCACGTGTGTGAGCCGTACACACGTACTACGGGCCTCCAAAGCATGTGGTTGACTTGCTCGGGTCCCCCTTTGACATTGGAGGGTTGAATGAAGTGTCCCGGGGTAGCCCCCCTGGCCTTTTCATTGAGTGCCATGTGGCGCGGCTTGTAGTCAGAGTGTCCCCAGGACGGCTCGGGTGGTTGTGTAGAAGGCGGGCAAAGTCCGCAACTTAGAAGTCGGGAGTGGTCCTGATCGATTGCTAGTGCCACCGTATGCTGCGGCTAGCGGGATGGGGCCGTTGGTCGGGCCCCCTGGGTTGTCAGAGGGGCTGGGTAGCTCATGCCTTGAAGGTGTTCGAGAAAATTCCCAAACCACTTTTTCTGGGTATTTTGCTGGAGAATAGTCCGGGTACAACAAATGCCCCCCACGGGTCGTGCATCGGAGGCAGAGACGAGGGCGTACGTCCCGTGAACTTCTCCTTTGTAGTTGTTGTAGTTGCATTTTGATGTTTCATATACTTGTGATTTGCGGTATTGTATGTGTTGAATTTCTGGCCTACTGACCATCTTTGTGCTATGTCTTGTGGCTATGGCCCGATTTGGCAGGGACGAGAGGGTCCCAAGGCGTGTGGTCCGGGAGGAAGACCACTGGGTGAGGAGGACCGAGCTGCCCATGCCCCCTTTGGGCTCGCCAGTTATCACTGCGGCCAACATGGAGCGGCTTGATGGTGGGCAGAAAGCTGTGGCAGAGGGCCCCGCCGGCGAGCGCGGCAACGGGGTTAGTGTTCTGGAGCTGGCCCGTGCATCGGAGGCGGGCGGGCTCTACACTTATGGCTGCCACAGTGGCTATCCAGTGGAGTTCCCTCTGGACCGACACTTGTTTGAGTTTATCAGGCACTTCGTCCCGCCAGGCCTGGAGGAGAGTGACTCACGGGTTGCTGGAGCCTGTCGTCGACTGGAGCGGGCGATCTTGGTGGGCTGAGACAGCTTGCACAGAATTGTCCTTTGTGGCTTCCCGAGTTTCTCTGTGGAATACTGGAGGCAGAGTCAGTTTCCCAATGCTGAGTGCCTGGGATTCTTCAACAGAGCAGACCAGTTCGGAGTCCGTGCCAGAGTGATGGCTCCCGCTTTCTGGGATTTACATGGACACCATCGAGCAGAGACAGAGGGCAGTCTAGGATTAACACTGGAGCCATCAGGGCTGGAGTATGCCAGGGAAGGCTATGACGACCACAGCCTTTTGTCCGGGATTCTACGACAGACCGCCGTTGGCTGGTATGGCCGCTGGGTGGTGATTTTGTCACACAGGTATCTCCAGGGAGCTACTGAGTGGTTGATGGGTATAGTACACCACTACCGGGTGCTGCTAGACCGGGCTGATATCCGATATGCTGTGACTGCGGCTCTGTATGGGTATCCTTGCTACAGAGGACTTCTACAGGCGTTGACAGAGCGCTTCAACCACAGGTGGAACACCGTGGCAACGGCTGAGGGAGAGACCTCGTTAAACCTGTGGTCCCTATGTAGGATCTCTGGGTTGCCGATCAGCGGCGAGGGGTACGAGGAGGTAGTGCTGGATGACCTCCACCGTAGCCACACTGACGGACATGGATGATACCGGGTTCCATACAACTACCGGTATTTCTTGAAGACCTGGAGGGACTTGGCCCTGGCTGGGAAGGAAAGAGCGACGCAGACTCCCCGGGTGCCGCTGAACGCGTGGATTCGCCACTTTTATGACAGACCCTTTTGCTTTCACCAGGAGTTCGCAAGGGACCAGACCCCCTGGGAGGAGTATATAGAGGTGGAGCTGCGCTTCCGGACATACACGAGGTATATCTACGCACCATAGAAGGGGTGGAACCCCCAGAAGCTGTCGGACGTGACCCACCTGGTCGCGTACTTGGCATACTGGTTGGCAACGTTTGTGGTCCCCCATGGGGAGGATGGCCAGCTGAGAGTAGAGTTGTTGTGCCCTGCGTGCCAACTGGCAGAGCAACGGAGGCTGGCCTTAGCCCCAGTTGCTTTGGCTAATATTTATCAGGGACTGGGGGTGCTGGCGGCGCACCCGACGCCACGTGAGCAGAGCATGCTTCTGCCGACTCACTACCTCACTATAGAGGCTGGGCTGCTGTTCCCAGGGTTGGTGTCTCGCGGGTCCGTAGCGAACCAGGCGGCACCTTTGTTGTTTAGCTTCACCGGACAGCCAGATGGGGACGCAGTTGTACAGCTGGAGGAGGCTAGGAGAGTTTTGTGTTACTTGCCCGACAAGGGCGAGGAGGGTATTCCCTTTGACGGTGCCATGAGAGACTCCCACCTGATCATGGTGCCTTCGGATGGTGGGGCGGCCTGCGCTCTACATTACCAGTAGGAGCCGGACGCGTCATTGTACACAGAGTGGCTGATGAGCACCCGACCAGCGGTGCTACCTTTTCACCGATCTGTGACGAGCTTCTTAGAGCCGTACTACCTGCATAGGTTCACTCGGAACTTCGGGTACGACCAGGGGATCCCGCCGAACCAGGAGTTTCCTTTGGTGGGTTGTCAGTACAGAGGCCGGGACACCCACTTGCTAGCCGCTGCGTGGTGGGACTTTTACTGTCACTGAGAGCCGGAGCAATTGCCGACGCTTGTGTGATGCGCTCGACACCCGTCGTTTAAAAATGCCGTCCCACACAAATTTCACAATTTATACAACCGCACTCACTCACTTAAATGATTTTGAAAATACAAGTAAAGTGGTAAATACATGTCGATCCCACGGGGAAGGAATATAATCTTTATAGATCATGAGTTGGAAAATATCCTTATGTTTTGAAAACCGATTTACTTTTGAGTGCGATTAAAACTAAGGGGAATTAAATTGCAATTTTGAAAACTTAATTAAAGAATATGAGAGGAGTGAAGAAGAGAAATTGGAATAGGTGAAAAGATGAAAATTTCAACTTTGCATAGATGAACATTTGATTTCTTTGAAAGTGAAAGCATGCAATATGAAATGAAATTACAACTTTGAATAACAAGAGATAAGTTAAAGAAATTTAGCCAATTGATGAAGAACACTGTCGTTTCCTCGCCGAGCCTTTGATGAAGATCGCTCTGCCTTGGAAGTCAACGCCGTGAGATGATTGGAAGATGACTACCGCTTTGGGTGTGTGTGAAGAAACCGTGAAGAAAGAGGTTTGGATGAATAGAAACAAACACAATTTGAAAATACAACAGAATTCTATTGAAATAGAGGGTTGGAAAAAATAGAATAACTTAAAATCTAGAAGGAATTAGAAGAAGTGGACTAAATAAAAGTTGTAGAGAATGAAAAGTTGAAGAACTTTGATGAATAACACAGAAATAGAAAATGAAAGGAAGACAGTGAAAAACTTGAAAAGTCAAGACCTATTAGTTCGGATGAACAGTAACATGGCAAAAATCAGAACAATGAAAAAATAATTCTAACACAAAAACTAAGCAGAATTTGGAGAAGTGGTAGAAGAAGAAAACTTAGATCTACAAGTAAGGAACAACTTTCATGAAGAACTCAGAGTAAACATATGATTGGAAAGACTTCCAAATGAAGAAATGGCAGGAGGTATCAACTCAGATGAATAGTAACCACGTAGAACAGCACTTAAGAAAATTGGAAATAACTTTCAATCTAAAAGGAATTGGAAGAAATGATAGAGAGAGAAGTTGAAGAACACTTAAAAAGGAACAACTTTCGTGAAGATAAGAAATTAACATAAGGATCACACAAGCTTGCAAATTGATTATGAAAAGCTACAATTGGCTAAGAGTACAATGAAAGTATTCAATACAAACTTAACACAAACTTCAAAACTTAAACATAAAGCTCTTAAAATCTATCCCTACCAAAGCCACAGAGCAAGAACTTGAAGAACACTTACAAACTTGATCAATCCATGGCTTACTACTCCTAGTTATCCTCTCTTCCTAACCTCCTAACAACCCCCATTACAATGAAAGCCCCCCCCCCTTTTATAGGGTGTTCAAACAACAACCCTATTCCATATGAACACTTTACCAATGTGAACAACCAATTACTACATTTGTTGACTCCAAATTGTGTGCCAACATGTGTTGCACACTTGGCTATTTTTTTCTGATTTTTCTGCAATTTTGTTCATTTTTTCAAGCCCTTTTTCCTTCTCTTTCTCTCACTTTCTCTCTCCTCCTGCCGCGTGCGCCGCCCACGTCAACGCAGTGCGCCCCCCACGCTTCTGCCGCGGTGAGCCGCCCGTGTGCCCTGCCCGTGGGCGCACTGCACCGGCCGCCTTCTTGTCTACCGCGTGGGCACATTGCACCGCCTTTCTGCACATACACACATATACTAATTGTAATATATATATTGCTATAAGAAAAATCCTAAAAAATATCTAATAACTGTTATTATTATTATTTTTTATTTTCTTTTTGATCAAGTCCAAAATTATTTTTTTTATTTTCATAATATCTATATAGATATATATATATATATGTATATATTATGTATATAACTTATTAAGGCCTTAAAAAATATCAAATAAATTTATTTTATTTATTTTATTTCTTTTATTATTTTTTATTCTTATTGAACAAATCCTTGGGCTTTTTGGCCCATTTCAACGTACATTATATTTTCTTATTTTTCTTATTTTTATTATTTTGAATGCTTGTTAAATAAGGAAATATCTTTATTAAAATCATTTAATTACAGAAAATTAATTATTTTACTATAAATTAAAAGTAAGTGTGATAAGTGTATATTTATTATTATTAAAGCCCATAAATAATATAAATAACATGAATTAAGATGAGAAAATACACACTTATCACACCCCCCAACTTACTCATTGCTAGTCCCTTAGCAATGCAAATAATCTCAAAATGTAAGGACTAACAAGAGTTTACAAAGTTCATGCCTCATTCCAGATCATCGTTCATAGAATCTAGTAAAGATTAGGAATCTGAAATCATTATCTCATACTAGCCTTGTGTAGGAAATTCAGGTACATGATCAAGAATTCTAATCAAAATTCAGTAACACTTGTGCGTGTGAAATGGTAAGTCTACAGTGAACATAATTGCGTCCCCCATTTGCTATTACAAGCAAGTGTCATTCAATTCTACACTTCTTAATCAGAGCATTCAGCATACTAGCTTTTTGTCTGCCTTAGTGTTATGTCCCGGTTAGGATATATATATATATATATTCTCTTTTTTTTCTTTTTTTTCTTTACACACATGATGCTGCACTACCCTTCACTGTTTTACGCGAACCTCAACACGTCTTAAGTAAAGTAGGCCCAGTTACACAGATCAAGGTTACCTTTTCCTTTTGACGCGAACCTCAACACGTCTTAGGTGAAGTAGGCCCGGTTACTCAGAATCAGAGCATTTTTCATGGTGTTTGTTTTTTTTTCTCAATTTTTTCAATTATGCTTTTGCACTAATTTTGAAAGATAACTTGGCAGAAAGCCAAAGATCTCTTCTTTAAGAAGTGCTGAATATCAGACAACATACCCAAAATAGCAGAAGGCTTGTCCCCTACTTGTTTCATTAGCGTGCAACGTGATTGTATTTTTCTAAAGTGCACATGAACTTTAAAGAGATTCTTAAATCAGTTTTCCATGGCTAGATTAATAAATTGTCCATCATCCTTTTCCCTAGTCTTTTCTATTCCAGAATTACTTTTCCTGAGACATGAATCAAGAAACTCCAAATGGGGAAAATTATGGTTGAGCGTGACAATACAAGATAGCAAGAAAAAATTTTACTCCCCCCCCAACTTAAATGACATTGCCCTCAATGGCATAAACAATAGAGAATAATTGAACAATGTAGATGAGAAGCGTATGAAGGAACAGGACAACCTGATAGAGGTGGGCTTCGAACATTGTGGCTTTTGAGGAAAAGGTGGTACTTGACATGTCACGGCTTGGCGTAGCAGAGCAGTAGAGTAAGTAATCTCCTCTCTCCCCCTAACTGATCGGTTATTCACACCTGCAAAATAAAAACACATGAAAAACCTGGGTGGCCTCCCAAGAAGCGCTAAATTTTATGTCGTCAGCCAGACACAAGGTAGATCACTAACCAACACGTGGCATTCAGAATGAGCCACCACGTGATCTTGTCTTCCTTCAAATTCCAGCCCTTATGCCATTGGAAGGCAAGAGAAAACATGTACGGACCGGGGCTAGAAAGAGGCAGGACTCGCACATTATGGATTTTAACGTTAACCCTGTATGTGAGCCAGTTTTCAGTTTTAGGGATCCAGAAATGATCAATGGGAAATTTGTCAAGATCGAAGTGGAACCCTTGCACCATATCAATCCCTTGGTCCCCTTGTCATGTATCATCTCTCCCGACGAGCCCTTTAGGAACGACTTCCTCCGTGGTAACTTGTTCAGGACCTGGTAGCCTAGGAATAAGATTGTCATCCTTAGCCACTTTCCTCTCAGTAACAGCCTCTTGAGCTTTAAGAGCGTTGATCAACTTGTCTGCCTGAGAGGAAGTCAAATCAAAGGTGAATGTGGTTGGCACATCCCCCTCAGGTCCTAGAATCTCAAATTGGAGAGGCTTGACTGACAGGGGAATCAAAGTAGAAGGAAGCACTAACTCATCCACAGATTCAGACGTCATTAGAGAGGCTTTAGGGGTTAGATCAAATAGAAAAGTTTCGAATGAAACCCCTTCATCACACTCCTCACTCATCTGAGGATTATTAACCAAATTTCCCAATAATGGGGTGGATAGAGGAAATGTAAATGATTCCAGCCCAACCCTTTCATCATAGATCATATCAAATGTGAATTTCTCTAAGGCAGGCCCATCATCACACTCCTCACTAATCCCAAAATTATCAATCAAATTTTCCAGAGATGGGGTCGGTAGATGAAATGTAAACTTTTCTAACAAGGCCCCATCATCATGTTCTTCCAGGGAAGGAGGATATTCAGGATATTGTTTCAGTAAATCAACAAGATTATTATTAACAAAGTAATCCTCCTCGTTATTGATTTCCTCAATTGAGTTGTTTGGGCCATTATCTTTTACAGTACTATTCTCAATCTCAAAACATTCGTAGAATGGGGTGATATGATCATCATTATCATTGAAGCCACCCCTTTCTTCCTTTCCTTCCTGCATCATGGTATTACGTGCGCACTCCCCCTCATTCTCAATAGTGATATCGTGAGCCAAAATGACAGGCAGAATACTATCATCATCATCATCATTCACATATTGAGGGGGTTGGTGTAATGTTGAAGGAGAGGGTTGATAAGTAGACTGAGAGTACATGTTTTGAGGGTCAAAGCAGTGGCCCGGTGAATCACTCCTAGTATCCATGTTGAATCTGAAATCTGGGTGAGATGAGTTGAGGACACAGGGGCCGCCCGTGGCCTTCTTGGGGTGAAAGTGTAGACAAATGGGTTTGGATTGTTTGGTCCATCCAAAGAAAATTTAGGTGATTGCTCCAGCCAGACGTAGAATTATCGGAAAGGGTATCACACTGGCATGGAGAGAATCCTAGGCCATTTTTGACCTGTGCTCGGATGACTGGAGAGAGTCGGGCAATAGTAGGACATTCACTCACATGATGAGTGAGACTGGCACAGAATTCACAAGCTTTCGTGAAAGTATGGATTGAATTTTCAGCCTGTTTGACATGTCCTACGGATTGTTGATGAGATGAGATGGAGGCACGGTTTATCAAATTTTCACTCAAAATTTCAAACAAATCATACGCCTCATCTTCACCTTTACTCAAAAATGCCCCTCCACAATATATGTCCACCATTTGCCTATCATAATCGGATAACCCCTCATAAAATGCAAATATAATTTACCATTTGGGCAACCCATGGTGTGGACATTGACTTACTAAATCCTTAAGTCTCTTCCAAGATTCATGAATTTACTCTCCCGGACGTTGAGTAAATCCTGTAATCGCCCTTCTCATCATGTTGGTTCGGCCTATGGGGTAATTTTTTTTTCAAAAATTCTAACTGCATAGCTTCCCAAGTCCTGATAATCTTTCCAAAACTCCTTAACCAACATTTTGCTTTATCTTTCAATGAGAATGGAAATAAGATCAACCTAAAGGCATCATCATTAAAATTCTGAATTTTAATCAGGGAGCAAACTTCTAGAAAACCATTTAGATGCCTATAAGGATTTTCATTGAGATTCCAATAAAAAGATGGGAGCATCTGGATGAGACTAGGGCGAATCTCATATTGATCAACAAGAATGTCAGGGAGTTGAATACATGTTGAGGGATTGTAAGTAGAAGGAATAAAGTGCTTCAGCATAGGCGCGGGTTTGTTATTTTATTTTTTTTAAAATTTTTTTTATGCAAATACAAACAAATTAACACAAATTATCTAATGACCTAGATGCGACTCACACCTACAAATAGGGTTTCACAAAGTAACTAAAGTGCAACTGAAGTTCACCCTCAATATTTCCACCGGCCAGGTAAGGGGTGTGGTAGTGGGAGGCTTCCCCTACTTTCGTAGGGACCTAATTATGTCAAACCACTAGCCCGCTTAAGGCGTTTACCGTCCGACCGTCTTGCCTTAGGCACCGATTTTCACAAGAGGGTAAACTCAAATCGTACTAAAATCACAGTGTGATCCTAGGGCCAATGTTTACTGACTTTTATTTAAGGCGTAGGTCATGCAAAGATACAAGGGAAATGTGGTTTGTGGGTTAAGGAAGGGTGATGAAATCCCCACCTTATGTTATTTAAAGGTAGTGCCCTTAGAATATTTTGAAATGAAATGCTCACCATAATTTCAAACAAGGGATTCTTATGCAATATGCATGCCATAATCGGATAAGTAGAACGTACCTTGCCCCTCGCAATCTTCCAAATGCAATGACATGAATTAAACAAAGAAAAATTTTATGCTAAATGATGCATGACCTAGAACATGTTGTGTGATTTCTAATCTTGAAATGATTTTTTTTTATTTTGGTGCAAGTATTTTTTTTATTTTTAATTAATGAACCTATCTAGCTAGCACAAAAATTTCTTTTGTTTTGATTTGTTATAGAGTTTTCAAGAATTTTTCAGATTTTTGTTTTAAATTTTTCAGAAATTGAAAAAACAGAACCTATTCCTGCGTTTCTGCCCTTTAGCTTCATGTATGAGTTTCCTCTTTCCTTGATTTTTTTTGAGTTATTTTCTTTTTCCTGCAAAATAAAAATAGCAAAATCAATATACAAATATACAAATCAAACACAAGAATATCCCAACATTCAAAAATTCCTCCCCGGCAACGGCGCCAAAAATTTGATGCGCTCGACACCCGTCGTTTAAAAATACTGTGCCACACAAATTTCACAATTTATACAACCGCACTCACTCACTTAAATGATTTTGAAAATACGAGTAAAGTGGTAAATACGGGTCGATCCCACGGGGAAGGAATATAATCTTTATAGATCATGAGTTGGAAAATATCCTTACGTTTTAAAAACCGATTTACTTTTGAGTGCGATTAAAACTAAGGGGAATTAAATTGTAATTTTGAAAACTTAATTAAAGAATATGAGAGGGGTGAAGAAGAGAAATTGGAATAGGTGAAAAGTTGAAAATTTCAACTTTGCATAGATGAACATTTGATTTCTTTGAAAGTGAAAGCATGTAATATGAAATGAAATTACAACTTTGAATAACAAGAGATAAGTTAAAGAAATTTAGCCAATTGATGAAGAACGCCGTCGTTTCCTCGCCGAGCCTTTGATGAAGATCGCTCCGCCTTGGAAGTCGACGCCGTGAGATGATTGGAAGATGACTACCGCTTTGGATGTGTGTGAAGAAACCGTGAAGAAAGAGGTTTGGATGAATAGAAACAAACACAATTTGAAAATACAACAGAATTCTATTGAAATAGAGGGTTGGAAAAAATGGAATAACTTACAATCTCGAAGGAATTAGAAGAAGTGGACTAAATAAAAGTTGTAGAGAATGAAAATCTGAAGAACTTTGATGAATAACACAGAAACAGAAAATGAAAGGAAGACAGTGAAAAACCTGAAAAGTCAAGACCTATTAGTTTGGATGAACAGTAACATGGCAAAAATCAGAACAATGAAAAATTAATTCTAACACAAAAACTAAGCAGAATTTAGAGAAGTGGTAGAAGAAGAAAACTTAGATCTACAAGTAAGGAACAACTTTCATGAAGAACTCAAAGTAAACATATGATTGCAAAGACTTCAAAATGAAGAAATGACAGGAGGTATCAACTCGGATGAATAGTAACCACGTAGAACAACACTTAAGAAAATTAGAAAAACATTCAATCTAAAAGGAATTGGAAGAAATGATAGAAAGAGAAGTTGAAGAACACTTAAAAAGGAACAACTTTCATGAAGATAAGAAATTAAAATAGGGATCACACAAGCGTGCAAATGGATTATGAAAAGCTACAATTGGCTAAGAGTACAATGAAAGTATTCAATACAAACTTAACACAAACTTCAAAACTTAAACATAAAGCTCTTAAAATCTATCCCTACTAAAGCCACAAAGCAAGAACTTGAAGAACACTTACAAACTTGATCAATCCATGGCTTACTACTCCTAGATATCCTCTCTTCCTAACCTCCTAACAACCCCTATTACAATGAAAGCCCCCCCCCCTTTTATAGGGTGTTAAAACAACAACCATATTCCATATGAACACTTTGCCAATGTGAACAACCAATTACTATATTTGTTGACTCCAAATTATGTGCCAACATGTGTTGCACACTTGGCTATTTTTTTCTGATTTTTCTACAATTTTATTCATTTTTTTCTAGCCCTTTTTCCTTCTCTTTCTCTCACTTTCTCTCTCCTCCAGCCGCGTGCGCCGCCCGTGCGCCGGCTGCCGCCCCTCTCCCTCTTTCTCCGCATGCGCGCCCGCGTCAACGCAGTGCGCCGCCCACGCTTCTGCCGCGGTGAGCCGCCTGTGTGCCCTGCGCGTGGGCGCACTGCACCGGCCGCCTTCTTGTCTACCGCGTGGGCACATTGCACCGCCTTTCTGCACATACACACATATATTAATTGTAATATATATATTGCTATAAGAAAAATCCTAAAAAATATCTAATAACTGTTATTATTATTATTATTATTATTATTATTTTCTTTTTGATCAAGTCCAAAATTATTTTTTTATTTTCATAATATCTATATATATATATATATATGTATATATTATGTATATAGCTTATTAAGGCCTTAAAAAATATCAAATAAATTTATTTTATTTCTTTTTTTGTTTTATTATTTTTTATTCTTATTGAACAAATCCTTGGGCTTTTTGGCCCATTTAAACGTACATTATATTCTCTTGTTTTTCTTATTTTTATTATTTTGAATGCTTGTTAAATAAGGAAATATCTTTATTAAAATCATTTAATTATAGAAAATTAATTAATTTACTATAAATTAAAAGTAAGTGTGATAAGTCCATATTTATTATTATTAAAGCCCATAAATAATATAAATAACATGAATTCAGATGGGAAAATACACACTTATCACTATGCCGGGACGCAGGGGATGGTTTAAGTCCACTACGCCAGGTGGTGGTTTAAGCATAGTCATCAGCACCGACCGAAGGCCTCGACAATCCAGAAATCCGAGGAGACACGTCTCTTGAGAGAGGATCTGCTTCTCATAGCACTAGATGACGGGTATCTGCGGACTCACTTTTCTCGGGTCCACAGAGAGGTAGAGAGGCTGGCGCAGCAGGCGCCCCGGGGGAGCTGAGGCTCTTTTTCAATGGGGTGGAGTGGCAACGGGGCACTGAAGCCCCTTAAGCAGGCGCAGGCGGCGCCTGGAGGTACCAGAGTCCAGGCACCTCGACCCGGGACGTCGAGGACTTGGTGGACCCGGTTTATGGCTGACTGCGATTTCGAGCAGCGGGGTTCGCTGGACCGAGTGCTCACTGAGGGGAGCTTTACCGATACGGTGGTTGACGACTGGAGGCGTCATATTGCCTACGTGATCGGGTCAGCTGGACCTGTGGAGCTCGTGTCCCTCATTCAGTGTGCCTACACCCTGAGGGACGTGAAGGAGGCGGTCACGAAGGCCGCATGGGTTGTGGGTTTGAAGCCAGAGTAGCTAGTTCCTCTGCCACTGACCCCCTTCGTGACTTCAGGTAAGACCTCTTTGTTAGCCTGCTAACCGTGCTTTGTTGTTTTCTAGGACATATGGCTGAGAGATCTTGTATGGCTGTGTTTGGCAGGTTCTGCGGTGGACTGGGATCCCCTCTCTACAGGGACATCTTTTGGGGATGGTGACGGGGCCCTTCAGCACCGGAGGAAGCGCCCCCGGGTGGAGACCAGAGTCAGGGAGGTTGGTGAGTCCTCTCAGGGACCCTCTACCAGGGAGCATATCGAGGCAGAGCTGGCTCTGAGTAAGTGCCATATTCGCCTACTTGCTTTATATTGATTCAGCCTTGACGATTGGCTAACCTCGTGCAATTGGATTCGCTTTTCACAGCGCCACTAGAGACCGGGGCTGATGTGGCCTTCTCACAACCTCAGGAAGTCGACCCACTTCCTGACGAGGGGGTTGATCATGAGATAGATATGGAGGGGCTTCTTTGCATGATGGACGAGACCGCCCCCAATGCTGAGACCTTCCCCAATTTTGACCCATGGAAGGCTTCAAAGGATGCTCAGCCGGGTAAATAATTCTAGAACCGAGCGTGTCATGTTTATGGTTGTATCTATTTCTGGGAGTTGACATAGTTGCTGGTGTCGTGCAGAGGTGGCCGGGACATCAGAGACTGTAGCTTCTTTAGAGTTGCGAGGCGAGCTGCCCCCATCTGTTGTCGGGCAGGAGCCCGCTGCGACCCAGGATGGCTTGGGTAAGTATTCAACTGTTACGGAGGGCATTGCCATTCCATTGTATAGTTACGAGAATGCCGATACTGACTTACTTTATGATGTCCTTCGCCAGGTGAGGATCCAGCCGCCACTCTAGAGATGATTCAGTAGCTGGTCCGTACCGGCCCTTCCGTGTCTCTTCCCTCCTTTGAGTGGGAGCCTGAGGGGAGGAGTGCTTCAATGCCGCTCGGGACCGAGGAAGTGTCTAGCTTGCTGCTGCAGCTGTTGGCGGGGGTAGAGTCAGCTTCCCTGCCAGCTGTGGTGTCGGCCTGCACTATGGGGCTGGTTGGGTCTTCGAGGATGGGACCCTCAGGTACGTGGCTGGAGACTTAATCATTTCTGTTAAGCCTCTCGTTGTTGATTGTCTTCTAGTGCTGAGGTCCCATCGATGTAGTTTGCAGGTATACCTTCGCCTCTAGAAGAAGGTAAGCCACCCCGCAATGGGGCCGAGATGGTGGAGGAGGGGTCCACCGAAGTGGCCCCTGCTGAGGGCGACGAGGAGATCATCAACATCGAAAAGATTTCAGAGGGGAGTGCTCCGGCCGGTGAGTTTTCTATTTGCAACTCTTAGCTGGAGAACCACCCTTGCATCGAGCTGGGTCTGGTGATGACCTTGTTTGCTGTGTTGGCTTGCAGGAGCTTCAGGTTCGGCCACCTCTGGGAGTCCGTCGGGGACCTCGTCGAGGTCTTCAGATGACGGCGGCTCAGAGATGGAGATAGAGGAGAGTTTGAGCTCGAGCTCTTCATCCTCCGAGGCCTCGGCTGGTATGGAGGTTCCGACAAGGACCGCTTCTGGAGGTATGTGGTGGTCCTCTCCGCCTTTATTTAGTGCTTGTATGCTCTATAAGGCAGAGTGCTGACGTTCTTGAGTTACTTGCAGCATCGGATCTTGGGGAGGAGCATGCGTCGGCTCCTGATGAAGGTGGACAGGAGGGGCCTCCTGTCCCACCTGTGCTTGCTGGAGATGATCGGATGGTGGAGGAACAATTGCCCTCTCCAACCCCGGTAGGTGATGCTGTGGAGGCGGAGGTGCATTTGCCTTCCCCGACCCCGACAGGTGATGCCACAGAGTCGGCTGGACTTGCTCCAGGTAAGGAGTCAGGATTTGTCTCCTTCTTTTTGTCAGGTTTTTCACCTTGTTTGTCGAAGGAAGTCTTTCATGTATTACTTACTCCTTT
Source organism: Amorphophallus konjac (assembly GCA_022559845.1). NCBI lineage: Eukaryota > Viridiplantae > Streptophyta > Magnoliopsida > Alismatales > Araceae > Amorphophallus > Amorphophallus konjac. The sequence goes on from CM040129.1 coordinate 45,213,671, forward strand.
TGGTGTTTGTTGGAACTATGCAGGTTCCACTGGAGTGCTAGCTATGTCCGGAGACCTCTCCCTAGATTTAGGGGTGGAGTGGCCTCCATTCGTTTCTCTGCCAGAGCCGTTGCTAGAGGAGAGTGTAGGTGTCGCTCTGCTCCAACGGGCGCGAGGCTACTCACAGAGTGAGCCCCTCCCTTCTCCGGAGGACCTGAGGCAGCGACTACGGGAGTGCACCCAGGGCTATCACGCACTCAAATTTCCACGCGAGCTCTGGATGTCCGGGTTAGCCGAAATCTAGGCCGAGTATCTGCGGCTCCGCGAGGTGCAGGAGCAGAGGTCTCAGAGACTAGCGGCGATCCGGGAGGCGCAGGAGCAGCGAGCTCGGCTCATGTCAGCCATAACTGAGCAGAGGAGTCACGCCGAAGTGACCGCGTCAACATCTCAGGAGCGAGTCGCACAACTGAGGGAGGTGGAGAGTCAGGCTGAGGCCTTGAGAAAGGCCTGGGAGGAGCGGCAGGCAGTCGCCGAGCGTGTCTGAGTCGAGTGGTAGGCGGTTGAGACCACAGCCAGAGCCAGTGCCCAGCTCTTGTCCACCTTGGAGGAGGAGGTTGCAGCAGTGGACTTTCATCTTGCGGCGCTGGAGGGGGCTGAGGCGGAGCCCTGATTATATCTTCCCCGCCTTTTTCTTTTGTCTGGAGTGTATGAATTTTGTTAACCCAAGGGCATGTCTTGGGATCCTTTTAAAGAGTATTAATGACAAATTCCAGCTCCTTTGTTTACTGGGTTGTTCCCTCCCCTTTTTGATGGAATGGAATGATGCGTGTGAACTGACGACCACTTATTGTTAGTCATGCTTGCTTGTCCTACGACACATTGTCATGAGTGATAATAGGGACCGATTTTAAGGAACTCGGTGTTAGAAGATGGTGATTGAGTGTTGGGCAGTAGAGGAAAGAAAGGCTATATGTGGGGGCCGATCCTCCTGGGGAATGAAAGCCCGCATACCGGAGAACCAACGTAGGCTCGTAAGAATGGGGCAACATACGTGGTTTAGGTTGTAGAGGTGATTTTGGAGGGTGTATATTGACCCTGAACTGGATGGTGGAATGTTGGCTAGCATTATGCCGCTAGCCAAGGAATGGAATTCGTATGTGTCTAGGAAACTGGGATTGAGCTGGTTAGACGGCCTAGGCGGACATGGCGACCAAGACCGAAACGGGGAGAGGGACCGAGATTGAAGCTAAGACTGTCACCGGGAATGGGGACTGGAGCTGAAGCCAGCTGGGTGACCTAGAAAGGTGCAATGGTTGGGAATTGGAACTGAGTCAGATAGCCAGCTTGAGAAGGCGTTATAGTCGAGACTGGGACTGGAGACTGGCGGCTGGCCTGTGAAGGCGTTGTAGCCGGAGACTGGAAGTTGGAGACTGGCGGTTGGCCTGTGAAGGCGTTGTAGCTGAGACTAGAAGTTGGAGACTGGCGGCTGGCCTGTGAAGGCGTTGTAGCCAAAACTGGAAGCTGGAAACCGACGATGACTGACCCTCAGGGGTGTAGTGGCCATCATTGTTGTGGAGTGATGTTGAGCTCGCCATCGGGGCGTGTCGTAGCCGGTGGCTTTGTAAGTGAAGAGTGGAGAGGGAGAGAGTTTTTTTTTCTCTTTACCAGCCCTACCGCCCTTACGGGTTTTCACTAGGGCTGGCCCCCTTTAGCTTTTTCCGGTGCGCCCTTGCGAGTTTTCACACCGGGGGGTTACCCGATTTTGCCTAAGGTGCCCTTTCGGGTTTTCACCTTAGCTGGGTTGGTGGCAATTTTTGCCCCCAGTCGCCTCGTAGAGAGAGTTGACTGAGGCCGCCGGGGTATCTCTATTCTTAACCCCATATATATATATATATATATATTGAGACTGTCGTCCATAGCATATTGTAGTCAGGGGACGTAACCTGAAACTGGAAGGTGTGGATGGCCGAATATTGTCCTACCATTGGGAAGGGTTGTTTTTTTTTCGGAACCCTTCAAGCCATGGTGGCAAAGAGCCACTTTGTCATGGCAGGGTATGACTGGAGTTGTGACTAGTGAATCAAGGATTGCATGGGAGTACTGGGACTATGATGAATTGGAGGGCTCTAGATTTGTAGGGTATGTGGGATGTAGGGGCGGAGGATGATAAATGTCTCAGAATGCATTGGGATATGAGTTTACCGAGAGGGTGACTGGAAGCTTGGCTGTCACAGGGACTGGTTAAACTGTGATGTTGAGGTAAGGGCCAAAGGTTGGCCCAGCCAATGCAGGAATAATGCAAGGTTGACTGGGGATTGAAGGGTTTGCGCCGTAGCAATGCAAATGGATTGAGGACTGGCTCTGGATGAAGCCAACGTCCCACTAAGGAATAGGTGGAACGCCGTGTAGACTGGTAGGGAGAAGAAGATTTTCTCGTTATCGGCTCTACCGCCCTTTCGGGTTTTCACGTCGAGGGGTTATATATATATATATATATATATATATATATATATATATATATATATATATATATATATATATATATATATATATATATATATATTGACTTACCTGTAGGCCTGGTAGCTAGACTGGTGCCGGTGCGGAGGCGCCCGTGCTCCCGCGGCGACGGGAATGAGGGCAGGAGATCAATCCCAACGGATGCCTGGCAGTGATTCTGAGGAGCCGAGCTGGCTGGTTGACTTGGAATTGCAGACCGGGAGGACTGACCGGTTAGATCCTTCGCGGGGAAGGACCGGCCTTATTGGTGCTAGCGGCAATGTATAGACTTAGAAGCGATGCATGCACAAGACGATGTACAGACTTGGTCTTGCGACCATAGGCTGTACAGACTTTGAGAAACGATGCATGCACAAGGATGCTAAGTGAGACGCTAAGTGAGACGGATGAAGCATGAAGTGCTGTACAAACTTTGAGAAACGATGCATGCACAAGGACGCTAAGTGAGACGCTAAGTGAGACGGATGAAGCATGAAGTGCTGTACAGACTGTGAGAAACGATGCATGCTCAAGGACGCTAAGTGAGACGCTAAGTGAGATGGGTGAAGCATGAAGTGCTGTACAGACTTTAAGACACGATGCATGCACAGAGACGCTAAGTGAGACAGATCTTAACATGAGACGCTAACTTTGCATATGCATGGACATGCCATTTGAATGTATAGACTTGAGAGATGTTGCACACATGCACAATGAACACGCATCGACCATAAATGCATACAACTGATGAATGAACTGATGCAGTGTATGCATATGGTAGATATTGAACTGATGCAATGTATGCAGTTCACCAAGGGTTGCACCGACAATGTGGCATGCAGCAACTATTAATGCACCGATGCAATGTGCAGGACTTCCACAAACAGGGAAATGCATTGGCTGTACAGACTTTGCATATGCATGGAGAGCAGACGATGTACAGACTTTAAATGCATGAGACAGACGAGTGCACTGACTATGGCTAATGTGAGACACAACATGAGACGCTGGGTGAGACGGATCTTTACAGTGCACCAACAGTGTATTGCACGGAGTATGCGTGGCTAACTGAGAAACAATGCACTGACTTTATACAAAAACTTATGCACTTAGTGTGGAACACTGCATGACCTAGCACACTCATGCATTCTCCACAGAACAGATCAGACATATGCATTCATGTGATGACTCAATGTGTTGTTCTTAGCAAAATAATATGGTGACTCGTTCATGTTGCTATCATTAAAACACCACATTATCATCAAAGCACAAGGGGCACAACAATCTCCCCCTTTTTGATGATGGCAACATAATGAGTCACACTGACTCGTCAAACTATTCTCCCCCTTTGACATAATTAAAAAGGAGATGGTTTGAGACATAAAATTCAGCACACAAATACAGAGAATGAAACATAGTTCACTGAAATAGAGTTCCCCCTTATGATAAGAAAACAGCTCTCCCCCGATCAACTTGCATGCAGAACTACTCTCCTCTTAAAGCAAATAATAGCCTACAATAAGTCTTAAGAAGATTAGACTCTTCTATCATAAAGGGTTATGAATTGGCAACACAACCAATCTGATTTAATTTTGATGTATACCAAATTTGTCAAATTAAACTCAATACTCATATCTGAATCCAAGTTTTAATAAAGGTGAACAAAATAGTCAGATAACACTCAAAATCAATCATCTTTATCTTACACACATGATCTCAATAGCTCCTTTGAAAGTTACACAGATTAGTACTGAGGTTAAACACTTTTACAAGAACATGAGTTGACAGAATTTTTAATATATTTTCATTTGAAGCACATTATATTTTTCCTGAGCAATTTAGGTTGATCAACACCTTTTTACATGAGGCACAACACGTCTCAGGTGAAGTGAGCCAGTTACTCAGTGTGATAACTGTCATTGCCTCTCAACTTCTAGAACAGAGTTAGCAATATAAGTGTCTTTTTGCATGAGAAGACACCTTGGTCAGAGGCCAGACTTCCCAGTTACTCAACACAGAATTGCCATTGCTCTGTCAGGTTCTCAATGATTTTCATTTTAAGTGACTATGACACTTCATGACTTGGGTTCACTCCATTTCTTTGATGGAAAACCCAGTTTCTCAGTGAACAAAGTCATTTCATTACTCACTGATTTTATTTCCTGTCAATTTTTCAAAGTTAATGTTTAACAACAATACTCACTCTATGTATCTTGACCAAAGTAGCCCTGATTTCAAATTTTCAGATATCTGATAAGTGAGTCTAAGGTTTTTATGACACATATGGTTAAGATTTATTAAAGCTTATCATTCAGATATTTTCAATTCATTTAATTACAAATCTTAGAATACATTAATCTTATATCAGTCTGATTCAGTGGTAATTCTTAAACCTATATGATAGGAATTTCTACAAAGTTCTCAGACTTAATTGCATGACATGCAGCTTAAGTTCCTCAGATCGAATACAGACACAGCTGATCAACAATCAACACTAGACACAATCATTCAAACCAGCTAAGAAGAATGTGAAGGATGAGAGTAAGCTGGTGTAAGAGTCAATACAAGAAGGAATATATCAGAAAAGTGTATATCAACAAACAGTAGCTGAGTCTGGAATTCAGACAGATCAGCTGACAGGTAGTAACATGAAGAAAGTTGAAAGAAACTCTTCTTTGACAACTTAATGAATAGAAGGCAGAATCCATTATCAGGAGAGAGTGTGAGGTCACATGAGAGTTATTCAGATAGCTAGACAAAAAGGTTCAATGTGACAGACTGAAGAATTTAAAAATGCTCCCCCTGTCTAGATGCAATGGAATATCCTTTTTAGGTTTTTCAAATGTGCAGTATGCACTACTCTTCATATGTGCAGTATGCAACAAGACTGATAAGGAGAGCATGATGACCAAGCGACAGCAGACAAGCTCCCCCTGACAAAATGCATGATATGCAATGAAGGCACAACAATATGCACTGTGAACATGAGATGCACCGACTATATGCAAGACATGCAGCTACCTATACTCGGTGCAATACATGCATCGACTTGAAATGTCTTCTATGCAAAGCATGCGTATGACATTCAGCTATGCAGAATGATTATTCAAACATCAGAGCATTCTTTATTCAGAGAGCACCATGCGAGAGCAATCAACTTTTCAAGATAAATCAATTTAGCACAGACAGATTATTATGATATGTGATCATCTAAAGGGCAGAGAATGTCAGAGAACAGAATTAACACAGGTTTTCAAAACTTACCTAAGTGGTGCACTCCTGGGGGTTTCATTTTTGAGTGCCTTGGTTTATTGACCCCCTTTATTCCATTCCAAGGCACACCTGCAACAGCTGAATCATTTTACACAGGCAGGTACCCAAGAAGTCTTGGGTCCTGAATTAACAGTGACACTCCTAGTAGGTTTTCTCAACAAATTTTTAGCTTGTTTATCATCACAACACATGATATGACAATTATGCATAGAATGCCCTACCTGTCCACAATAATGACATGATGTAACAACCTTTGAGTTCTTTTTGTGAACAGGATTATAATCATGGAATCTATGTGGATAAACATGGAAATTTCTGTTACTTACATGAAATTTTGGTTTACCATAACCTTCCCACCAGCATTCTGAAGTTCGGTGGCCAAGTTTTCCACATTCATAACATACATGAATCTTTTCTTTGATAGCAGATTTATTTCTACCAAAATCATTTCTGTTTGCAGGGAATTTGGTAATTTCAGAATTAAATTTCTTTCCCTGAACATGCCAACAATCTTTTGCCCTATGGCCTGGCTTCCCACAATTGAAGCACCTACCACGCTGATTTATGACAACAGATTTATTCTTATTGATAACATTCTGATGGACATGATTAACATGAGGATAGAATTTTCTCTTGCCTTCAGCTGACCAGCACTGAACAGCAACATGTCCCATTTTTCCACAATTATAGCAATGAATTTTCTTTTCCCTAGAGACATGCTTTCTTACCTGATTGTTTTGTTCAATAGTTAAGTCATCCTTTTCCATCAAATTACACTCATGCATCAGATGACCGAACTTGTTACAGTAATGACAGATCATTTTCCTTTTAGATGCATGTGAGTGTGTGGGTAGAACATGCAAAGTGGGGACAGGAACATGTTGGTTCTTTTCTTTTTGTTTTTCTGTTGTTTTCTTTTGAGCAGATAACTAAGAACCAGGAAGGTTCTGAGGGCTGTGAGAAGTTGAGCTGGAAACAAAAGAAGGTTTAACTTTGTTTTTAAAACTCTTCTTATTTGAAGGGTTATAGCCCAACCCTTCCTTCTGAAAATTAGCCTTTGTTCCTAGAATCTTGTCCAGATTATCTTTTCCGTCCACAAATTTTGACAAGGAATTAATCAAATCCTTAATTTCATTTTCCAGAGAAACGATGTGTATTTCATAACTGACAATCTCTTGTTCATTGCAATTTACACATTTGTTTAGCACCTTGTTTGCGATTTTATATTTCTCAACTTCTTGTTCCATATTTCTTAATTTTTCAAATTCTTCAATGTAAACAGATTTTCCTTTTTCTAAGAAAGCAAGTTTCTCTGACATAGCAGTGTTCAACTGCTTCAATCCTTCAACCTCTTTAGTTAATTTGTCATTTTTTGATTTCAGATTTTCAGTTTCTTCAATCAATTTTCATTGAGCTCATTTTATCATTCAGCTCTTCCTCTATATGTTTAAGCTATAGAGTCTTGTTTAACAGATCTCTATTTTCTTCCTTTAGGGAAACAATTAACTCCCTCTGCCATTCTAAATTTGAGTGAAGATTTTCATTTATTTCCTTGAGAAATGGACACTCATTGCATGCAGATTTACCAGAACATATTGTTTGAGCCTGGAGTTTTTCACATTGCTTCCTAAGACATTCATTTTCAGATTTTAGAACATCCAATTCAGAGCTAACACATTCAAATTCTTTCAACAGTTTTTCATTTTGAACTAAATTCTTAAAATGAACCTGATCATCATCAATCGAGCTAAGTTTTTCTTTTAGTTCAGAAATTTCACATACAAGTTCTTGATTTTCTTCTTTGAATAAGCCAATTTGTTTCTTAAGCACTTGGACTTCAGACAAGCATGCATCATAGGACTGTTTTCGTTTTAAGTAATTTTCACATGAGGACTCTGAACTATTTAGATCAATTTTCTTTTTCAACTTTTTATATTGTTTTCTTAACATCTCATGTGACTCAAGTAACTCACCATATGCACCCTGCCAATCATCTAAAGTATAATTCTCGAAGAGGTTTACCTCATCATCATCCTCTTCTTCATTTTGGCTGCCACTTTGATTTCTTCCGTTAGCCATCATGCAGCTGTCCTCATTTCTCCTCTGAGCTAGCTTCAGGTTATCCAGAATGTCATTAGCGGACTTGCAGTCATAAAAAGAAGAATGTAGGGCCTTATCAGTAGCTTCTTTCATTAGATTCAAAACTCTCTGATTCTCTCCATGCCTTGATCTATGACTGTCAGTCCATTTAGATTATTTTTTTGGTAGTCTGTGAGGAACGTGTGAGATTAACTTCCATAGATCCGGATCAATCAGTTTCACAGAGTTATGGAGATTGCTAACCCACGAGTTAAAATCAGAGCCATTGAAAACCGGTGGAGAACCCATGAAATAAATCGGCAAACAGATCAATGCACTAGAGGGTAAGTTCAATAATGCACCAAATATGACAGGATCCTCTGCAGATCGTTGGATCTGATCAGTCCGAGACCCGCTCTGATACCAATTGTTGGAACCGGTGCGATGGATTCAGAGGGGGGTGAATGAATCTCTCCTTTAGAAATTTGCCTAATTAAAAACTATAACCAGATACGACAGTGGAATCAAGACTAGTTAAGCTATACAAGATAAGAAGGACAATGATTGTCTTGAACAAACAGTTGAGCTGCAAGAGTGCAGACTTCTAAGCAAACTTGCGTTATTAACTGAACTCAATCAAGTGAACGAATGAAACTTAGATGCTCAGATGACTTGAGTGAATTTTACACTCTCCAGAACCAATCTTCAAATAAACAATATGAAATAAATTCTTCGCTAGATAAACGATTCAGATCGAACCTAAGCATACATCTAGCGGATCAGAATAGACACTCAAACCACGATGCAAGAAGAGTTTTTAGGTGGTTCGGTCCACAGACCTACGTCCACCCCTCACTCCAAACCGGAGTGAGGCTTCCACTAGCAACAGCTAGAACCGCAGACTCAGTATGTAAACAAATGCTGCCTAACAGCTTGACCAGGGGAACAACCTCCCCTCTTCCTCCAGACTGGAGGGAAACCACTAGTGACTACCCGTCACTAGCAACCAGAGATCGAAGTCTCTCTTCCTCCAGACTAGGAGGGAACCCACAGGTAGCAACCACTACCTGCAAACCCGGAGTCAGAGACTCCCTTCCTCTGAGATCAGAGGGAACCTACAAGTGACACACCGTCACTTGCAACCGGAGATTAAAATCTCCCTTCTCCTGAGTCCACAGGAAGAACCCGACCTCAAACCAGAGAATCGGAAGAACAACGGTGAATAGATAAAAAGAAAAACAAGAAATGAAAATACACCAATCAGAAAGCTGGAAATGAAATCCACAAAGTGTAGCTCGCCAAGGAGCAATCTGGCATGGATTTGATCCAAATACCAGAAGAACAAATCTTCAAAGAAGGCTTCAGTTCTCTACACTTCTCCCTCTTTTTCTCTCGATCTTCACAAGCTCTCTCTCTTTCTCGTTTTCTTCTGCGACTTCTTTCTTCTCCACTCTGCTTCTCTTTTCTTTTTCCACTCACTGTCTACTCTTCTCTCTATTTTTCTCTCGATCCTCACGAGCTCTCTCTCTCTCTCTCCTTTTCTTCTGCAACTTCTTTCTTCTCCTCTCTGCTTCTCTTCCTCTTTCTTCTTCTTCTTCTTCTCTATTTCTCTTCTTCACTCTTTTTCTTTTTCTTCTGGATCGTGCAGGCTCTCTCTCTCTCTGCTTCTGCTCTTTCTATCACAATCTCCTTCTCCTGATGGAGAAGTCTTCATTTTATAGCAGCACCAGCAGGAGCAACACTGGGCGTGTGATTCCCACGCCTTCACGTCCAGAAGGTTCCTCCACGTGTCATCATCCTGTCAGCCCTTTCAGCCTCGGATCACGTGCCAGGCATCTGCCAGTTTAATGACAGAGTTACTTCAGTCGATCAAGCAGAGATAAAACATTATGTACTGACTTTATGTATGTATAAAACGACCAATGTATAGACATGTCACAAGGGAGTGTATAGGCTTAGTGTGCATGCGAGAACGATGTACAGACTTGACGTTTACGTTCATGAGAAAACAATGTACAGACTTGTTGTGCCTAGAGTTTAAGCATGGATGCACAATGCACAAGCTAAGTGTGTGCATGTGTGGACTTTGAGTGCATGCGACAGCAATATATAGACTTTGAACGCGTGCAATGCAGCAAGGTAATGTATAGACTTTATGTGCAATGTGCAAATGATGCACACACATAGCGGCAATGTATAGACTTAGAAGCGATGCATGCACAAGACGATGTACAGACTTGGTCTTGCGACCACGGGCTATATAGACTTTGAGAAACGATGCATGCACAAGGACGCTAAGTGAGACGCTAAGTGGGATGGATGAAGCATGAAGTGCTGTACAGACTTTGAGAAACAATGCATGCACAAGGACGCTAAGTGAGACGCTAAGTGAGACGGATGAAGCATGAAGTGCTGTACAGACTTTGAGAAACGATGCATGCACAAGGACGCTAAGTGAGACGCTAAGTGAGACGGATGAAGCATGAAGTGCTGTACAGACTTTGAGACACGATGCATGCATAGAGACGCTAAGTGAGACGCTAAGTGAGACGGCTCTTAACATGAGACGCTAACTTTGCATATGCATGTACATGCCATTTGAATGTATAGACTTGAGAGATGTTGCACACATGCATAATGAACACGCATCGACCATGAATGCATGCAAATGATGAATGCACTGATGCAGTGTATGCATATGGCAGATATTGAACCGATGCAATGTATGCAGTTCACCAAGGGTTGCACCGACAATGTGGCATGCAGCAACTGTTAATGCACCGATGCAATGTGCAGGACTTCCACAAACAGGGAAATGCATTGGCTGTACTGACTTTGCATATGCATGGAGAGCAGACGATGTACAGACTTTAAATGCATGAGACAGACGAGTGCACAGACTATGGCTAATGTGAGACACAACATGAGACGCTGGGTGAGACGGATCTTTACAGTGCACCAATAGTGTATTGCATGGAGTATGTGTGGCTAACTGAGAAACAATGCACAGACTTTATACAAAAACTTATGCACTTAGTGTGGAACACTCCATGACCTAGCACACTCATGCATTCTCCACAGAATAGATCAGACATATGCATTCATGTGATGACTCAATGTGTTGTTCTTAGCAAAATAATATGGTGACTCATTCATGTTGCTATCATTAAGACACCACATTATCATCAAAGCACAAGGGGCACTACACGCCTTAGTCTGGCTGGCGCACAAATTCATGTTCCGGTGCATAATGTAGCTTCATGTGTTTGCCGTTGAGAGGCGGGAACGGTCTATGACCTTTGTGATCAACAACTGTGTAGGCCCCACCCTCATAGACATTATGGATGATGTATGGACCTCACCAATTTGGCTGTAGTTTTCCACTAGAGTGCCCTGCCATGACCTCTTTTTCTTTGATCATGACGAGGTCACCTTGCTTGAAAGCCCGCTGCTTGACGAGCTTATCGTAGGCCCGAACCATGCGAGCCTGGTATACCTGCAGGTGTTTATAGGCTTCGAGTCGCTTTCCTTCGAGATCGGCGAGCTCTTCTAGCCTTCTCCGGTACTCATCTTCATCAATGCTGGCAAGGCCGGTGTGGATTGCCGCACGATAGGAGGCTAACTGGACTTAGATGGGGATAACTGCTTCTGCCCCGTAAGCGGGGGAGAACAGTGAGCACCCCGTGGGGGTTTTGTAGACCGTCAGATAGGCCCATAATGCTTCGAAGACCTTTTCACCTCAATCATGTTTTTGGTGGCTAACCATCTTAGCCAGGAGCTTACATATGGTTTTGTTGAAGGCTTCCGCCAAGCCGTTAGCTGAGGGTTGTAGACCGAAGAGATTCTCCAGTCGATATGGAATTTGGCCCCTAGTTGGTATATGTCCTTATTCTTGAATGGTGTCCCGTTGTCAGACACAATGCGACTGGGAGTATCGAATCGGTATATGATGTGGTTCCAGATGAACCTGGCAACCACCTCGCCGGTGACGTCTCGCAAAGGGAGAGCCTCCGCCCAACGAGAGAAGTAGTCAGTGGCGGCCAAGATGTATTTATGGCCCTTGGAAGATAGTGGAAAAGGCCCCGCGATGTCCATACCCCACACAGCGAATGGCCAAGTGGGGGCTGTAGGACGCAGTGGGTTGGGAGGTTTTCTAGGTACTGGGCCAAAGGCTTGGCATTGATGGCACGTACGGGCATACTAGATGCAATCCGCGTACATGGTTGGACAATGGAAGCCTTTGAGCTTGATGTTGTGCTTAATTCGATCTCCAGCCTAGTGCGCGTCGCACAATCCGGAGTGGACTTCCTGCATGATGGCTCGAGCCTCGACGTGGGAGAGGTATCTCAGGAGGATCTACTCATCCTTCTCGTGGATGAGTCGGGACAGGGAGTCGCCGATCAGCTCGTAAGAGGTTGCTCGGAGGAGTAGCTGGACCCTTTGAACTCGGTCAGGGGGAAGCCACCCTTTCTTGAACTTGATGATGGGTGCATGCCAATCATCCTCTTCTGAAGGTGTGTTCTGATCAAGGTCATGGACCTCATAAATGGTGAGACCGGTGTTTTCTTTGAGTGAGCTCGGCATTAGTCTTCTATGCTTGATGACGATGTCGACCTCACCCTCGGGCGGAAGCTTGATGGCCGTGGCCAATTTTGCTAAGGCATCCGCCTGAGCGTTGCTGCTTCTAGGGATATGATCTATTTGGAAGAAATAGAATTTCTGGGCTAGTCTGGTTACGACGGCATGGTATGGAACCAACTCTGGCTTCCGCACGTCGTAGATGCCGAGGACCTGCCGAACTATCATCTGGGAGTCCCCGTAGGCTTTTAGACATTTAATGCCCATGTGGAGAGCCATCTGGAGCCCAATGAGTAGAGCTTCATACTCGGCTTCATTGTTGGTCAGGGACTTCATGAGGGCGCAAGAGTTGTACAAAACTCCGCCCTGAGGAGTCAGGAAGACTATGTCGGCACCTGCCGTAGTGGCTGGATCCTGGTTGCTTCTGGTGATCCCTCGATAAGCACCGTCGAAGTATAGCTCCCAGCAAGGCACACTAGTTGTGAGAGCGCTTTGCACCAATAATGCAAGACATCTCCGCTCTGTTCAATGGGTTGTTGTGATTGAGTAACCAGGGACTCCTCGTCTGGGAGCTCTAAGCTGAAGGGTGAATTGTCTGGCACTGGATGGGCTGCCAAGAATTCAGCCATACCCTATCCTTTGATTACTTTTCTGGGGACATAGGTAATGTCGTACTCCATCAGTAGGAGAGCCCACCTCCCCAGTCTGCCTGAGAGGAAAGGTCGTCGAAGGAGATACTTTAGAGGGTCATGCTTGGATATAAGCTCCACTTGATAGGACAGGAGGTAATGTCGCATCTTCTTAACTGCGAACATTAATGCCAAGCATACCTTCTCCATGGGGGAGTAGCGATACTCGGCACCGATTAGCTTCCGGCTGAGGTAATAGAGGTGCTGATCTTTACCTTCTTCATTAATTTGCGCCAACAGAGCTCCTTGCGAAGCGTCCATGGCCGCAATGTAAAGGATGGGGGGTTTACCCTTGACTGGTGCTCCTAAAACTGGGGGAGTGAGGAGGTACTCCTTGATTTGCTCGAAAGCCGCTTGGCATTCCAAGTCCCATGTAAATGGGGCGTCTTTCTTCATCAGCTTGCTGAAAAGCGCGCATCGACCGGAGAGGTTAGAGGTAAACCTTCGAATCTAGGTCAGCCTCCCCTGGAAGGACCTAAGTTCAGTGATGTTGCTGGGTGGTGGAAGTTCCAGGATCGCTTTGATCTTGCTGGGATCCACCTCGATTCCTCGGTATCTGACGACGAAGATGAGAAATTTGCCGCTGGATACGCCGAAGGCTCATTTCATGGGGTTCATCTTGAGCCCATATTGCCGGAGACGCTCGAAGACTTGGCGGAGGTCGCGCAAATGGTCTTCACGCCTTTTAGTCTTGATGACGAGGTCGTCGACGTAGCATTCGATGATGTTGTGCAGCATCTCGTCGAATATTTTGGTCATGGCCCTTTGGTAAGTAGCACCGGTATTTATCAAACCGAAGGGCATGCGTTTGTAATTAAAAATTCCCTTGGGGGACCTGAAGGCTGTATGGTTCTTGTCTTTGAGGGACATCCAGATTTGATTATAACCGGATGACCCGTCCATGAAAGACAAGGCTTCATGGCCGGTGGTCATGTCGACCATTGTTTCTGTGATGGGGACTGGAAAGTCATCCTTCGGACAAGCTTTGTTGAGTTCCCGGAAGTCGACGCAGATGTGGACTTGACCATTCTTCTTCTTGACTGGAACTATGTTGGCGAGCTAGATCGGGTAGATGCACGGCTCGATGAAGTCGACCTCCACCATTTTATGGACTTCGGCCGAAACTTGGAGCTCCAGCTCATGACATATGCGCCGCTGAGGTTGCTTGACCGGTGCGATTGAGGGAGAAATGGCTAGATCATGCTCCGCTATGGAGGTATCTAGCCCTGGAATCTCCTTGTATGTCCAGGCAAAGCAGTCCTTGTATTCAAGCATGAGTTGCTTGTAGTCCCGCTTCTCTGCCTCGGTGGGGAGAGCACTGACGAATGTAGGCTGAGGGGCTTCATCGTCGCCCAGATTGATCTCCACAAGATCATCGACGGTCGCCTGGCCGCCATCCTCCAGCTCGGGAGGAGCGGGTTGGAGGTCGATGAAATCATCATCATCAGTGTCGGCTTCGTGTATTTCTTGGTTCTCGAAGCCACCGATTGATGCTGAAGGGACCGGAGGGCCGTTGTTGCTGGGATCCGCTAGGGATCGATCTAGGCCACTGGCTTTTGGCCAGCAGTCACCAACTGGAGCTGCTGAGGTCTCCCCAGGGTTGCCTGGCAAAGCTGACAATCTTTCGCAGCTAGGACCAGCAAGATCCCCCCCCCTCATGAGGATTTATTGTACTGGGTCCCTCGACTGGCTGAGACACCAGAGAAGCTTCCTCTGCCCCTTTATCTTGGCAGGGAGGTGAAGAAGGTTCCCCGATGGCCTGAGCCAGGGTTCTGGCTTTAGCGGAGATCGGGATCAGGATTTCCTCTCCCTCCTCCCCGGAGCTGTCGAATTTGGTTTCGACTCTTGTTTGGTCGTCAGCTGGTAGCGCCAAGCCTATGACGTTAACTGGATAGTGGATACGGAAGTCCGATTCCTAGTCGTAACCAAGCCCCCTGGTATCCTTGTGGAAGGACAGGGGTTGCCCCCGGCCCTGGGAAGGGTCCCACAGTCGACGGAAGTATCTTTGTTGGGTAGGAGTTTGCCACATGGGAATGTGTTGCTTCAAACACATTTCTTGAGTATGCGGCGACAGGTCGCCCCACACCTGAACTGCTTCAGGAGTATTGTTGGGTTCTGTGCGCCCCCTCATTGTCTTTGACAATGGTTTTGATGATTCTAATATATTGTGTGTTTTATGCTTAATGGCATCTTCGTGATAAACACGCTAATATGATGATATCTTATTTTGCAGGTAGAATTTCAATGGTCCTTCATGGATACATTTCTGATGTTGAATCATGCGAGCTGTGCATGAGACTGTTGGGTATTGGTTTGATAGTCTGTTGGTAGAATTTCAATGGTCCTTCATGGATACATTTCTAATGTTGAATCATGCGAGCTGTGCATGAGACTGTTGGGTATTGGTTTGATAGTCTGTTGGTAAGATCATTTGATTACATTGGACTGCTTTTGTAGGTCATAATTGTCTAGATCATGTTGCTTTTGTGGATTGCATGGTTGTCTTTGATAACTGAATCTAGCTTTATGGATTAAGCCTTGATTAAATTGTGTGAGCTGATGTGAGACCAATCATGTGAGAATTGCTTGAACATTTTCTTCTAGATGCCTTTCTATAGGCTTGAGGTGGAATTTTGGTCAAAGTCATTTTCGGAACTGATTGTGTTATATGGTGATACAATGCTCAGACCTTGTTGCTTTGCATTTTAATATGCGAACATGCAGGTTGAACACATGTCATAAACATATTTGATGTCAATGTGCATGTGGATAGTTTTCGATTGAAACTGAAATTTAGATTGAACATTGGATCCATGACAGGAATGCATTTCACTTTACTCAAATGCATGCTTTTCACTTGGCTAAGTCAAGTTTTCATAAATGGGTTGAAAATGGCTTCTTCAAGTGCTTTGACTCATAAATCTCATGACTTGAATTTCTTGAAAGAGCAGGTTATTTGTGAAGTTCTTCATTCAAACTCTCAAGGCCAATGTATGAATACATGATTACTTGGATCTAAGTGTGAATGGTATGTTCTAGGTAGTAATCATGATTTGCCTAGTTAATCTGAGTTTTATGAACTCCCTTGATCAACCTTGTTATATGTATTTGAATTGTGGTGCTTTCTATTGATATTACTAATGTTGTTCTGCTGTCAGCAAAAGTGTCGACCCCTAAGGTCGACACTTATTTTCAGAGCTTCTGACATGTGAAGTCGACACTTTCACCAGGGTTCTGTTGTTTTGCTAAAGGCAGAACTCACGGGAAAAAGTGTCGACTTCGTAGGTCAACACTTTCAGGTAAGTTTGCTCAATTCTGTGAAAACAGAATGTTCGTGAAAAAGTGTCGACCTCAAGAGTCGACACTTTTCACCACGAATGTTATGTCTCTTCACAGACCAGAACTCTTGGTGAAAAGTGTCGACCCCATAGGTTGACACTCGTATCTCGATTTTGTTTTTATGTATTCTGGCAGAACTCGTTGAGACGAGTGTCGACCCTAGAGGTCGACACTTTGTCTGCTACGTCCGGATCGGGTTTCTGGATTTGGTTTCGAACCATGGGT
The DNA here is from genome assembly GCA_022559845.1 of Amorphophallus konjac. NCBI lineage: Eukaryota > Viridiplantae > Streptophyta > Magnoliopsida > Alismatales > Araceae > Amorphophallus > Amorphophallus konjac. Next base: position 45,230,332 of record CM040129.1, read on the forward strand.
TTATAGGTCCGATTGGCTTGCCCTTTTACCCCATTACCCCTAGGGTTTCTACCCTTGGTTGGGTGTGGTTTTGAGAGGGTATATGCATGGGGTTTATGGTCTTTTGTGCCTCTATTTGCTACCCTATATGTATGATCCGAATTTGGGGATGAAAAATATCTCCCAAGGGCTAACATTGTTCTATTCTTGCAGGAGAAGGAGAAAGGAGCTGGAGAGGGCTTTCAAGCTATATTTGATCTCTTCCCGTCGAGATTTGGGGCTCGGTGATGAAGGAGATAGCAAGCGGAATGAAGAGATGAATCTGAAGATGTCAATATCACGAGCAACCGCCGACATCGACTTGGAGGTTTGAGGAGTTTGCAAAAGGGAAACACTCTATATCCTTTATTCATCTCTTGGTGATATTTTGAAAGGTTCTTCTGCTAGGCATTTTAGTCTTTAAGCGACTCTTTATGCTAGGTATATGTTGGCCGCAATTTTCATTCGAGAGCAGAGTTTTTGGGCTTAACGCTTTCATTTGCTGAAGGAATGAAGGAGAGGAGGACGCCAAAAAAGCATTCTCTACCGAACTGAAAGCTAGGAGCGAACCATTCTCCCTACGACGCCTTCTACGAGCTTGAGCGGCTTCCACTCTGCGGACAGTTCGTTCAGCGCACCCCGTCATTCCATTGGACGGCCTTCACTGCAGATTTGAGGGGGAATCAATCTTCTCTCATCTCTACTCTTTCATTTGAGCAATAGATTAACATTTGGGCGATTATTGTATATCCTTTATTTTGTTAAACTCGATATACATCGTGTGTTGGCGGAGTTGTATCTCCGCGTGTGTGGGTTTATTATGGAAAAACACTCCCCGTGTGGTGTTGTGTGCGGACGGAGCTGCGACTCCGTGTGGTTGTCGTGTCCACCGTTCCCCGAACATGTGTGTGTGTGCTGCGGTGGCAGCGTGTTGGGGCCAGTCCCCTTGTGGTTATTGCTATGGAAGCAATGTCTGTGTGGTTGGGGTTCGTCCCTGTGTTGCTACGAAAGTAGCGTGTAGTGAAGCCTCACCCGGTTGGGTGAGGGGTGGACGTAGGGAGCCCGTTGTGGTCCCGAACCACCTTAAAATCCCTGTGTCTTGTGTGATTACTTATGTGATTGTCATTTCTTCTATCTCCGTTCACAGGTGCATTATATAGGTTTTTAACTCACTACACTGTCACACGCTACTACCTCCATTATTCGTGTTGAGTGTAATTTCCTTGATTAGTTGCATTAACTATTCGTGTGAGATCGAGAAGTTTGAGAGATCGTCTTAATCTCACTTGAAGTTTTAGTTAATCAACATAGTTAATTTTACTTCAGCTGTAATTGGGTTAGAAAGTTTTAAAATCCGCCATCTCGACAAGGGGACAATTCAACACCCCTTCTTGTCTGCCATCTCTCTGGGCCAACAATTGGTATCAGGGCCTTGTCTCTGATTTTTTAGTCGACCTTGCTGTCGTAGAGTGAAGATCATTTTTATGATGGCTAGTGTAAATGTGCTTCCTGTCTTTGATGGTTTTGATTACTCTGCATGGCTTGGAAAATTTTTGTTTGGATTACTAATACTAATCCGAAGCTTATGAGTCTGATTACTCATGGTCCACATGTTTTGCCCAAAAATGAACTAAAATGGACCGACGAGCATAAAAGAATGAATTCTGAAAATATTTATGTTTTGAATGTTCTTAAAGCTGCAATATGTATTGACAAATTTCTGTTTGTTTCTAATTACAGATCTGCCAAAGAAATTTGGGACGGGCTAATGGAAGCCCAAAAAGAAAATTACAACGATGGTGACTGCTTGGTGGCAAACAATGACACTGAGCGTCAAAGTAAAGAAAGCACCAAGGTATCCTCTGACTCTAATTCTGATGATGAATTAAGCTTTGAAGAATTAATGGATGCCTATGATGAATTGTTTGATATATATAAGGCATTAAAATCTGAAAATAAAAGGTTGAAAAAGAAACATGACAACTCTTCATGTGGGAAATGTATCGAGCTTGAAAAACTTGTTGAATCTCAAATGCTTGTTGAAGAAGAATTAAAAGAAATGATTGCAAATCTTAGATCTGAAAATAAATCTTTATTGGATAAAATTTCAGAACTTCAACATATGGCAAAAGAGAATGAAAATCTGAAAGAATTGAATAGTGCAATGTCTGAAAAATTGCTTATCCTTGAAAAAGAAAAATGCATGTATGTTGATAAATCTGAATGGTTAATGGAGCTAAGACATGAAATTGGAAGATTTAAAAGCGTGAATAATAAATTTGAATGTAATAAAACCATGAATAAAATGGTTCATGAACATGTGAGTTTTCAAAAGAATGAACTTGGACATACCTCCATGACTGAAAATTCACTTGAAAAACTTGCTGAAGAGATTCAAAAATTGAAAGAACGAAATAGTTTATTGGTTGATGAACTCCACATGTTTGAAAAAGAAAAACATGTTGTTGACAATTCTGAAAATCTTCATGTTTTGGAACTAGAAATTGCAAGCTCTAAAACTATCAATTCTCTGTTAAACGAGAAGCTTGCATTGTGTGAAAAAGAAATTGTTGAATCTAACTTACATATCACATCATTGGAAGATGTGATCGAGAATTTGAATGAATCACTGTCATTATGTGATAAGCAAAATGAAAACCAGAAAAAGGATATTGGCTGTTCTTGTGTGCATGCAAAACCCCTCGTTGTCAAACATAATCATGCATCAAGAAAAGGAAGAAATATTTCATGTTATTACTACAAAAAATTTGGTCATGACATGTATGATTATTCTTTGATGGAATTTGATGATAATGAAACATTGAAGTCACAATTGAAAATTGTTGATAAGTCTAACAATATTGAAAAATCAATGAAGAAAAACTTCAATGTTCATTGCTATTATTGTGGATTAATGGTCATGTCTTTGAAAATTATTTCACAAAGAAAAATGATGATGAATGGTTTCTCAAAAAGAATTTCTCGTGTCATTATTGTGGTGAGCTTGGACACATCATGGATAATTGTTCATTAATGAACAATGATGAAAATTGGTCCATGAAAAAAAAATCTTCTCATTGCTTTTACTGTGGCCTGAATGGACACTCAATGGATAATTGTTCCATGATGAGGGCCGATGATGAATGGTATGAGAGGAGAAACAAAAATAAAACTTTTGTTCATGTAAGAACTAATCCCTCGGGACCCAAGATGGATTGGGTACCCAAAACTCCAAAATGAGAATCTGTCTTGCAGGGGTGCCTTGAGAAGGAAGAAACCAATGACAAATAATGATCCTTCAAGGCAGGGAAATGATGAGCTTATCAGGTAATGAATTTGGTATACTGTTTCCAATTGGATTACTTAACCTTGGTAAGAGCTTGAATCTTGAGAAAAACTTGGTACCTCCATTTGAACAGTTTATGTTTCATATTTTGTGAATAAATTCAATTCTTGAATGCTTCATCTTTGACATACATGACTTTTCTTTCATATACACCTCTTACTTCGCTTCTTGCAAATAACAGTTTAGTTTTGAAAGCTTTTTTCTATAGATAAAATCTTTCACTCTTCTAATCACATCCTGCAAATAATGATTCAATTTTGCAAATTCACTTTATATGCTTACTTGCATGATACATTGCACGTATCATACACACATCTTTGCATACTTGTGAATAGAAATTATCTTTGAAACATCTTTTCAAGTTACATGCATATATATACATATACTTCATACTCGTGTGCTTGAATGCCATGATTATCCGGTATATAAAATGGTGTTAGTGGAAGGTTGGATTATGTTCAGTCGGAAGCTTTCACTACGCGTGAGGTGATCTTCGGACCTACGTTCTCCGCCAAGTGCCGATAATCAATCTGTTTAAGTCATTGGAAAGTCACTAGTTGAATGCATGTATATACTTTATACAACCACTTTTGACTCCTTCCATGACTCATTCCTTGCTAAATAAAATTGCATTGATTTAGACATGTTTGTTACATGGCATATATTAAGGGAGATATTTTTTTTTATAACCGTGCACATATTTAGGGGGAGACATTTCTGTGAAAAGACTAATTCATCTTTTACATTCAATACAACCACCCACACAAAATTCACTTTTTGAGATAATGATTCAATCTAATAAGGATTACTATTTTCTACTTTACACTTTTGAGGACTGTTGATTCTATACAAGGAAATCACATATCTCGTGAGGTAATGGTTGTTTACCCCTCCAAAAAGTCGTATAAGTGAAACGTGGATCCGAGTAGCCGGGAATCCCCCCTGAAATAAAGGAGGAAACTCACGTCGAAAGGAGAAACTAATCCATATAAAAATAAGTGTGATTTACCACCGAGTAGTCGGGAAGTGCCCCTGAGACAAAGGGTACAACTCGCATAGAAAAGTGTCTCATCCACATCATAAAAAGTGACGAAACTGAGTAACATGGAATTGCCCCTGAGAGAAAGGGCATGACTCGTGTCAAAAGGTTAGTCACACCATTTTTAGTAATTAAAAATTGGGGTCATACGTAGCTACCAATATTCGATCATTGTGTATGGAAGTGTATGGATGAGAAGTTCTTTTAAGTGTTCTTTAGAAAATCTGATTTTCCATATTGACTTGATTTTCATTGCTCAATCTTCACTTATGCACCTTGGGCTTGATTGTTTGAATGTCGCTTATGAATCAGTCATCTTTCATGGTTAATGTAGTACTTTATTTATGTAAGCATGACCTTCTTAATATTGTTCATGCACATCATGTTCAACATGATACGAGAAATATAAAGTGATCTAGAAGGGGAGGGGATGAATAGATCACTGTTTTCAACCGATTAAAAATTACTGAAGAATGATTCACTGAAAACAAGCAATCTCGGAGTTGAACCCACAAAAACCGCAGTGCGGACAATAGCTCGAGTGGATAGAAGGCACACCATAAAAACCACCACAGACAATCACACGAGTACACAGAGGTTTTTAAGGTGGTTCGGTCAGATCTCCAATCTGCCTACGTCCACCCCTCACTTCAAATCGAAGTGAGACTTCCATTAGCACCTGCTAGCAAAGCAGACTCAGTCTGCGACAACGGCCGATTCACAGCTTCACCAGGGGAACATCCTCCCCTCTTCCTCCAGACCCGGAGGGATCTCTAAGGACGTCAAGTCCCTAAAAACCAGGAAACAATTTCCTCTTCCTCCAACCGGAGGGAACACTAGTGATCTGCAGTCACTAGAACCAGAGACCAAGGTCTCTCTTCCTCTGAATCCCAGAGGGAACACCTCTTCTACGAGAGGGAACAATACTGCAACCTTTGTTGCAAGTAAACCAGAGAGAACACGTCTCTCTCTTCCCCTGAACACCAGGAGGTAACACAGAGAACTCTCAATCAAGAAGGAAAAACATATAAGAAACGAAAACAAGAAAGAAGGAATCCAAAATTCAGAAACTGGAAACAATGTAGCTCAAACTGAGCAGCAGACTTTGGATTTGATCCGTAAGTCAATACCCATCTTCTTATCACTCTTATGCTCTCTCTTCTCTCTCAACTGGAACACTCTAGTTTCTCAGGGAGGCTCTTTCTCTTCTGCTCTCACTCAAATTTCTTCACTGTAACCTCGGAGCTCCTGCTATTCGTAGATGATGAGGCAGTGCTTTTATAAGCGATCAGGACGGTGCATGCAAGGCGTGTGCTTCCCGCGCTCGATCCAGAACCTTCTTACCATGTGCCCTTATAGCTTTGGTTCCTTTAGTATCGGATCACGTGCAGCCCAGACACCGGTGAATGTTCTTCCTCGGACCACCTTCTTCTTTTTATTTTTCTTCCTCTCCTGTAAAGAATTAAAAACCATTAACACTCAGGGCCACAAGAACTAAAACTGCATGAGGTATGTGATAGCAATACGAGATGCACTTTACTGAGAATGACACGAGATACACAAGATTATTACAGTACGAGACAGGGAGAGAATGACACGAGGTCAGATGAAAACAGCACGAGGTAGAAAGAGAACGACACGAGATACACAATAATAAAGCTAACACTACAAAGAGAACGACACGAAGTCAGATGAGAACAGCACGAGGTAAAAAGGAAATAGCACGGAATAAAAATCATAGTAAGACACGCGATCAGAGGAAACCTGGACGAGGATAGAAGGAAGCAACATGAAGACATAAATCATAAAAGATAACACGAAGACATAAAACACGACTCGAATACAAGATTGCTCGAACTAACGAATGACTCGAAGACGAGGACGACACGAAAACAGAAACTGACACGAAGTGTGGTCACAAAATAAGAAGGACACTTGCAACGTACAGCCTTCATATGATGAGGCGATGTGAAGACTTTGCGTTCAACTGGATGTATAGACTTGGAACGGCTTCAGGGCAACGCAATCGAATGTATGGACTTTCACAAGGTATAGACTTGCCAAAGAACTGGACGATGTATAGACTTGAACAAGGCAAAGTCTGTACATACTTGAGGGTTCACAACATATATACTTTGGCAAGACAATGGCTGTACATACTTGAAGTGAAGACCAATGTATAGACTTCAAAGTTCAGCTGCCAATGAATAGACTTGGAAAGCTTGAAGGCCAATGTACAGACTAGGAAGCCAAAACCAATGTATGGACTTAGCTTCGAACATGCTACAGTGCATTGTGTGGACTTTGAAGACTGATGCATGACGCTAAGACAATGTGTAGACTTTGACTTGGAACGAAGGTAAAGATGAGGCTGTATAGACTTGGGACGAACATAAGACTTGAAGACATAGGGGTGACACAGATGGAGCGACACGAGGTGGTACAGAAAGCAGCACGAGGTGCTGCAGTGTTCAGCACGCGATGGAACAAATAATGACACGAAGACAACCAACAAACATAGTTGGAACAACACGATGTACAAAAAGACAACACGAAGTGAAGTGAACACAACCAACACGAAGTATGAAAGGAACAGTACGGACATGCAGGGTATTATCTCATAGCAGTTTTTCCTGTTAATCATGGAAAGTTCGAATGCATAACATTACTCATGATAACTGATTATGTTGCATTCCTATGTTTTGATGATGTCTCACACTATAAATCAATCTTCTATCTCTAGATTAATGTTGTTTCATCATGTGAGTGAGTACAATTCATTTGGTTGTCAGATAAGCATGCTATCATGATTTTATCTACACTCTGCTTAGCTAGTACTGATTGCAGTGGGTCGACCCACCCCTTCTGATGCGTCGACTCATCTGTTCATTTGGCATAACTCCTTCAAGTCTATTCACTCTGTCTGCACAGTTTTTCACACCAGTGCGTCAACTCAGTGTGGTGATGCGTAGACTCTTCTATTCAGGTTCTTCATTTCATTAAGTCTATACATCATCAGTTGAACGTAATAGTAATACGTTGCAGCGTCAACTCAGTGGGCTGCAGCGTCAACTCAGCATGTAAAATACTGTGTTAAAAGCCGAAGTCTATACACTCGGTTCCTTGGGCAAAGTCTATACAACCGCAACCCAACGCATTGAACAGCTTTCCAAGTCTATACACTAGACTTCATTTCACTAAGTCTATACACTCCCTCACTATGTACACACTTGCTATATTGATCTCTGTAGTCTATACAATGCTTCACGTTAACACTAAGTCTATACACTTCATTATTGTTGCTGAAGGGAACAGGGTCGACGCCTGAAGTTTAAAGCATCCACGCATCAGTAGATGAAACTGTCACGTCGTCTTCTATTGCGTCAACGCCACAAGCAAGCAGCGTCGACGCAGCAGTTAAAATAGCAGAGACTCTTACAAGCGATGAAGCCTACACGAAATCTTCCACCGCGTCAACGCCATCAACAAGAAGCGTCGACGCAGCGGCATAAGAGATGCCAGTATAGAAAGGTACACGTTCGTGCGTCAACGCCACCAACTGGCAGCGTCAACGCAGCAGTCCAAGAAAGGGACGACTTATCTCTAGATGCCTTCAATACGTCAACGCTATATGCTGATAACGTCGACGCAGCTCGCCTATCTGTTGAAGACTTGAACACTGAACTGCCGATACCGTTGCGTCAATGCAATAGGCTGATGGAGTCGACGCAGCGGTTCAGAAGTTTGAAGATTTCTGATGACTGCGTCAACTCTTTGGAGTGAGTGAGTTGACGCCATCTACCTCCAGTTGCTGAGCGTACTGGTGCTGGGCACGTGATCCGAGGATAAGGAAAATGCCCAGATGAGGACACGTGGTCTGACAGTCTATTGGATGCTGCCACGTGGTCTGAATTCTTAGGGCGGGAACTGTGGAAGCCACACGCGCCCTGCTGCTGCTCTAGGTATAAAATGAAGCCTTCGTCTTCAGATGAAGGTAGATCGAAGAAGAAGCCTGAAGAGCATATACGTCCTTCGATCCAGAAAAGGAAAGAAAAGTGTAGAGAGAAAGAAAGAGAAAGGAAAAGAGCAGAGAGTTCAATATCTGAGAGGAGTTTGGTCGAGAGAGAGTGTGTGCTGATTGATGAATTGCTTCATTTGAAGCTACATTTGTATTGGGTTTCAGAACCGATTCCTTCTCATTGTTTTTCGTTTTCCATTTTACTTTCATTTATTTTTCATCCTTCTATTCTGATCTGAATTGTTGTCCCTCCGGTGTGTGGAGGAAGGGAGTATCACTCCAGTTTCCCTCTGTGTTGCAGAGGAAGAGAGATCGGTGATCTCTGGTGGTGTTAGTGACTGGTTGTCATTAACAGTTTCCCTCCGGTGTGTGGAGGAAGGGAGAGGTTTCTCCGATCGTGTTCTAGCTGGGAGCTAGAACAGGTTTCAAGTTCTGTGGGTAGCAGAACTTGGTTGAGGGATCTGTCTCCCTTGGTGTTCAAGCTGTGTGGCAGCATGTTGTTCGCAGACTGAGTCTGCATTGATCTAGCATCGTCTAGTGGAATCCTCACTCTAGTTGGGGTGAGGGGTGGATGTAGATTGCGGACTGCAATCGAACCACCTAAAAACCGAGTGCCTTCTCTGTGGTTTGCTATTGTTCTCTACGCTCTTCATCTGCTCGGCTCTTTGCTTCCATGTGATTCGCTCTTCATTCTCATTTACATCCCTCTGTGTACGGTTTAAGGAGGTGCGTTAGCAGTAGAAAATTTATTCCGCTTAAGTTTCTACAAATTGGGAGTGATCTATTCATCCCCCCCTTCTATATCACTCTTGCTGCGCTATCAATTGGTATCAGAGCAGGTTTACGCCATGTGGATGAACGGTCAAGGAAATGGTGGTGGTCCTAGAACCTTCATGGCCGAAGGTCAATCCATTAGTCGCCCTCCTTATTTCGATGGTAGTAACTATCTGTTTTGGAAGAACAGGATGGAAGTGTTCATCAGAGCTCAGAGTCATAAATTGTGGAGAGTAATCACGGTGGGGCCATATGAGTGTTGACACCCGTTTTATACCCAATAAGTCGGGTCGTCTCCTTATTCATTCCTTATGATGCTCCGAGTTGTTCATTCTTTGACGAGTCTCTTGGTCAGTTGAAGCCTGTTTCTTGGGTTTTGAATCCCTGGATTAAGAATTGGCTCCTGGTGGCATTTCGTTGGTAAAGCTTGGTAATCCTCTTCATTATATTTTTTGAACCTCAATGATAATAACGGTCCCAGTCCGACGCGTTTCTTCCTTCTGACGCATGGGTCCTGGACCGTTACTCTTTGAAGAGTCCTAAAGGCTAAGGCCTCATGGTCAGTGCTTATCCTTTTAATTCTACGTTGATAATAACGGTCTGTCGTGCAGCCGTTGTTTCTCTGTGACGCCCTATGCCTTGGCCGTCGCTTCCTTGAAGAGTCCGACTTGTTGGGTCTTCTTCCCGTTGATCTTATCCTTTAGGATAAGGTTGAAAGTGACGGATACTCATTGATGCGTTACTTTCAAGTGGCGGTCTGTCGTGCAGCCGTTACTTCCTTCCGAGAGTCCTAGCAGTTCAGGCCTTTTCTCTGCTACTCCGTGGTTGAGATAAATTTTTGGATTGACGTTCTCTCTTTCAAATCCGATCCTCAGGACTTCCCGTTTGTTTCTATGGACTCTTGGTGATATTATCCTCAAGGATTTGCTAAGATCTATCCTTCTTTCCTGCTAAATTATCCTCTACTCAACCTAAGGGTTTGAGGGTCTATAAATAGAACCCTTGAATTCATGACAAAAGGGGGGGAGATTTGAATTCACGACGAAGTGCTGCCGAACTCAGGAGTCATCTTCATCCAGGAGGAACTGCTTCCCACGTACATCCATCTTCCAATCAAGGGAGTACTTTTAGTTTGGTCTTTCAAGTTCATCATTGCATGCTTGAGTTCTTCCTTGGTTTTTCCTCAAACAAAGCATTGTCCCTCCTCCTCCTCCGCGTTTTCCACTGTTCTTTAAGCATATAAACATCCTTCCAAACTTTTAAAACACCCAGAGGGGTTAAAAAAACCAAAAAACTCCCCGGTAATTCCCTCTCCTTTTGATGTTCTTAAACTCTTTAAGAATTGATGCTATGCTTGTGAAGAGGGCTACTTAAGGTTGTCTTGTCTTGTCTTTTTACGTTTTGGCAGGTTTACATGTTCATTAGCACGAGGCCCAAGTCTTCTAGCCGGCTGGAAGAGTTGGAGTTAAAAGAATTCAAGCTTTACTACTGCAGGTTGTCTGACGGTCTACTTCAGGCGCGTCACTTTCTTCTGGCGGTCTATCGTGCAGCTGTCGCTTCCAAGCGACGCACAGGGTTCTGGCCGTTACTTACAAGTTGATCTGCAGGCTTTCTTTGGTCTTCTCTCCCGTGGGCGGGTGCTTCATCCACCTATTTACAAGGTATATTCAGGTCTTTTGACTTGTGTTTACTTTGGTGGCGATCACATCTTTCCTTGGTATTGGGCATTAGCTGTCTTCTTCATCATATCATCTTTACTTTCCTTGCTTGCTCCACCTTCACGGTGTGTTTTTATTTACTCCTTGCTCCACGCCCCGGCGTGTGTTTTCCTTTTCCTTAGCGTAATTTGACTGAGATAGCATGCCCATGCTAGAGCTAGCTATGATTGCCGAGGTTCATGTTCACATGTTCACATGTTTGAGTAAATCTTTGATTGCTTGTTTGTCATCTTGCCATGTTACTTTGCAAACCTCAAAAGTAAAAGATCAAAGATAGGCAAATAAATATCAACAGATAATTTTTTGGCGATCACGGTGGGACAGCTTGTGCCAATCGTGCTTCTGATTCTTGTTTAAACCTGCCATCATCTATTTGTTCAGTTGTCTTTTGTCCCGTTTGAGTATTGTTCATTCTGGTTTTCTGAGTCCTCTGACGGCCCTGTGTCCCCGCGTCACAGTCGTCTGACGCAGGGGCGTTAGACCGCCACTTTGATTCTGCTGCGTGAGCTCCCGCGGGTTTCCCGGTTACTTCTGCTTAGTTTTTGGCTCCCTGGCTTATCCGACGGTCTCATCCCCCTGCGTTATATATTATCCGGCGGTCTGGCCCTCGACCGTTATTGTTCTCTGACGCAGGGGTCTTCGACCGTTACTCTCCTGGCAGGTACGCATCCGAGGTGCATTTATTTCCGTAGTTTTTTGCTGTGATTTATTGCTTGGGTGACACTTGACCTTCCTCTTGCTTTGCTCATATCTGCATATCATGGTGTGCACTATTGATTGCTAGATTGTTAGGCTAGACTTTGCATGCACTCCGGTGCACATAGGGTCATTCATCTCTTCATACATTAGATTACATTTTTCTACCTTGTTGTGAGGACCTCTCGTCTCCATACTCCTTGGGGCCGACTAGGAAATCACAGCAGGGACCTCCATAAGTCCCCGCGAGCCGTGGATTCCCACACGGACGCCGGGCTGGTTGTACCTTTCCCACCCCGTGTCTAGGATTGCATAAGTGATTGAGTGGTTACACTTAGAGTCAAACCAAGTCCCATATCCATCTCCTATTAGGAACCCATTGTTGAGAGTACATATCGATCAATTCAGTAAAGTTCCGAGGGAGAAATCATAAGAAGCTTGTCGCATCATTCTAAACAACTTGTTTGATTTTTGAGTGTCTTCATCTTTTATCACTTACATCTTGTTAAAATCACCCAAGTTTGGTTGCTTATTGTGTGTTTTGTGTTGGTTGTTTTGCATTTCTAAGGTTGTCCATTGCATGTGGAGTTGTTTTCGTCCGCCTGAATCGTCTTCTCCAGTCGCTTCTTCCTTCACGTTCTATTCCAATCCCCTCTTCGAATCCACCATGGCATCCTTCAATCCTCCGCGCTCCCAAGAGGACTCTCTTCCTCAAGGGCTCCTTGAGAACCCCCCTAGGGTTGCCACCTTCCCCTCCGGAGAAGGGACCGCCCCTCTCCCGTCCTCCACATCTGTGGGAGGTAGTCAAGGTACCCCTTCTCTTTCTACTCCTTCCGCGGGCTCCGTCCTTCACATGATGGCCCAATTGGACCCGACTCAACTTCAGGTCCTATATCAAGCTATGCAAGGGTCCAACGCTTCTCCCTCCGCCGCTGTTCAAGGTCAATCTAATCCTTCCATTATCGGGCCGTCCGTTCAGCCTACTCCGATTGACCTCACTCCGGTCCAACCCCGGACCATTACTTTCGCTGGCATGGAAATGGGAAATCTTCCAATTCAGTCCATCAGTCTTTTGATAAAGGGAAATCGCCTATCCCTTCTTTTGTCCAGGTGGATCATCACAATTCTGGTTCGGTGGCTTCGCAGCTTCTCATGAACCCTTCTGATTTCTTACACCCTCAGCAAGGGGTGGCCCAAACTCACTCCCATCCGGGTATATCTCAGGCTCAATATCCTTCTTACGGGCCCCCTATTTCCACTGTCTATCCTTCTACTCATGCCTATGGGCCTCCCCCGTCTGCCACCATCATTCCATCCGCTCCTCAACAATCGACGTCCTTCACTACCCCTGCTCCCTCCCAAGAGCAGGACTTGCTTAACAACTGGGCCGCCATGCAGCAACAACTTGATTTCCTCCAGAAAAGGGTTGGCCCACAATCCTTGGCCGATATTCCTATTCCGAGCTTCCAGAACATTCGGTTCCCTCCGCAATCAGAGCTCCCCAACTATCGCAAGTATGATGGGAACAGCAATCCCTTTATCCATGTGAGGGATTTTCTATATGAATCGGCGCAGTTCCAATATGATGATCGCCTCATGGCATACTTATTCCGCCGATCCTTAGATGGAGTTGCTCTGGAATGGTTCTATTCTCTGCCACTGGAAGAGGCCGAGAGTTTCAAGATAGTTAAGGACAAATTCATTCAGCGATTTCAAGACAGGGTCGGACCAGAATATTCATTTACAGACCTAGTAGCCGAAAAAATGAAACCAGAGGAAGACTTCGCCACCTATGCAGACAGGTGGAGGCAGATGGCCGCCAGAGTGCCTGGCCACATTCCGGAGGAAGAGAAGGTCAAACTGCTAATTTCCAATGCCACCCCGACCTTCCGCAACATCCTAGCAATGAATGATATAGCTAACATGCATCAACTCTACAGCCGGGCGCGCTTCATACAGACTCAATTCAAGGACTCCCCCATCCATTCTCTCTTCGAAAGCCAAAAGCCCAAGTACCACAAGAAACCACAAGGGCCAGTTACCGAGGGAGTCCAAACAAATGAGCAAGTACAAGCCGTTGCTTTTCCATTTCAGGCCGCACCCTTCTGCTACAACCAAAACCCCCGCAATCCATAAAACACCGCTCCACAAAACTTCCAGGCCACTCCACAAAACCCTCCCCCCGCCTTCACCATTCCTCAAAACACCTTCACCATTCTGCAACAACCACCGCCACCATCGCAATACCATAATATCCCTCCACCCAACGGCTACAACAACAACAACCCTAATAGCAAGCGCCCGGCTCCCAGGAGGGCCCAGTATCCTCCATTGCCAGAGACACTTACAGATATTTTCTCGGCACTCATGTCAGTAAATGCAATCCAACTTCCTCCGGAACGGCCTGTTTGGAACCCGGCAGTTGATCAGACTAAATATTGCATGTTCTATAGGCAGCCAGGCCATACCATAGAAGGATGTTTTCAGTTCTGGGATCTGGTATATGACCTTCATGAAGGGCAGAGAATCGACTGGGCCGAAATGCACAGGGCCATTGTGGATATTAAAGAGAAGAGAAGGCAGCCGCAGGGGCAGCAAGTGCAGCAGCATCAAGCACCGTAGCCGCAGTAGCCGCCACAACAGCAGCAACCACAGCAAGTACAAGACCTAGGCATCCACCAGAACCCGATGCCAAGTCATCCACCCGCTCCTCAGCAGCAGCCGCCGGCAACAGCACAAGTAAACGTGGTTCAACCACCGGCCCCCAATGCCGGGTGGTCCTTTGATGAGGATGGCGCCACACCGCAAGTAATGGCCTTCCACCACAACCTCCGCAACCATTCCTTCATCCTCCCCACACAACCGACACCCTCTCCGCTCGTCCTACCATCCGCACCCGCTCCAGCAAACCCTCTACCGCTCTCCATCCCATCGTTCCCTCCAACACTTACTCCCCTCACCATCATCACACCACCACCTAACCCTTCGCACATCCTGAAACATCCACTAGCCTTCCCTCCACCCGTGTCGACGTTCATCACCACCCCGCCATCCACCAATCCTTCACCCATCATTCGCTCACCCCCCATTAACCTCACCAATCCCACGCTCCACCAAATCACCTCCCCCGCACCACCTATTCCACTCATCCACCCTGCGGGGCCCATCATACTCTCTTCGGATGCTGCGGTAAACTGTGCCTTAAGGAGCGGGAAGATGTTCCATCGGAATTATGTTACTACTTATAATCCCCAGTCCACCCAGCCAACGGCCGAACAAGAAGAAGTTGAACCCCTGTCGGGTACTCAATATGACTTGTTACATCATCTGGATCGAGTACCCGCTAAGATATCTGTGCTAGAGCTGATCAAAAGGTCTACCCTTCATCAAGATGCTCTAAGGGATTTCTTACAGAAGGTAATGGTTAGTGAAGATATGGCAGTCGACAGCCTACCTACGGCACTAGCAACTATCTCCAAGGGGCCGGCCATCACATTTTCTGAAACCGAGCTCGCACCTCCGGGGGCTCGGCAGATGCCGCTCTGCATAACAATTACCCTGAACAAAGTCGACATTGAAGCTGCACTGGTTGACACGGGGGCCTCAATTAATGTTTGCCCACTTAGCACCCTCCGAGCATGCAACATATCTGAAGAGTTACTACGACCTACCCCCACTACTATAGCAGCATATGACAACTCAAGGCGAGCATGTCACGGGATAATCACCATTCAGGCCGAGCTCGGGCCCCTTACTATGGCCGTAGAATTCTACGTTCTCGATATCGACCCTATGTTCAAGGCTATCTTGGGTCGTCCCTGGATTGACACGCTTGGCGCCGTACCCTCCACCGCACATCAGTGCGTTAAATTCCCCTTCCAAGGGAGGATCGTCAAAGTTAAGAGCTTGTCTACGGTGCAGACAGTCAAGGCCATCTCAGATCAAGTTCTTCCCATACTCTGGCCGAGCAGCCGACTTGTTCTGTCAGTGCTTGATTTGAACTTTCCTTGGGCTTATACATCTCCTAAGCCCGTCACTACCCTAGTTAACGTCAAAGTGAAGCCGCAGATTCGAGATTCGAAAGGGTGGAACATCATACTAAAACTGGGCTATCAACCGGGGAGAGGCCTCGGTGCGCAACTGCAAGGAATGACTAAGCCCATACCTAAGGGAAGGAAAATAGGCAGAAGAGGCCTTGGTTACGAGGAAACAGCATTATCTATGATGGGTGATTCTGGGCCGCTTTCTTGGGATTATCGTCAGCACTTTGTCAGAGGGCCTCTCCAGCCCGGCACATTAGCTCCAAAGCCGGTTCAGCCAAGGAGGGATATAGTTTGTCCGATTGCCAGTCTGCCTTCCTTGCCAAGAGGGTCAGATGATGACATGCTCGACTACAGCCAGGCCCTGCAGAGGCTCTTTTATGAGGAAGAGCGCCAGAAGCAACAAGAGGTTCGGCTCGTACAGTGGAGGCCGAAGAAGCAGCCCGCGGTTAAATTGCAGAAGGTGGAGAGCTCTCCAGTTATCTTCTCTTGGTCTCCCTTACGCTTCCAATCCATCTTACAGCAAAGGGAGTTCATACCCCGCCTTCCTCCTGTCATGATAAATCCATCCGTCATTGATCCACCAGAGATTCTATTCATTCCGTGTGCTTGCGGAAAATGCCCGCGCATTGATCTATCAACTCTATTTACTCCTCCTTCTCCCAATGCTCAACTCCACGAGATGTGGTTCTCTTCTTCTGATCCCTTCTTTGATTGCATCTTTCCCGAGCTGTTCCCTATGCAGCTCTCACCTCCTCCATCTTGCTGTGTAGTCTCCGCTGATCTCCAAAAAAAAAAACGTCAAATTTGAAACGGAGATTTCAGTGGAAGATTACGCTATCCTGTCTCCATCCTCCTCCTCCCAAGGGCACGAGTCCCCTGCTCCTCCCCTTCCACTAGGCCTTTTCTCCCCTAGGTTAGGGTTAGGGTCTAGTGAGTCTAAGGAAGTAGAGTCAGTTAGGTCTAGAGAAGTCGGGTCTTGTTCTAGGTCATCCAATCCTTCCCATCCTGAGCCGCGCCCGCTCGCGCGTCCTTCCCGATCTATTCTTGATAGGTTCTTGCAAGATCTAGCTCAGCGGTGTCATGCTCTTTTGAAGTGCCCGGAATTCGTCTCCACAGCAATTGTGATTAAAGACGAAGAGGAAATAGAAGGGGGATGGAGTGACGACGGATTAGGCGTCTATGAGGTTTTGGATGAGAAGGATCCAATAGATGAAGACAGCGATGTAGAGGACACTGCCGACTTATATACACAAGGACTAAAGAGATTCGACCAGCCATCGACGGCAGTGGATGAACCTACAAAGGAAATCAACTTGGGAACAGAAGAAGACCCAAGGCCCATCATTATTTCAGCTGATCTCCCTTCACAGGTAAAAGAAGATCTAATTAAAGTACTAAGGGAGTATAGCGATTCTTTCGCCTGGTCTTATGAGGACATGCTAGGTCTTGACCCCTCCTTAGTGGAACATCGACTCGTGCTTAAACCAGGGGCAACACCTGTTAAACAAAGGTCAAGAAGATTTCACCCCCACATGGCCTTGAGGATCAAAGAAGAGGTCGACAAGCTATACAAGGCCAAGTTCGTCAGAGTAGTCTTATATCCCCAGTGGGTGGCGAACATAGTCCCTGTTCTCAAGAAGGATGGAAAAGTGCGCATATGCATTGATTTCAGGGACCTAAACAAAGCATGTCCCAAAGATGATTTCCCGCTACCTCATATAGATGTCCTAGTGGATAACACTGCCGGGTATGAAGCTCTGTCATTTATGGATGGGTACTCGGGCTACAATCAAATCCGTCTCGCTCCGGAAGATCAAGAGAAAACTTCCTTCACCACGCCCTGGGGCACGTATTGTTATGTGGTTATGCCATTTGGGTTGAAGAACGCAGGTGCCACCTATCAAAGGGCGATGATGGCCATTTTCCACGACATGATGCACATATACATGGAAGCTTACGTGGATGATATCTTGGTGAAATCAAGAACAAAAGAAGAACACCCCTCTATTCTGGCTAAGGTGCTGCAGAGAGCCAGGGAGTATAAGCTTAAGATGAATCCGAAGAAGTGTGTATTCGGAGTCTCCTCAGGGAAGCTACTAGGGTTCATAGTGAGCAAACGGGGGATCCAGATTGATCCTAATAAAGCACAGGCCGTCATGGACATGCCTCCGCCAAAGAACATTACTGAACTTCGAGGATTGATCGGTCGGCTGCAATTCATTAGGAGATTCATATCTCAGCATTCTCAAAGGTGCCATCCGTTCTATGAATTGCTTAAAGCGGGGGGGTTAAGTTCGAATGGAATCAGGATTGTCAAAAGGCCTATGAAGACCTCAAAGAGTATCTAACCAATCCCCCGGTTTTGCAACCTCCTGTCCCTGGGAAACCCCTAATCCTATACATCTCGGTCATTGAAGACTCCCTAGGGGCGGTTTTAGCACAAGTGGATGATGAAGGGAAAGAGCAGGCTGCGTACTACCTCTCTCGGTTGTTTAATCCGGCTGAATCTAAGTACACCGCTATGGAGAAGACTTGTGCCGCCTTAGTGTGGGTAGCTCAGAAGCTTAAACATTACTTTCTCGCCCACCCAGTTAGGTTGATCTCTAGAATGGACCCGATCCGTTATCTCCTAAAAAAGCCCGTCCTTTCTAGTAAGTTAGCTCGCTGGCAGAGCTTCCTCTCTCGTTTTACTTTCTCGTTTGACATCACCTTTGTTGTTCAGAAGGCAGTCAAAGGATATGCCATTGCTGAGCATCTTGCACATCTCCCTATTCCTCATACCGATTCCATTCAGGATGATTTCCCTTATGAGCATCTCTCTGTCCTTTCCCATCATCCCTTCTGGTCTCTG
The DNA here is from genome assembly GCA_022559845.1 of Amorphophallus konjac. Taxonomy (NCBI): domain Eukaryota; kingdom Viridiplantae; phylum Streptophyta; class Magnoliopsida; order Alismatales; family Araceae; genus Amorphophallus; species Amorphophallus konjac. The sequence continues at coordinate 45,248,835 of CM040129.1, forward strand.
CACTTCGACGGTGCACTCAACTCTCAAGGCCAAGGGATCGGGGCGGTCTTGCTTACTCCAGAGGGAGTAACCATCCCCTTCGCTTATCAACTGCGATTTCCTGCTACCAACAACATCGCTGAGTATGAGGCTCTCCTGGTCGGCTTGAAGCACGCCTATCTCCTAGGCGCGCGCTATTTAAACATCATAGGAGACTCTCAGCTCGTTCTACGGCAAGTTCTGTCCACTTACCGTACTCGTGACCCCAAGCTCAAACCTTATCAAGATTTGGTCACGCTCATTGCTAAGTGATTCCGTAAGCTGATCTATATCCATACTCCCCGTTCTCTGAACATTCTAGCTGATGCTTTGGCATCTCTTGCTTCCTCCTTATCTTTTTCTCTCAGTCGTAGTACTGAGACCATCGTCGTCCAGAGATTGGACGCACCCTCTCTTCAAGATCCTTGGTTCATCAACCTTAGGAAATCTATAGAGGCGAGAGTTGAGAAGGAAGATCTCAAGGAAGTTTCATTAACCGAACTAGAGGAGATTCTGGACGAAGAAGAATTGCCTTGGTATCATGAAATCGAGTTGTTTTGCAAAGAAGGGTCATTTCCAGAAGGGGCAAAGGCTGAGCAGCGTAAAGCGATAAGAAGAGCCGCCGCAAGGTACACTATCATTGCAGGAGAACTGTATAGGCGTGCCACTAATGGAATGCTCATGAGATGCTTAGATGATGTAGAAGCTTGGAAAGTGGCTGAAGCAGCCCATTCTAGTGAGTGTGGAGGTCATGTCAATGGCCAGGCTCTAGCGAAGAAGATCCTTAGGCAGGGCTACTATTGGCCCACTCTAGAGGAAGATTGCTCCCTCTATGTCTGGAGGTGTCTTAAATACCAACTCCACGCTGATAAAATTCACTCTCCAGCTTCGTCCCTCCATCCTATGACTGCTCCTTGGCCTTTTTCTATGTGGGCTTTCAACGTTGTCGGCCCACTCGGTGATCCTAATTCTCAGATCAAGCAGAAATCCTTTATCCTCACCACTACTGAGTACTTCACCAAATGGGCCGAAGCCGAGACGTACGCAGAGATCAAAGCTACAACGGTGTGCCGCTTTATCATGAAGAATATCATCTCGCAGTTCGGAGTGCCAAGCAGCATCGTCACCGACAACGGACCCCAGTTCGTCTCCCAGAGCTTAAGGACCTATGTAAGAAGTTCAATATTGCATTGCATCATTCATCTCCATATTACCCTCAAGGCAATGGTCAAGCCGAGGCCACTAATAAAACCCTTCTTAAAATCATTAAGAAAACTTGCGAAGCACATAAATTTTCTGATTGGCCTGAAAGATTGGTGGAAGCTCTATGGGCTTACCGCACCTCCGTCCGTACCCCTACGGGACAAACTCCCTACTCTTTAACTTATGGGATGGAGGCGGTGCTCCCATACGAGATCTTAATCCCTTCTCTTAGAGTGCAGCTCGATAAGGAACTTAATCTCGATGAACGTCGAGAGGCGTTGCTGGTCCAGCTAGAACTCTTAGATGAGAAGAGGATGAACGCGGCCGATCATGCATCTGTTTATCAAAAGAGGGTTTCGCGTTATTTTCAAAAGAAGGTAATCGAACGAAAATTTTGTAAGGGTGAAATTGTTTTGAAACGCAAATTTATTCGGTCTGCAGGTCCTAGGTCCAAGTTGCAGCCTAACTGGGAAGGGCCGTTTGTAGTGAAGGAAGCTTATCCAGGAAATGCTTATCGTTTAGTAAACGCGGAAGGTGAGGAGCTCTCTCACCCGTGGAATGGGTTGTATCTTAAGCGTTTCTTTCCTTAAAAAAATCTAAACCATGTGCTTCTCCGGTAATAAGAACTTCCTCCCTATCTTCAAAAGGAGAGTCTCATGTAAGGCAATCACACACTACACGACGTCCCTGGTCAGGCTCCTTGTTTAAACGACACCATTTTTCCTTGGCTGTGCTTTAGGGGAAAGTCAAAGTCCCTGTCCGCTTCATTCTTCGGTAGAATCCAGGGGCAAGGAGTGAATAAGGAGGCGACGACCAATCCAAACTCCCTAACGAGAAGAGGTCTCAAATAGGGGCAAGTCCGTTATGACCTGACGCCACAAGGAACAAAGGAAGAGAAAAGAAAAGGAGTGTTCTTTACAACGAAATCGAAAGCATCATCTTAAAGTCTATGAATGAATTTTTAAAAGCTCCAACGGAAAAAGAAAGCTAGGCATGACAAGAGTGGCAGTACAGTTCCCCGCGGGACGTTATGAGCCCGGTCGCATGCATGCCTAGGTGGACAAAGGTTCGATGGCGGACATAAAAGCCCCGGCACAACAGACCGAATCTCTAATAGGGTTGTACGGTGAGGGAATCAAGTTCTAAAAACTCCCATATCTGGCCTAAAGCTTACCCCCATGATCTTTTTTTCCTTTTAGGACTGAGATAAGTACCCTGGGTATGGCTTTGGTAAAAACACCGTCGCAATGATTAAGTCTCGGCCAGGGGTTGTCACGCTATTGCACGCCGATCTCGAGACTCAACATAAAACAAGGAAGGTCTCACGTTGCTAAAGAGGCACTGGTTTTTCAAAAAATCCAAAAACAACAAATATTTCCAAAAATCCAAACAAAACATCAAATATTTTTAAAATCCAAAAACAACAAATATTCTCAAAATCCAAAAACAACAAATATTCTCAAAATCCAAAAATAAACAAATATTTTCAAAAAGTCCAAAAACAAACAAATGTTTCCAAAAAACAAAAGAAACATTCTCAAAATCCAAAAGCATTAAATACTTTTCAAAACGCCCAAAAATACCATCATAAACATAGCATGCATCGCATCTTCATTATGTTTTCGCCTATTTTAACAAGGCTCCACCCCTTGACCAAATGTCAAGAAACGGTCATTATCTAACTTGCTTCAAGGCAAGGGGTTGAGTCTAAGAACAGATCTAACTTGCTTCATATGTGAGCGTGTGCAGGATACAGGGGCAAGCCCAAAAGCAAAAGCTCACAACTATGCAAGTTCAAGGCATGTAACGCACCAGCATCAGACCGTTACAGTCATGTAACGGGCCCATCGTCGACCATTACTTTCCTTCAGGCATGGGCCCTCTTCCTTTTTTGAACCTTCACTTTAGCGGTCTGAGAACCTACCGTTATTTGAATATAACGGCTCGAGACCCATCCGTCACATTCTTCAGAGACGAGCTCTCATTACTCTCATTTTGACGGCCTGTCATAGGACCGTTATTTCTTTATGGCGGCCCTGCGCTCATCCGTCATATCCACCAGAAACCCTGTCTATTCACATCAGTTTAGCCTTTCAACTATGGAACTCAAGATCATTCAACTATGGCACTCTTATCTCATTCAAGCAAAGATTAATGAAATATAATTCTTGATAAAATTCAACTTCGGTTGTCAATTGCATGATATCTCTCATAAACAAAAAGAAAATCAAGATACATTCAATTTCTTATCCGCAAGAGGGCAGATCTTTCTCAATTCTCTCGCATAATCTCGACGTGTTTCATCGTTCTCTTCAACCTCTGCTTGCCACGGGCGCACCTTGCTGATCTCCCACATGGTCAGCGCGTTCCGGATCGCTCTTTCATCTTCCTCGGTCCCCATCTTCCTAGGTAGAAGGGGAGGGTAGTGTGATAGTGCAGAAACGCTGATTTGAGGCAGCCCGATCTGAAGATGGCATCGGAGCGGGTTGTAGATCGCCATGGTAGTGTTTCCTATTAGCTGGAGGTCCAGGCCTTGGCGCCGCTGTATTTTGAGAAGAATGCTTCGGAGGACTCTTGGTCGCATGATAAACTTGTCCATTGGAAGAGTATTAAGGAAGAGGCGCCATTCGTCCCGAGTTTTCTTATCCGCCGTCTTGCATTCAACCTAAGGAGAATATCCAAATGCCCCTCCAATAAAAAAGAGAGGGTGGCTCCCGAAGATTCGGCTTGCAGATGTTATGTCTTCCTTAGGAAGGAATTTGACTCTCACTCCTATCCAACATTCAAGGAGTATCATGGAACCAAACAAAAGTCCTCCTGTACAAGCCGAGCTTAGTCCTTCATAGAGGTATGAGAGGACCGCTTGAGAGATAGACATACCCCGCCACAGCCCACTAATAATACCAAGATTTTGGATATCTAAAAGGTGATCGGTGGTGGTAAAAAGGAAGACCCCACACAAGCAAACCGCCACCACCTTGGCTATTGCTTCATGTCTCTCCCAGTTATTCTTACAATGAGACACTACCCATTGTGCCAAAGGAATCAAGTGAATGTGGTGTGGGCTGATCATGGTCCTCACGTCCTTCGGGTTATGAATGAAATCACTCAAAATCAAGGACGGATCAATAGGCTCTATCGTGTAGCAAACCCGGTCTTCATCCCCCACCTTAGTCTTAGGAAGGGCTAGGTAGGTTTCTACCTCCTCTAATAGGACGGTTGCTTCAAAGGAAGGGAAGATGAAAGTATGAGTTTGTGGATGCCATAGTTCCACAAGTGCTGAGAGGCTTGGCCAATCGAAGGACAATTTCTGGAAATTCTTGCCTAAAACCAAGAGAGGTTGGAGGTGCCATGCCTTAAGGATCGATGTGACCTCTATGGGGAGTGCCTTTACCATGGGAGCCACCCACTTCAGATTGGAATAGCACCTTGGACCAGGAAAGGGCTTGAGAAAGGAAGAAGGAAGGTTACAAAAAGGAGTGCAGCAAAAGAATCTGAACTTTGGGTGAGTTGTGAGAACTTACCACTCTTTGGGCGTTGGAGCTTAAGTGCTTGGGAATTGAGGTTAGCCGTTGAAGCTCTCCCTCCTTGCAGCTTTAGGGTCGGTGTAAGCTTTCTCCTCCATAGCTATCATCTCGAAGCTCCTCTTCATCATGTTTTCTGCTCTTTGGAGGGACTCCTCAAACCCTAGAACAGAGGCTTCAGCAAAAGTTACGATTTTGATTAAGGTTCCAAGTTGCTAAAGCTTATATTTAACTTTGGAAGGGTAAGACTCGGGCTACAAGGCTTTATCTTCAATTAGGATAAGTTCTAGCGGCGGTTTAAGTAGCTAAACCTCGGGTTTTTAGTTGTCTCGGCTCAATCCGATTCGGATTACAACCCAGACTCTAACGGTCCATCGCGCGGCCGTTATTTAATTCTGACGAGCCAACCCTTGGCCGTCGCATTTTCTGTGGGTTTCAATTCCTCGAATCATGTTCTGTGGAGAATAACGGTCTACGGGTCTACCGTTATTTTTTGTAACGCACAAGCCCTGAGCCGTCACATTCTCAGCTACTCAGTTCCTTCTCTTTTGGGCAAAAAAAACACTTCCTTACGGTCTTGCTTAGGACCGTCTCTTTCTGACGCGTCCCCTTCGGACCGTCGCATTTCCTGCTAGTTGCCCTGGACAACTATCGTTCTGCCATGATTAACGGTCTAACCCTTGGCCATTATTTTCGTTTGACGCACCCACGATTGGCCGTCGTTTATCCTGATGCCCCACTGCCGGAGTGGGTCTCTGACCATTAACGGTCTTTCACTAGAGCGTCGTTTTGATTATGGCGGTCAGATCTTAGACCGTCACTTTCTCTACTGCTGGGTTCAGACTGTTCCTTCTGCCCTTGCCTAGACCTGGCGGTCTTTCACATTATACACCTCGTCCTCTTCCCATTTTCATGAATTCCTGCATACATCTCATTCATTTCATTCATCCACATTTCGTCCATCCTGCATTTTTCACATTCATTCATTCACGCTCGCATAAAATTAAAACAAAACAGAAAACTAAAATGAAGGGGTCTCATTCCATTTTGCCAAAAGTTCTATACAAATGATAAATATAAAACATAAGAAAGGCATCATTCGGTCGGTCTAGCAGCCGGGCCACCCTCATCCTCCCCTTCCTCAGGCTTCTTCGCGGGTGGCGGTGCTATGGAAGCACTCTCCTCCTACTGTCCTCTCTCTGCCCTCTCATTCCTCCGCTGGGCGGAGGAGCTGACGAGGAAGTCCCCTACTGAGCCGCTAGGAGCAGCGCTCCTATGTATCCCACTCTGGGAGGTGCATCGCTCCGGTCCCCGGCCGATCATCCGCACCGTCCGCTCCAGTGTCCGCAACTCGATCTTCAGTGTAAAGATCTGACGCCGCGTCTCCCGCGCCTCGGTCCGGTAGCGATCCAAGTCGGCCGTCCCGATCCGAAGCTCCTCCACCTCAGCTCGTGCCCGCGCTAACTCCTTCCGGAGTTATTCCATCTCTGCGTCATCTGGGCATCGCGGGGTCTCTGCTCTCAGCCGGGCCATCTCTGCCCGTACTAGCTCCGTCTCTGCTCGGGCTCGATCAGTCTCGGCCCGGCTTCTCTCTACCTCAGCTCTCGCCTGGCTGGCCTCGGCCACCGCTGCTGCTAGGTCCCTCACCTGTAGATTGCATTTCATATCATTTAGTCATGAAGCATTTAATTAGGCATGATCATGAGCTTTTTAGTCTCTTACCCGCTCCGCGAGGGTGGCCTCTGCCTCCTCGGCCCGGGCAACTGCCCGAGCAAAGTCGGCCTCCTGCTCAGCCCTGCCTCCCGCAGGCTGCGAGGAAGATGATGGGGCATCTGACCCGGCACGTTGGGCTCCCTCGGCCCGCTGCATTTAGAAATCATGGTCAGTTAGCATTTGCATTTGCATCATGAACATCATTGCATGAATCATAAGCATTTAAGTTTTAGTCTCACCAGGAGCTCCAGGGCAGCCCGGTACCCGTCCCGCTGTTGGATGGTGGAGTGGAGTAGCCCTTCTAGCTCGGCTATCCGTCCCACAGGATCTAGCTGCATTTGGAAAGTATGAGTCAGCATCCATCATCTTGCATTTTCATATAGAGAAGTTTAGAGTTTTAGAATTGCATACCGGTCGTCGGGTACCTCGGTATACCCGGTCGCCGTAGAATCGAGCGAAGGCCTTCAGGTAGGCCTCGTCGCTCTCATCCCGATCCTTCACAGCCCTGCCTCGCTGCCTCCAGTCAAGGACGTACTTCACCTTCCGGGCGTGCCAATCTACATTTCCACTGATGCCCCTCGCCGACTTGCCTGGGCGGTCATCATTACGATGCGGAAAGGTCACCTCGGGCTGGTGTAGTCCCCGAGTCCTTCGGATCAGCCTGTAGTGCAGAGGCTCGATGATATGGATGCAGTGCAACCATATGTCTCGCCCCCGGTACGATAGCGACGCCTCTACCCACGGTTGTCCCGTGTAGCCTTCGCTGTGGTACGGGGTCCATCTCACCTGAAAGCGTTCATTCATTTGTCAGCATATAGAAGCATATAGAGGCATGTAAAGCACATAGAAATCATTTTGAATCCCGGGCTTACCGATGTGTGTGGGTAGGAGTCCAGGTCATCCTGGATCGTCCGGGTCAGTCTAAGGACCGATCCCGTGTCCCTCGCCATCGGCCATCGCCTCGCAATTGGTATGAGGCCGGGATGGAGTAGTACGCCTCTCCCAATCCCCGGGAGGTACATATAGCTCCAGACCTGCATTTTGAAATCAAGTCAGTCGAATCATTTTGCATAAATCATTTACATGAGTCATAGCATAATCATAATCATAGCATGATAGAAAGCATTTAGAAGTGCATTTACCTGTAGAAAGGGCGAGAAGCCGCCCAGCATCGTCTGGCGATCCGTGGTGCTCAGGGAGTCGAACAAGAATGCGAGTACTGCTGCTCCCCATGCGTACTTCCTGACTCTGCTCAAATCCTCTATCATCGGCAGCAGTCTGCAGCTGATGACGTCTGCCCGAGTCACGAACAGAAGCTTCCCAAACAGCAACATCAGGAAGCGCCTAAGCACTCTGTCTCCCTCTGGTCCCGCCTCTGCCGCCACGCGAGGGCGCACCTGGTCGATCACTCTACCCAGATGCTCCTCAGGCAGTTCTCCCACGGTGATTGCCGCTCCTCTCAGCCCCAAGCTCTCCTGCAGCACTGATCTCGCAAGCTGGGAAGAAGACTGACCCGGCCTGATCAAATCTAGCCCGAGCAGCTGCTGCGCTATCTCTCGGTAATCGCCGTATGTCCATCCGGTCACTGCGGCGCCGTGGACTCTCAGCCCAGTAATCCTCGCCATATCTTCCAGTGTGGGGATCATGTGGCCCCATGGGAAGATGAACGCCCTGCTGATCGGGTCCCATCTCTCGTGCAGTGTATATAGCAGTGGCGTGTCCATCCGAATCACCTCGATGCTGAGCACCTCGGCGAATCCCATCTCGGCAAGTCTCTCTCTCTGGTAATCGGGCAATGCCTGGTACACTGCCCGGATCTGAAGCCAGGAGATCCGTGATCTTCTCTTTCCCTGCATTGCATAATAGATCATTAATTAGTTCAGTTTGCATCATATACTCATGGCATAAACATTCATAATTGAAAACAAAACAAAAATTGAAAACCCTAAAAAATAGTTTGAATCCCTGGCAGAAGTAACGGCCCTGGGTTAGGGCGTTACTTGTCCCTGACGCACCCAGGCTGGAGCGTCAAGGGAGTGACGGTCGCTGGCAGGCCCGTCACTTCGTCTGCTAGTTGGGGTTTTTTCCCCTGTATTCCTATGGTCTCCCACTCTGGCCAAATGGCCTACAAAGTTCCCTAGTGGGTTCGTAGACCCATTTCTACCCTTATTCCCCACATGCACTCATGAATTAAAAGACAAAAAAATCAAAAATGGAATCTAGGGCAAGGCGGCCTACCTCATGGTCCGTGCCTCTCTTCCTTTTCTTCTCTGGTTCTTTGGGTTCCTCTGCACCCAGTGGAGCTTCCTCGCCGTCCGGCACAACCGTGGGGACCTCTTCTTCCTCTCGTGGGCTTCTCCTTGTCGTTTCTTCCTCCACGGTTGGCGGAATCGCCTCTCGTTCGAGCCGGCGGTGGAACCGCCGTATCGCCATTTTCTTCCCTCTCCCTCTCTTCTGTGGAGGCGGCTGGGGTGCCTCGTCGCCGGCCATCGTGGTCGTGGGGGTGAAATCGTCGGAGCTCTCCTTGGTTGGGGTTTTTTTTGAGTGATTGGAATGGAATGAACGGGCCGTAACCGTTCGGTTGTTTTTTTTGAAAACTCAGGAAATGTGACGGTCTATCGACCGGCCGTCACATCATTCTGACGCTTCTTTAATGGGCCGTCACATGTGTTGGACTATTTTATCGAAGAATGTGAACCGCCTGATTTATGACGGATCAAGGGTGATCCGTTACTTGATGTGACGCCCTATCATGAGACCGTTACAAATTTGCAAGTTTCCTGATGAATTAAATGGTCTAATTAATGTCAAAATGGTTCCATTTTCTTCCATGTTGTTCCTTATTGATGCCTCTTGCACGTATAATGGTTATGCCTTGATTCATGATCGTATTTATTATTGGCTAACCTATCTTTCATGAAAGGAATTATGAACAGGAGTCACATTTGGCCGTTCGTCAGGCAGGTAAGTCAGGTATGGTATATCGTTCCCTCATCCCCCTTAATGCATTACTATATGTTACTTATGATATATTATCTCGAGAACCGGCTGGTCATTCATGTGTCCTGGGATCTGATGTTCCCCTAAAACAAAAATGATGATGATCTAAGTTCACATGATTAATCGTTGGATAGGCCGTTAGATTGGAAAAATTTGGGGACGATGGTTCTGTCTTGCACGTCGTGGTTGCAGATGGTGTCCTGACTCTGATTACTCCGATCTAGCAATATTATTCTCGAGTATTTGATATTTTATCTTTCTTTGCATTTTGTTTTAAAGATTTCTTTTTCCTTTAGCCCAGCATGCATCAAACGCATTCTTTGAGCATTTCATGAGTTTTATCTGCTCAAGATGTCTCAGTGATGGTGAACAGCTGTGTTCTTAATCCCGAATAAGGAGAATCATTCAACTCTGAATTAGAAGGCTTTCTTCGATTTGCTCGCTCGATCTGGTTCGCTAAAGATTCCTGTCTGGAGTTTAGTCTCTTTCTTTTCCGTTGCCTCCGGCGGCTAGCCGTGTTTCCTTTCCTTAGTTAATTAATTCCTCCAGACTTGCGTCCTTTGGTTGGCTATTTCCTTGTGATCAATTCGAAGTTTTCCAGACAATTCCTATTGCTTGTTGGTAAAGAACGGGTGTCGTTTACCTTAACGCCCTCTATTTGATCCACTCCGCTTCATCTCCGCTTCATCTCCATGTTCCATTTTTACTTCCGCTTCACCTCCGCTTGTTCCCCTGCAAAGAGGACGTTAAGGAGGGGCATCTGTTGACACCCGTTTTATACCTAATAAGTCGGGTCGTCTCCTTATTCATTCCTTATGATGCTCTGAGTTGTTCATTCTTTGACGAGTCTCTTGGTCAGTTGAAGCCTGTTTCTTGGGTTTTGAATCCCTGGATTAAGAATTGGCTCCTGGTGGCATTTCATTGGTAAAGCTTGGTAATCCTCTTCATTATATTTTTTGAACCTCAATGATAATAACGGTCCCAGTCCGGCGCGTTTCTTCCTTCTGACGCATGGGTCCTGGACCGTTACTCTTTGAAGAGTCCTAAAGGCTAAGGCCTCGTGGTCAGTGCTTATCCTTTTAATTCTACGTTGATAATAACGGTCTGTCGTGCAGCCGTTGTTTCTCTGTGACACCCTATGCCTTGGCCGTCGCTTCCTTGAAGAGTCCGACTTGTTGGGTCTTCTTCCCGTTGATCTTATCCTTTAGGATAAGGTTGAAAGTGACGGATACTCATTGATGCGTTACTTTCAAGTGGCGGTCTGTCGTGCAGCCGTTACTTCCTTCCGAGAGTCCTGGCAGTTCAGGCCTTTTCTCTGCTACTCCGTGGTTGAGATAAATTTTTGGATTGACATTATCTCTTTCAAATCCGATCCTTAGGACTTCCCGTTTGTTTCTATGGACTCTTGGTGATATTATCCTCAAGGATTTGCTAAGATCTATCCTTCTTTCCTGCTAAATTATCCTCTACTCAACGTAAGGGTTTGAGGGTCTATAAATAGAACCCTTGAATTCATGACAAAAGGGGGGGAGATTTGAATTCACGACGAAGTGCCGCCGAACTCAGGAGTCATCTTCATCCAGGAGGAACTGCTTCCCACGTACATCCATCTTCCAATCAAGGGAGTACTTTTAGTTTTGGTCTTTCAAGTTCATCATTGCATGCTTGAGTTCTTCCTTGGTTTTTCCTCAAACAAAGCATTGTCCCTCCTCCTCCTCCACGTTTTCCACTGTTCTTTAAGCATATAAACATCCTTCCAAACTTTTAAAACACCCAGAGGGGTTAAAAAAACCAAAAAACTCCCCGGTAATTCCCTCTCCTTTTGATGTTCTTAAACTCTTTAAGAGTTGATGCTATGCTTGTGAAGAGGGCTAATTAAGGTTGTCTTGTCTTGTCTTTTTACGTTTTGGCAGGTTTACAGGTTCATTAGCACGAGGCCCAAGTCTTCTAGCCGGCTGGAAGAGTTGGAGTTAAAAGAATTCAAGCTTTACTACTGAAGGTTGTCTGACGGTCTACTTCAGGCGCGTCACTTTCTTCTGGCGGTCTATCGTGCAGCCGTCGCTTCCAAGCGACGCACAGGGTTCTGGCCGTTACTTACAAGTTGATATACAGGCTTTCTTTGGTCTTCTCTCCCGTGGGCGAGTGCTTCATCCACCTATTTCCAAGGTATATTCAGGTCTTTTGACTTGTGTTTACTTTGGTGGCGATCACATCTTTCCTTGGTATTGGGCATTAGCTATCTTCTTCATCATATCATCTTTACTTTCCTTGCTTGCTCCACCTTCACGGTGTGTTTTTATTTACTCCTTGCTCCATGCCCCAGCGTGTGTTTTCCTTTTCCTTAGCGTAATTTGACTGAGATAGCATGCCCATGCTAGAGCTAGCTATGATTGCCTAGGTTCATGTTCACATGTTCACAGGTTTGAGTAAATCTTTGATTGCTTGTTTGTCATATTGCCATGTTACTTTGCAAACCTCAAAAGTAAAAGATCAAAGATAGGCAAATAAATATCAACAATGAGCTGCCACCAAACGAGGATGCTTGGACAGATGATCATGTGAAGCTCTCGTTACTCAACTGGACGGCTCTGAACATAATCCAGTGTGCTGTTCATCCAGAGAAATATGCTCGTATATCTGCATACAGAACTGCCAAGCGAATGTGGGATGAGCTCCAATTGATCTATGAAGGTACAGCTCAAGTGAAAGTCTCGAAGGTAAACCTCTACACTTCAAAGTATGAAATGTTTAAGATGAATGTAGATGAGAATATACCTGAAATGTATGCCAGGTTATCCTTGATCACTAACACTCTTAAAGGGCTAGGGAAGGATCTTGCTGAGGCAGATATAGTCAGGAAAATCCTTAGATCTTTATCCCCGGCATGGCACACTAAGGCCATTGTGATTGAGGAGTCAAAAGATTTGACTGTCTTAACTGTGAATGAACTCATAGGATCCCTGATGACCTATGAGATGAATTTCCAAGGAAGTGGAGAAGGAAGTGAGAGGAAGGGTAAAAATGTAGCCATAAGAGCTTCCCGCAAAAAGGGTAGCAACAGTGGAAGCAGCAGTAGTAGCCCTGAGTCCGAGTCTGAGCTTGAAGGTCTGTCAAATCTCGACCAGGAGGAGCAGGCAATGCTCACTAGACAGTTCAGGAAATTTTTGAAGAAAAAGGGAAAGACCTTTAGGAAGAAGGAGCCACAACCCTTTAACAAGAATGCTGAATTTACTAGTTACAGGGATAGAAATCCTAAGAAACTGACTTGTTTTAATTGTAACAAACATGGACACATGAGAGGCGAATGCCTAGATCTCCAGAAGAAGGGTCCCTATCTTCAGAAGAAAAATATAATGGTGCAGAAGAAGAAGAAGTCACAGGCGATGGTCTGCACATGGAGCGAGGAAGAAGAAGACCCTGAAGATGCTTCCTCAGAAGAATATGAAGATGGAATTTGCCTTATGGCAAACCGTGAAGAGGAGGTAATAAATGTCTTTGAAAATTTCTCAATTGATGACTGGGAGGATGCTTATGGTGATTTGTTAGATAAATTTAATTCTCTTAGTAAAGAGCACAGAGTTCTGAAAAGAAAATTTAACACAAATGTTGAAGAACAAACTCTGGTATGTGAGGAAAATGAAAAGCTAAAAGAACAACTAGAAGAAATGACCTCACTAAGGAAAGAGAATGATAAGCTTAAGGGAGAAATTCAAGAAAGTCAAAAACAGCTCAATGAACTTAAAGCTAAAATTGAAGAAGGCATGAATGAAATTAAAGTAAATTCAGAGAAATATGAAGCTGTGAAGAAAGTAAATGCTGAACTCCTAAAGAATTCTGAGTATCTTCAAAAGGAGCTGGAAGACAAACAAAAAGTCTTAGAAAAGTTTGTCCAAGGAAAGACTAGCCTAGATGCTATACTAGGGACTAGGGTCAATTTCAATAAGGAAGACCATCACCTTCTGTCCAGAGAAGGGAAAAGAAAAGCTGGACACACCATCCAGCTCAAACAGCTCTAAGGAAACTTAAAGTCCTAAAAAAAACACAAAAATCAGTACTGGACAACCATTTAAGATTGGAATGAACTTTATGAAAAATAACATTAAGTCCATTCACCAGAACACAAATGGTAGCTGGACCAAGAAAACAAATCAGAATAAAAGCTGGAATTATAACAATCAGATGGGTCCAAACAAGACCTACTGGAGGAATAACTTTCATGGTCAAAGATATGCCAATCAACAAGCCTACAGGAAATTTCCTAGGAATAGGAAGACCAATGAAAGGGATAGAACTCACTTCTCCAGTTCAGCCGGATTGAACTTTAAAAAACCAGAAAGGAAGGTGCCAGAGAAAACCATGTTGAAACAAATCTGGATACCTAAACACTTGATCAGAGATTTAAACAATGTCCTTGGACCCAACTCATCTTGGGTTCCAAATCACTCTGCTTGATATACTTGTGTAGGTCGGCCTGGCAGCTGAAGACAACAAGTGGTACCTCGACAGTGGCTGCTCCAGGCATATGATAGGAGACCGATCCAAGTTCAGCAAGATAGAGATGAAGCCAGGGGGTCTGGTCAAGTTTGGAGGAAAGAACAAAGGTAAAATAATTGGAGTTGGCACAGTAGGTAAGTCTTCCACAAATTCCATTGAAAAAGTATTACTTGTTGAAGGGCTTCAACACAACCTGATTAGCATTAGCCAATTATGTGACAAGGGTCACAGGGTTGTATTGGATGATAGTTCATGTAAAATCTTTGAAACGAATTCTGACATGGTTAAATTTGTAGCCAACAGGGTTAATAATGTCTACATTATAGACTTAGATGAGAATTCTGAATCTACTATTTGCTTATCTGCCAATTCTGAAAACGATGCCTTTGAATGGCATAGACGTCTAGGTCATGCTAGCTTTTCAACTTTAAATAAATTGGTCAAGCATGATTTAGTTAGAGGCATGCCTAGAATTAAATTCAACGCTATATCAAAAGCATGTGATGCCTGTGCTCTAGGCAAACAGACCAGAAACTCTTTTAAATTAAGATCTGAGCCATTGTCTTCGAGACCAATGGAACTTCTTCATATGGACCTTTTCGGTCCAACTAGAACTCAGAGTCTTAATGGAAGCAGGTTTGGCTATGTCATCATATATGACTTCTCTAGATATTCATGGATATTTTTCTTAGAAAATAAGAGTGATGCATTTCAAAAGTTTAATCTATTTTTCAATAAGGTCAAACAAGAAGGGAAGTACAAGGTTAGTTCTATTCAATCTGACCATGGAGGTGAGTTTGAAAACTCAATGTTTACTGATCTTTGTGACAAAGAAGGACTAACTCACAGGTTTTCTTCTCCCAGGACACCTGAACAAAATGGGATTGTGGAGAGAAGAAATAGGACAGTGGTGGAGATGGTCCGGACCATGTTGATTGAAAGTAAGTTACCTAGAAGGTTTTGGGCAGAAGCGGCCAATACAGTAACCTACATAATCAACAGGGCCATGGTAAGACCCATACACAAGAAAACACCCTATGAGCTTCTAAAAGGTAAGAAACCAAATTTGTTTCATTTCAAAAATTTTGGAGCAAAATGTTTTATTCATAACAATGATAAGAAAGATTTAGACAAGTTTGAAGCCAAGAGTTCACCTGGAATATTCTTGGGTTACTCTGAAGTGTCAAGGGCATATAGGGTATTTAACGTATCAGATCAGAAAGTGGAAGAATCTCCACACATTCTTTTTAGTGAAAAGAAAGATGTTTCTAATGTTGAAAATCTTGACAGGGATTCTAATCATGGTGGAGAGTTTCTAGAAGACCAACAGGAAGAAGAGAACACTCAGCCAAGTGGGGAAACAAATTCCGCCAATCAGGAAGGTCCAAGAGAAACAGGTGAGTCTTCAACAAATATTAGATTTCTTAAAGACCATCCTTTAGATAAAGTCATAGGCAATCCTGAAGATCCTCTTCGGACTAGGTCTCATTTTAGAAATGTGAATAATGATGACTTAATTGCATTAGTCTCACAAATTGAACCCAAAACAGTAGAAGAGGCCTTAGCTGATCAAGCTTGGGTCAATGCTATGAGTGAGAAATTAGGTCAGTTTGAAAGGAATAATGTCTGGGAGCTTGTCCCAAGACCAGATGGTATTAATGTCATAGGAACCAAGTGGGTGTTCAAAAATAAGATGAACGAAGATAGAATTATCTCGAGGAATAAGGCCAGACTAGTAACCAAAGGCTACTGTCAAGAATTTGGTGTAGACTTTGATGAATCCTATGCACCTGTTGCTAGGATGGAAGCTATAAGATTGTTGCTTGCCTTTGCATGCTCAAAGAACATAAAACTCCAACAAATGGATGTTAAAAGTGCCTTTTTAAATGGAGTTATTAAAGAAGAAGTTTTTGTTAAACAACCTCCTGGATTTCAATATTCTCCTCAACCTAACCAAGTTTTCAGGTTAAACAAAGTCTTGTATGGTCTAAAGCAGGCTCCAAGAGCTTGGTATGAAAGATTATCTGAATTTCTGATCAGCAAGGGCTACAAAAGAGGTAAAGTTGATCAGACCTTATTTACCAAGGGCATGAATAAAGATCTCATCATAGTTCAGGTATATGTAGATGACATTGTATTTGGATCAACTAAGCATGAACTATGTGATGAATTCTCTACCATGATGTCTGCTGAATTTGAAATGAGCTTGGTTGGTGAACTAAAATATTTTCTTGGATTGCAGGTACAGCAGCTAGAAGATGGGTGCTTCATCAACCAAACCAAATACACAATGGAACTGTTCAAAAGGTTTGGCATGGAAAACTTAAAGCACATTACTACACCCATGGGCACCAATACTTCATTGGATGAAGATGAGACAGGTAAAGAAGTAAATGCCAAACTTTATAGAGGTATGATTGGATCACTACTTTACTTGACAGCCTCTAGACCTGATATACAATTCAGTGTAGGAATGTGTGCAAGGTATCAGTCTAGACCTACTGAACTACACTTTGCTGCAGTTAAAAGAATTTTCAGATATTTGTCAGCTAGTCATTCTCTAGGTTTATGGTTTCCTGCATCTCACACACTTAACCTAGTAGCATACACAGATTCGGACTATACCGACTGTAAACTAGACAGGAAAAGCACTAGTGGCCATTGTGAATTCTTGGGTGGGTGTTTAGTGTCTTGGGGCTCCAAGAAACAACATTCTGTGGCCCTCTCCACTGCAGAAGCTGAATATGTGGCTGCAGGGAGTTATGGAACACAAGTCATTTGGATTAAACACCAGCTTCAAGACTACCAAGTAGACCTGGGATGCACACCTATTTACTGTGATAATACTAGTGCCATCAATCTTGCTAAAAATCCTGTTTTGCATTCAAGAACCAAACACATAGAGATAATACATCATTTTATAAGAGATGAGGTGTCTAAGAATAATTTTGAACTGATTCATGTAGGCACAGATAATCAGATTGCTGACATATTCACAAAACCTCTGGATAATGAAAAATTTTCCAGTTTGAGAAGAGAATTAGGCTTATACAAATTATCTTAGTTATGGAGCCTGTTCTTGTTGTGAGGGGGAGTTGTGTCTATCTGCTGTTCAACCTTCTTTAATGCTGGTTTTTGAGGTATGCTATGTCTTAGGGGGAGCTGAGTTGTGATGTGAGAAGAGAAGTTCTCTGACAGATTCAAAAGGGCTGTCCAGATGTGTACCTTTGCTGGTTTTGCATAACTGATTTAGTGTGGTTCTCTCAGAAAATAGAGTGTCACTTATCTCTTAAGTCTATAAGTCAGTGACTCTAATCTTCAAGTTAGAATCCTTCCTTTGGTACTCCTTCAGAGATCTAGACTAATTGCATAAAGTATATCTTCCTACATTGTCATTGATTATGGTTCAGGCCAAAACTTGTATGTCTTGTTATCTGACCCAATCAACTTGAAATCTAGACTCCAAGACTCAATTCAAGAAAAGTCCTTTTTGGTATTATCTTCAATCATTCTATCTTTTTAACTCAAGGGCTTAACTGAACAAACATGTTCTGTTTTGATCACTGAGAAACTGGGAGCTTCATCAATGAAATGAATATTTCTCCCAAGTCATGAGGTGTCAAATGCTTAAAATGAATGAAAAGTCATGACAGAGCAATGGTGACTTGCTGGTGAGTAACTGGGGACTCTGACCTCTAATCAAGGTGTTTCCCTAATGTCAAAAGCCACAGTTACTAACTCTGTTCCTTATTAAAAAAAAGGGGGGAAGTAATGAGGTACTCACTCTGAGTAACTGGGATTCTGGCCTCTAATCAAGGTGTCTCCCTAATGTCAAAGGAAGTGAACTACCAACTTACTCATTGATCTTCTTGAAAATCATCTCCAACAAAATTCCTTATTGTTATGCAACTAATGGATTGCTTGTCTTCAATACCTTGAGAACACCTCTCTGATTTAGTCTCTTGCTGTCTTGTGAAATAGTTGAATGATCAGCTATATCTGGCCATACTTGTCAACTCCTGCTCTCAATCATCCACTATGTATGCTAATAAACTTATCTATAACTCTACTTCTCTATTGTGTACTGAAGTCCAAAGAATCCTCTCTTGAGATTAGAAACTCACTTATTCTCTTAAGACCTACTCGTGATTTTCTGCACTAAGAAGTTACTGCCCGCAGTCCTCATGTTTCCAGCACTGTCATACATTCTGCAGTTCTTTTTGCTGATGTCAAAGGGGGAGAGAAGCTTGCAATATCTGCAATTTCTGTGAGAAGTTTGCAATTTCAGTGAGTATTGGTTTTGTCTTGAGCTTTGAGGGGAGTCATGTTGCTTCGTGGAAGAAATGGTTATGAGTTGTGGGGGAGATGAGAGTGTGCTGCAGGGAATGTTTAATTCATTTGCATGAGCATGTCTTGAATTTATTCTGCTTGTTGCAGCTGGTATTAACTCTTTGTTGAAACTTGATATTGCATGATTCATAGTGTTGTCATCGTCAAAAAGGGGGAGATTGTTACATTCCTATGTTTTGATGATGTATCACACTATAAATCAATCTTCTATCTCTAGATTAATGTTGTTTCATCATGTGAGTGAGTACAGTTCATTTGGTTGTCAGATAAGCATGCTATCATGATTTTATCTACACTCTGCTTAGCTAGTACTGATTGCAGTGGGTCGACCCACCCCTTCTGATGCGTCGACTCATCTGTTCATTTGGCATAACTCCTTCAAGTCTATTCACTCTGTCTGCATAGTTTTTCACACCAGTGCGTCAACTCAGTGTGGTGATGCGTAGACTCTTCTGTTCATGTTCTTCATTTCATTAAGTCTATACATCATCAGTTGAACGTAATAGTAATACGTTGCAGCGTCAACTCAATGGGCTGCAGCGTCAACTTAGCATGTAAAATACTGTGTTAAAAGCTGAAGTCTATACACTCGGTTCCTTGGGCAAAGTCTATACAACCGCAACCCAACACATTGAACAGCTTTCCAATTCTATACACTAGACTTCATTTCACTAAGTCTATACACTCCCTCACTATGTACACACTTGCTATATTGATCTCTGTAGTCTATACAATGCTTCACGTTAACACTAAGTCTATACATTTCATTATTGTTGCTGAAGGGAACAGGGTCGACGCCTGAAGTTTAAAGCGTCCACGCATCAGTAGATGAAACTGTCACGTCGTCTTCTATTGCGTCAACGCCACAAGCAAGCAGCGTCGACGCAGCAGTTAAAATAGCAGAGACTCTTACAAGCGATGAAGCCTTCACGAAATCTTCCACCGCGTCAATGCCATCAACAAGAAGCGTCGACACAGCGGCATAAGAGATGCCGGTATAGAAATGTACACGTTCGTGCGTCAACGCCACCAACTGGCAGCGTCAACGCAGCAGTCCAAGAAAGGGACGACTTATCTCTAGATGCCTTCAATACGTCAACGCTATATGCTGATAACCTCGACGCAGCTCGCCTATCTGTTGAAGACTTGAACACTGAACTGCCGATACCGTTGCGTCAACGCAATAGGCTGATGGAGTCGACGCAGCGGTTAAGAAGTTTGAAGATTTCTGATGACTGCGTCAACTCTTTGGAGCGAGTGAGTTGACGCCATCTACCTCCAGTTGCTGAGCGTACTGGTGCTGGGCACGTGATCCGAGGATAAGGAAAATGCCCAGATGAGGACACGTGGTCTGACAGTCTACTGGATGCTGCCACGTGGTCCGAATTCTTAGGGCGGGAACTGTGGAAGCCACACGCGCCCTGCTGCTGCTCCAGGTATAAAATGAAGCCTTCGTCTTCAGATGAAGGTAGATCGAAGAAGAAGCCTGAAGAGCATATATGTCCTTCGATCCAGAAAAGGAAAGAAAAGTGCAGAGAGAAAGAAAGAGAAAGGAAAAGAGCAGAGAGTTCAATATCTAAGAGGAGTTTGGTCGAGAGAGAGTGTGTGCTGATTGATGAATTGCTTCATTTGAAGCTACATTTGTATTGGGTTTCAGAACCGATTCCTTCTCATTGTTTTTCGTTTTCCATTTTGCTTTCGTTTATTTTTCATCCTTCTATTCTGATCTGAATTGTTGTCCCTCCGGTGTGTGGAGGAAGGGAGTATCACTCCAATTTCCCTCTGTGTTGCAGAGGAAGAGAGATCGGTGATCTCTTGTGGTGTTAGTGACTTGTTGTCATTAACAGTTTCCCTCTGGTGTGTGGAGGAAGGGAGAGGTTTCTCCGGTCGTGTTCTAGCTGGGAGCTAGAACAGGTTTCAAGTTCTGTGGGTAGCAGAACTTGGTTGAGGGATCTGTCTCCCTTGGTGTTCAAGCTGTGTGGCAGCATGTTGTTCGCAGACTGAGTCTGCATTGATCTAGCATCGTCTAGTGGAATCCTCACTCTAGTTGGGGTGAGGGGTGGATGTAGATTGCGGACTGCAATCGAACCACCTAAAAACCGAGTGCCTTCTCTGTGGTTTGCTATTGTTCTCTACGCTCTTCATCTGCTCGGCTCTTTGCTTCCATGTGATTCGCTCTTCATTCTCATTTACATCCCTCTATGTACGGTTTAAGGAGGTGCGTTAGCAGTAGAAAATTTATTCCGCTTAAGTTTCTACAAATTGGGAGTGATCTATTCATCCCCCCCTTCTATATCACTCTTGCTGCGCTATCAGATTAAAAATGACAATATTTAACATAGTGATGCTCATCATCAAAACACTAGGGAAGTCACAAAAATTTAACAATCTCCCCCTTTTTGATGATGGCAACACTATATTAAATAACATAGATGAAGTGCAATGAGATTATGTGAAGATAAGCTGTGAGGATAAGCAATGCATACACACAACACACTCGCCTCCTCTGACGACTCCCAAGAGCTCCCCCTGAACACAACAAATGTCTTCCTCTGACTAGATAACTCAGGGCACTTATCTTTCGCTCCCCCTCAGCAAAACACAAGCAAGACACTCTCCCCCTTTGACATCATCAAAACTAGGGGCAGGTCTGAAGATATCACGAAAAGAAATTTGCTGACAGTGGAGAGAAAACAAAAGAGAGTATGGCTGATAAAGGAAAGTTATTGAGATGTTTAGGCAATTAAGAAAGCCATTAATTTTATGTGAGGATTTTGAGGAACAGTTAGTCAGACTGTGTGCAAAATGGTGAATGAAGATCCGCTCCATACACAGAACCAGATTCTAAGCAAGTAAGGTACAAGATACCAGTATGGTCAGAGTAAGTCTTTACTCAGAGAGTATAAAGCAAGGAAGTCAGGAAAACAAAGATATGTGGTATTGAAAACAAACAAACTCAGACCTAAATGCCAAGTGAACAAAATCTTGATATTAAGAGGGAGAATATTTTTCAAAGATGGTCAAGATCAAAGGTAAATTTGTCAAGTACACCTTTGACATTAGGGAGACACCTTGTTTAGAGGCAGGAATCCCCAGTTACTTGGTGGCAAGACCACATTACCCCTTCTGACAAGAGGACAGAGATAGTATTCTAACTGGTGTTGACATTAAGGTGACACCTTTACCAGAGGCCAGACACCCCAGTTACTAACCAGATATGTACCATAGCTCTATATGATCAAGACATCTAATTAAGCCTGATTTATACTGCCATCTCATGACATGGGATTCTTTCACTTCATTGATGAAAGTCCCAGTTTCTCAATGAACAGTTAACAAGGTTGTTAAAACTTATTTCATGAATTTTTCATTAAACTGCACTTGAAACCTTGTAAATTAGTCTTGATTCAGTTTGAGAACAATACACCAGCTCCAATGTTTTTCAGACAAAAGCACTATATACCTCATTTCGGACTTAACTAGACTAAGTAGGTATGCTGTACTGGCTAGATCAGAAGTCAGTTACAGTGTAGGAAGATAGTCTTGAATTCAGATTTTGATCTCAGTGGGACTAACAGCTGAAATTCCAACAAGAAATTAGATGAACAGTCTTAACGGATAAAACATTCAAAAATTTCTTTTATCCACCTACTCAAACTGATTCTCTTATAAGGTCAGCAAAAGTCCGTTCAAAGTATGTTCAGATTTGGCCAAAAGAGCATGACTCCTATTATTAATCTAGCTCCCCCTGAGACCTTGACTCCAACTCAGACTTAACCAAGACAAACCTCAAAACACCTCAAAGAAAACAAGGTGGTATCAATCAGTACGAGTGAATCAGCAAACACCCATAATGAGGTTATTTTCAGTAACAGACAATGAGTATAGATAAGCACAAGAGCACATGACAGATTATTCAGAGATCAATTATTCAATCATGAAATTATGTAAATACCTAATTCTCTGCGCAATGTGCTAAATTTTCAGTATCCAGTGGCTTAGTCAAAATATCTGCAATTTGTGAGTTAGTGCCAACATGGATCAATTCAAAGGTCTTCCTAGCTACTTCATCTCGAATAAAATGATGCCTGATTTCGATGTGTTTATTTCGAGAATGACGTACAGGATTCTTTACAATGTTTATTGCACTAGTATTGTCACAAAAGATGAAAGTGCAATCTAGCTCAACTGAGTAATCCAGAAGCTGGTGTTTTATCCATATAACCTGTGTGCCACAGCTCCCTGCTGCCACATACTCAGCTTCAGCAGTAGAAAGAGCCACAGAGTGTTACTTCTTGGATCCCCAAGAGACTAGGCACCCTCCTAAAAATTCGCAGTGACCACTAGTACTTTTCCTGTTCAATTTACATCCTGCATAATCTGCATCTGTATATGCAATGAGATCTAAACTACATGATGCAGGATACCAAAGACCTAGATCATGGGTAGCAGATAAGTATCTAAAGATTCTTTTTACAGCTGCCAAATGCAATTCAGTAGGCCTAGACTGGTATCTGGCACACATCCCTACACTAAATTGAATGTCAGGCCTGGATGCTGTTAAGTAGAGGAGTGAACCGATCATACCTCTATATAATTTAGCATCCACCTCTTTACCTTTTTCGTCTGAATCCAGTGAGGAGTTGGTGCCCATGGGTGTTGAGATAGTCTTGAGGTTGGTCATTCCAAACCTTTTCAACATCTCCAGAGTATACTTGGTTTGATTTATGAAACAACCATCCTCCATTTGTTTGACCTGCAGCCCAAGAAAATACTTTAGTTCGCCAACTAAACTCATTTCAAATTCATGAGACATAGATTCAGAAAATTCTTTACACAATTTTGAATTGTTAGATCCGAAGATGATATCATCAACATATACCTGGACCACTATTAAATCCTTTCCGAGATTTTTGGTGAAGAGGGTTTGGTCAACCTTATCTCGAGTGTAGCCCTTGCTCAAGAGGAATTCAGAAAGTCTCTCATACCAGGCTCGGGGAGCCTGCTTCAATCCATAGAGGGCTTTATTCAACCTAAAAACCATGTTAGGCTGAACAGACATATACCTCTTCCTTCAATACCCCATTTAAGAATGCGCTTTTGACATCCATCTGCTGCAGCCGAATGTTCCTAGAGCATGCAAATGCAAGCAGAATTTGTATAGCTTCCATCCTAGCCACTGGGGCATAGGATTCATCAAAATCCACACCAAATTCCTGACTGTAGCCTTGAGCTACAAGTCTTGCTTTGTTTCTAGAAATAGCTCCATTCTCATCAACTTTATTCTTGAAAATCCATTTAGTGCCAATGACATGAGTGTTATCAGGTCTGGGAACTAGTTCCCATACAATATTTTTCTCAAATTGATTTAATTCCTCACACATGGCGGATACCCAAGAATCATGATTTAAGGCTTCTTCCATAGATTTGGGTTCCACCTGAGATACCAATGCAGCTAAGTCCTGTTCTTGGACAATTCTAAAATGAGACCTTGTCCTAGGAGGATCATGCAAATTGCCTATGACATTTTTGTTGTGGAGATTGTTGTGCCCCTGTGGTTTTGATGATGGTTTTGATGATTGGTTGTTGATGTGAGTTAATCAAATGTTCAGTCATCTTGCTGCTCAGTTTAGTTTAATATATTTTGATGTTCAGTCATGTTAACTGATGCATAAAGCATTCATTGCTACACTCTGTCTGCACAGTTGTCACTGCAGTGCGTCAACTCAGTGTGCCGATGCGTCGACCCCTTGGTCATATTTGTATCTGTCCATACAGTAGTGCGTCAACTCCTTGAGCTGATGCGTCGACGCTTCAGTTCAGTTTCTTCATTTGATGAAGTCTATACATCATCAGTTGATCATCAAGAATATACGTTGCAGCGTCAACTCATTGGGCTACAGCGTCAACTCAGCAAGTATGCACTTCAGTCTTCACATGCTAAGTCTGTACAGCCTACGACACATGCAGCGTCAACGCTGTGAGCATTCTCAAGACATTAGCGTCAACGCTATAAGTGTGTACATCGCTTTCACGTCACCAAGTCCATACATTTGTCCTCCTTCAAAGTCTGTACAACCGCTGGTCTAGCTTCATGAAGTCTGTACATCAGACTGTTACAGGAAGTCTGTACATTGTCCGTCTTCCTTAGCGTCTTGATAGTTGATGTCTATACATTGGCCTCCATGCTCCTAAGTCTATGCATTACTGTTCATGCATCAGTCTTCATTGAGTCGGTACATTGGACTGTCTCTCTCAGCGTCTCATGGCATGAGGTCTGTACACTCGAATTGCCTTTGATCTGGTCAAGTGTATACACTCTCTCACTGTAGCTTTCAGCTATTCAAGTCTATACACTGGACTGTTAGGTCATGTCTATACAACGTGGGCTTCAGTTCTTCAAGCCTACACATCGACTGTTCATGCAAAGTCTAGACATTCGATCAAGTTTGTACATTAGACTTGGCATATGCATTCATAAAGTATATACACTCTTCGGTTGACTTCAAATGAAGTCTGTACATCGGCATGCATTACATCAAGTGTGTACATTGCATAGCTTGTTGCGTCTAAGTCTATACATCACTGTAGCATGCACTTCATGAAGCCTATACATTCTCAGTCTTTGCACACGTTCAGCCTGAAGTCTGTGGCAAATGTTCCTAAGTCTATACATCAGTCCTCAAGTGTTACAAGTATGTACATTGGCCATCAAAGCCCTCAAAGTCTGTACATCCTTCAAGACTCTCCAAGTCTGTACAACGTCTATCTTCATGCGTTAGCCAAAGTCTGTACATTGCTTGCATTCGCTCAAGTCTGTACATCGGCCTGCTATCCTTGACAAGTCTTCACATCGTGAAGTCTATACAGTCAACTCCTTCACACTTCAACAAGTCTGTACAGCAGCTGTCTTTACATAGGAAGTATGTACAGCCGTTCACCTTGTGAAGTCTAGACATTTGATGTGCATGGTCTTGAAGCATTTAGGAAGTCTGTACTTTGGTCTGCTTTGCATTGCATGAAGTCTATACATTTGTCTGCATTGCATTGCATGAAGTATATACATTGCACGAGCTGAATGCTTTCTAAGTCAATAAACTGCATTGCATTGCAAAGTCCATACACTGGAAGCTCTTCATTTGATTGAGTCTGTACATTGGGTTCAACGTTAACATGAAGTCTGTACACTGGTTTCTCTGGCACGTTAACACTAAGTCTATACACTTCATTATTGTTGCTGAAGGGACATGGTCGACGCCTGAAGCTTAAAGCGTCCACGCATCAGTAGACGAAGCTTTCACGATGTCTTCTATTCCGTTAACGCCACAAGCAAGCAGCGTCGACGCAGCAGTTAAAGAAGCAGAAACTCTTACAAGCAACGAAGCTTTCACGATATCTTCCACTGCGTCAACGCCATCAACAAGCAGCGTCGACACAGCGGCTTAAGAGACACCAGTATACAAATGTACATGTTCAATGCGTCAACGCAACATGCTGATAACGTCGACGCAGAACGCCCATTTGTTGAAGACTTGATCACTGGACTGTCGATACCGTTGCGTCAACGCAGCAGGCTGATGGAGTCGACGCAGCGGATAAAAAGGTTGAAGATCTCTGATGGCTGCGTCAACTCTTTGGAGCAAGTGAGTTGACGCCATCTAACTCCAGTTGCTGAGCGTACTGGTGTTGGGCACGTGATCCGAGGATAAGGAGAGTGCCCAGATGAGGACACGTGTTCTGACAGCCTGCTGGTTGCTGCCACGTGGTCCGAATTCTTAGGGCAGGAACTGTGGAAGCCACACGCACCTTGCTGCTGCTGCTGCTGCTATATATATGAGCCTTCTTCCACTAAAGAAGGTAGATCGAAGAAAAAGCCTGGAGAGCAGAAAATCCCTTCGATCCAGAAAAAGAAAAGAAGAAGAAAAGGAGAAGAAGAAGAAAGAGAGAGATCGTGATCGAAGCCTTGAGATCAATTGCAGAAAAGCAGTAGTGCTGAGAGTTCGATCCAGTGAGAAGAGAAGAAGAAGAAAAAGAAGAGTGGCAGAGTGAGAGAAGCAGCAGAAGTAAAAAGAGAAAGAGAGAGAGCTCGCGAGTGAGAGAAGGAAGCAGAGAAGAAAAGGAAGAGAAAGAATAAGAGAGAACGAGAGATAGGAAGCTTCATCTGAAGATCTATCTTCATTGGACCGTGGATCAGATCCAGGCCAGTCAGCTCTGTCGAGAGCCATATTGTGCATTTCGTCTTTCAGCTTTCTGTTTGCTGAAGTTATTTTCATTTCGTGTTTTTGTTTCTCCGTTTTCATTTGGTTATCTTGTTCTTCCGATTGCCCTGCTAGGGATCGGGTTCCTCCTGTTGGTTCAGGAGAAGGGAGATCTGATCTCCGGGTTGCAAGTGACAGGTTGTCTCTTGTGGGTTCCCTCTGGTTAGAGGAAGGGAGGCTAGTCCTCCGGTTCTGGGCTTGTGGTTGCAAGTCTAGTGGTCCCTCCTGGTCTGGAGGAAGAGAGGTCTTCGACCTCTAGTTTCCAAGTGGCTGGGAGTCACTTGGGTGTCCCTCCGGTTGGGAGGAAGAGGGGAGGCTATTCCCCTGGTCAAGCTGTGTGGCAGCAACTGTTTGCAGACTAAGTCTGCGTTCTAGCTTGAGCTAGTGGAAGCCTCACTCCGGTTGGGAGTGAGGGGTGGATGTAGGTCTGTGGACCGAACCACCTAAAAATCTATTGTGCAGTGGTTTGATTGTTTGCTTTGCTTCCGCTAGATGCTTGAATAGGCACGCTCCAAGTGTTTGTATTTGAGTCGAATCGAATTGGTTCTATTCTGTGTCTATCTCTAGCATCCAAGTTTTTATTTGGCCATTATTCATAGAAGGATACATTCACCCCCCTCTGTATCCGGGCCTAGCACCCTAATAGTTGGTATCAGAGCGGGTGTCTGCATACAAGGTCCAGCGACCTGCAGATCGATCTTGCAGTCTTAGGTGCTAATTTGTTTTAGTGCATCAATATTCTTGTTGCATTGAATCTATCGGCTATCTGTTTCAATGGCTTGTCCACCCGTCTTTAGTGGTTCTGATTTCAACCAGTGGCACAGTGCTTTACGTAGTTATGTTAAATCAGTGAATCCAGACCTGTGGAAAGTGATTTCACATGGTCCTCATGAATTACCAAAGAAAAAGTCCAAATGGACTGACAGTCACGAATCAATGTATGAGGAGAATCAGACAGCTATAAATCTGATGAAAGCAGCCACTGACAAAGCCTTTCACTCATGTTTCCTTGATTGCAGATCTGCAAGGGATATGTTGGAGATGATGAAGAGAGCCGGGAAAGGAAATCAAACAAGCTGCATGATGGCCAATAGAAGCGATCAAGGCAGCAATCAAACTGAAGAAGATGATGATGATGAGGTAAATCTCTTCGAGAATTTCTCTCTAGAAGATTGGGAGAATGCATATGCTGAATTATTTGAATCTCATGAACTGTTAAGAAAATAGCATAAAAAATTGAAGAAGGGTACTGGTTTAGATAGTTCAAGCTCTCCTTGTAGAAATTGTGTTGAATTGAAAAATATTCATGGTGCTTGTATGACTGATCTTTAAATGTTGAAGAAACAAATTTCATTATTGAAAACTGAGAATCAAGATCATGTGAAAGAAATCTCTGAACTTGAAAAGAAGCTTAGTCTAGCTAGTCATGATTCTGTTCAGAGCAAGGATTTGCTGAAAGAAATTGAATGTGTTAAGTCTGAATTAAACAAGCTGAAATCTGAAAATGATTCTCTTAGAGAGTTCTCCAATAAAAATGATGAAAAATTTGAGAAACTTAAACAGGAGAACACATTGCTGACTGAAAAATTGAATGTCATAAAATCTGTAAACATAGAATTACAGAAAGATCTGGAGAAACAGCAAAAAGAATTAAAGGAATTTGAGACTGGAAGAAAACATGAAGTCAATTCAGAAGATCAACTTCTAATAAATGAATTGGTTCAAAATGATAAGCTTAAAGAAGAAGTTGAAAAATTAAAATTGTTAAACAGTGCCATGTCTGAAAGACTTCTCACATTGGAGAAAGGAAAAGTCACTTATACAAACGAAACTGATGAAGTAGATGAGCTGAGAAAGGAAATTGAAAAATACAAAACAACTAACAAAGTTTTGAATGAAGTTGTCAACTGTAGTGAACAAGAGATTGCAAGCTATGAAATAAACATTGTATCTCTCGAAAATGAGATTCAAGACTTGAGGAAATCCTTGTCTAAATTTGTTGATGGGCAAGAAAACCTAGACAAGCTGCTAGGTGTAAAAGTCAATGTCAAAAAAGAAGGGTTGGGCTACAATAATCTAAATAAAAAGGTTTTGCAGAACAAAGTAATGACATCCTTTGTAAATGCTTCAAACGTAGTCACAACATCAAAAGACAAACAGCCCATTGTTCAGAAAATACTGGGAACAAAGATTAATTTTAAGAAAGAAGGATTGGGTTACAGTCCAGTCATGAGGAAGGCTTATGGAGCCAACCTGAAAACTGTCTTTGCTAAATCCTCTGAACAGGAGAAGCCTTCTACTTCATCTCCACCTCGGTACAAGGCTAAGAAAATAGAAAAATAAAATAAAAATCATAAAACATCAAA
This sequence comes from Amorphophallus konjac, assembly GCA_022559845.1. Classification (NCBI taxonomy): domain Eukaryota; kingdom Viridiplantae; phylum Streptophyta; class Magnoliopsida; order Alismatales; family Araceae; genus Amorphophallus; species Amorphophallus konjac. The sequence continues at coordinate 45,277,761 of CM040129.1, forward strand.
ATTTCAAAGGAACAATCTGCATGCTAAAAACTCATCAGATAAATGCCATGCTTTTAAGAAATCAAATGGCTCATGTCATTATTGTGGTAAGTATGGACATCTTATGAGTAACTGTTTTGTGATGAAAAAGGATGACAAAAAGCATGCTAGAAAATCTGTGTCTGCTCAGAAAAGGAGTGTCACATGTTCAAATTGTGGCAAATTAGGACACTCAATTGCTCATTGCTGGTTTGCTAGTGGTAAGAAAACATTTTATTCATATCATGCTAAATTCCTGCAAACCAACATGTTTTTAATAAAAACAAATCTATTTCAATGAACCAGCATATCATCTGTTTTAATTGCAACAAAAGGGGTCACTGGGCCTCTGAATGCTGGTCAGGCTTTTTTGAAAGAAATTCTATTTCATGCTTTGAATGTGGAAAGGATGGCCACAGGGCCATTGATTGTTGGCATGCCCAAGGAGGCTATGGCAATAATGAACTCAATTTTAAAAAGAATACCTCTTATTGCTCTCACTGTAGAAAGCATGGCCATACAGTCAAGGACTGTTGGCATATTCAGGGTAGAAATGTGAATCTCAAACATGCTAAATTCCCTGTAAGACAATTTGCAAAACTTTCATGTTATAACTGTGGGAAGCCAGGTCACAGGGCTGCAACCTGTTGGCTGGCAGGATATCAAAGCCAAACTGGTTTTGGCAAACAGAATTTTTATTCTATTAACAAGAAATCTCATGCTTATGCACATAATTTTCATGCTAACAAGAATGTGCATAAATCAGATCTGAAAACTGCTCCTAGAAATGTGCTGAGAAAACCTGCTAGGAGTAATACTATTTTGTCAGGACCCAAGACTTCTTGGGTACCTGTTTGTGCAAAATAACATTGCTATGAAGGTGTGCCTTGGGACTGAAATAAAAAGGGGTAATGATCCAAGGCACTCAAGAAGAAAACCCCATACTGAACTTTTCAGGTAAACTTCATGCTCTTCTTGTTTTTAGTTTTAATGCATAGCAAGTTAAATCTGTTTTTGCATTTTCATTCATCATTTGTCATGTGCATTATTTTCTGATCATGCATTTGCTGAGAGTTCTGTGCAAATATCAGATTAAGAAGGGTTGTCTATATCTGATGCATACATAGGCTAATTTCAATTGCTTGATAATTGTGTTATGCATAGACTCTGAACACAAATTGCATTTCGAATTTTCTGAAAAATCTGAACTCTACTCATCTGAAGTGCATATATGTGATTTGCATGTATAGTACATTGAAAAACCTGAACTGCATTTGAATGCTGTTTGAAAACTGTCTGTTGCATAACTCATTAAAAAACCTGAATTGCATATAGGACTGTTGATTTTACCTTGTTATTCATGACCTCGATGGTATATCAAATGGTAAGCTACCAAAAGGCAGGAAAATCTGTCCGGAGGTCCTTACTATGTGAGAGCTGGTCTTCTAGACCAAGTGCTCCACCTAGTACCATGGGTCATGTTGCTTGATAGGGCAGTCTGAATGTGCATGAATCATTTGGTATCATATGTTCAGTTTTTTCAGTGCAAACATTGCATGTTTTCAGGGGGAGTTAGTTGCATATCCTTACATAGCATTCAATGTTGAGTCTTTGCATGTCCCTGCATACATATAGTGCATTGCATCTCCTTATATTGAAAATGCCAAAAAGAGAGTTTGAATGCATATTGTGAGGGGGAGTCATTGCATTGCATATAGGTTGTCAAATGCATACATGGGTCAGAACTCATTGCATATCCTCTCTTACTGATTTTGTTGACAAACCTTAATCATATTCTGAAAACTTTGAGCTTCACAATCTCTCTTAACAATTGGTATTTCTCCTATCAATTGGTATCATTTGGGTTCAGAATTCCATCAGTCCTTCATGAAGATTTCAATGGGCTATCTCAATCATAAATCTGAAAACTTTTGAACTAGAAATCTTCTATTATATGTTTTTTATGAATGACTGAACTAACTCATGTGGTTTAAGTTTAATGTATTCAATGAGTTTGGCTTTAAAATCTCTTAAAAATATCTGAAGCATGCTTAATAAATCTTAACCATCTGCTTCATGATGTGTCTTGTAAAATCTTCTGAAATCTGCATTATTGAACACATGACTTTATTTGGTTAAGTACATGATATTGTATTGCTTTGAAGTAAATGAAATTGTCTGAAATGTCTAAAGGGTAAATAGTTGTTAGAGCAATGACTTTGGTCACTGAGAAACCATGTCCAAAGGACTGAGTCATGAGGTGCCTTAGTTAACTCTGTAAAATAAAATTCATTGAAAATTAGGTAGAGCAATGGCATGCACACTGAGAAATACAACTCACTCATCTAGAAATGATTTCGAGGGTGTCATGATGTGTAAATGCTATCTCTGTTCATGAAAAGCATGACAGTTAGTCACACTAAGTGCTTAGGGATATTGGCCTCTAATCAAGGTATATCCTCTAGTTACAATGTGTGCACTGAACTAGAGTGCTCGTAAAATTAGTAGCATGAAAATTGTTGAACAAATTGAAATATCTGAATATTGATGCTAAAATCAAATTGCTACAACCCTAGACAAAAAATCATATGACTTCATAATTGCTTGACTTCAATACTAGTGCATGTAATTCTGAAATAAGTCAATAGATTTGATTGTGTAAGAGAAAGGGAGATTAATCAAGATAAATATGAGGGCTTGGTTCATCTTTATTAAACCATGGTTTTAGATATCAATACAGAATTTTATTGATAAACTCTACATACATCATGTTTAAACCATGCTGTTCAATAAAGCTCATTCATAAGCCCTTATAATGGAAGACTTTGAAAACTTATGTTTTAGACTTATGAGATTGATATCTCTCTGAAAATCTGACTGAATTTTCTGAGATTGAAGCTTCCTTAAAAATCTGGCTGAATTTCTTCTGCTCATGTTATTGGTTCATTGACCTGAACTTCTCCTTGTTTGCCCCTGTGGTCTCCTTCTCATCTATCTCATAAGATTCCACTTATTCAGGGGGAGCATTCCTTGTCATAATGAATCATGTTCATATGATTTGTGACCTTGCATTCATATACTCAGGGGGAAGTATTGCATTTCTTGCTGCATCTGCATCTACCAAGGTTTATTTTGATTATACCAAAGGGGGAGATTGTTTGCCAAAGAGGGAGAAATTGACTGAACTTTTATACATGCCTTAATTTCTCAAATTCTTTTCTTTTTGATGAAGTCAAAGGGGGAGAATAATTTGAGTCTTCAGAAAGCCTCACATCATCAGAATGACTCAATGTATTGAAAGTGTTGCCATCATCAAAAAGGGGGAGATTGTTGTGGAGATTGTTGTGCCCCTGTGGTTTTGATGATGGTTTTGATGATTTGTTGTTGATGTGAGTTAATCAAATGTTCAGTCATCTTGCTGCTCAGTTTAGTTTAATATATTTTGATGTTCAGTCATGTTAACTGATGCATAAAGCATTCATTGTTACACTCTATCTGCACAGTTGTCACTGCAGTGCGTCAACTCAGTGTGCCGATGCGTCGACCCCTTGGTCATATTTGTATCTGTCCATACAGTAGTGCGTCAACTCCTTGAGCTGATGCGTCGACGCTTCAGTTCAGTTTCTTCATTTGATGAAGTCTATACATCATCAGTTGATCATCAAGAATATACGTTGCAGCGTCAACTCATTGGGCGGCAGCGTCAACTCAGCAAGTATGCACTTCAGTCTTCACATGCTAAGTCTGTACAGCCTACGACTCATGCAGCGTCAACGCTGTGAGCATTCTCAAGACATTAGCGTCAACGCTATAAGTGTGTACATCACTTTCACGTCACCAAGTCCATACATTTGTCCTCCTTCAAAGTCTGTACAGCCGCTGGTCTAGCTTCATGAAGTCTGTACATTATCCGTCTTCCTTAGCGTCTTGATAGTTGATGTCTATACATTGGCCTCCATGCTCCTAAGTCTATGCATTACTGTTCATGCATCAGTCTTCATTGAGTCTGTACATTGGACTGTCTCTCTCAGCGTCTCATCGCATGAGGTCTGTACACTCGAATTGCCTTTGATCTGGTCAAGTGTATACACTCTCTCACTATAGCTTTCAGCTATTCAAGTCTATACACTGGACTGTTAGGTCATGTCTATACAACGTGGGCTTCAGTTCTTCAAGCCTACACATCGACTGTTCATGCAAAGTCTAGACATTCGATCAAGTTTGTACATTGGACTTGGCATATGCATTCATAAAGTATATACACTCTTCGGTTGACTTCAAATGAAGTCTATACATCGGCATGCATTACATCAAGTGTGTACATTGCATAGCTTGTTGCGTCTAAGTCTATACATCACTGTAGCATGCACTTCATGAAGCCTATACATTCTCAGTCTTTGCACACGTTCAGCCTGAAGTCTGTGGCAAATGTTCCTAAGTCTATACATCAGTCCTCAAGTGTTACAAGTATGTGCATTGGCCATCAAAGCCCTCAAAGTCTGTACATCCTTCAAGACTCTCCAAGTCTGTACAGCGTCTATCTTCATGCGTTAGCCAAAGTCTGTACATTGCTTGCATTCGCTCAAGTCTGTACATCGGCCTGCTATCCTTGACAAGTCTTCACATCGTGAAGTCTATACAGTCAACTCCTTCACACTTCAACAAGTCTGTACAGCAGCTGTCTTCACATAGGAAGTATGTACAGCCGTTCACCTTGTGAAGTCTAGACATTTGATGTGCATGGTCTTGAAGCATTTAGGAAGTCTGTACTTTGGTCTGCTTTGCATTGCATGAAGTCTATACATTTGTCTGCATTGCATTGCATGAAGTATATACATTGCACGAGCTGAATGCTTTCTAAGTCAATAAACTGCATTGCATTGCAAAGTCCATACACTGGAAGCTCTTCATTTGATTGAGTCTGTACATTGGGTTCAACGTTAACATGAAGTCTGTACACTGGTTTCTCTGGCACATTAACACTAAGTCTATACACTTCATTATTGTTGCTAAAGGGAACAGGGTTGACGCCTGAAGCTTAAAGCGTCCACGCATCAGTAGACGAAGCTTTCACGATGTCTTCTATTGCGTTAACGCCACAAGCAAGCAGTGTCGACGCAGCAGTTAAAGAAGCAGAAACTCTTACAAGCAATGAAGCTTTCACGATATCTTCCACTGCGTCAACGCCATCAACAAGCAGCGTCGACGCAGCGGCTTAAGAGACGCCAGTATACAAATGTACATGTTCAATGTGTCAACGCAACATGCTGATAACGTCGACGCAACACGCCCATTTGTTGAGGACTTGATCACTGGACTGTCGATACCGTTGCGTCAACGCAGCAGGCTGATGGAGTCGACGCAGCGGATAAAAAGGTTGAAGATCTCTGATGGCTGCGTCAACTCTTTGGAGCAAGTGAGTTGACGCCATCTAACTCTAGTTGCTGAGCGTACTGGTGTTGGGCACGTGATCCGAGGATAAGGAGAGTGCCCAGATGAGGACACGTGTTCTGATAGCCTGCTGGTTGCTGCCACGTGGTCCGAATTCTTAGGGCGGGAACTGTGGAAGCCACACACGCCCTGCTGCTACTGCTATATATATGAGCCTTCTTCCACTAAAGAAGGTAGATCGAAGAAAAAGCCTGGAGAGCAGAAAAGCCCTTCTATCCAGAAAAAGAAAAGAAGAAGAAAAGGAGAAGAAGAAGAAAGAGAGAGATCGTGATCGAAGCCTTGAGAGCAATTGTAGAAAAGCAGTAGTGCTGAGAGTTCGATCCAGTGAGAAGAGAAGAATAAGAAAAAGAAGAGTGGCAGAGTGAGAGAAGCAGCAGAAGTAAAAAGAGAAAGAGAGAGAGCTCGCGAGTGAGAGAAGGAAGCAGAGAAGAAAAGGAAGAGAAAGAATAAGAGAGAACGAGAGATAGGAAGCTTCATGTGAAGATCTATCTTCACTGGACCGTGGATCAGATCCAGGCCAGTCAGCTCTGTCGAGAGCCATATTGTGCATTTCATCTTTCAGCTTTCTATTTGCTGAAGTTATTTTCATTTCGTGTTTTTGTTTCTCCGTTTTCATTTGGTTATCTTGTTCTTCCGATTGCCCTGCTGGGGATCGGGTTCCTCCTGTTGGTTCAGGAGAAGGGAGATATGATCTCCGGGTTGCAAGTGACAGGTTGTCTCTTGTGGGTTCCCTCTGGTTTGAGGAAGGGAGGCTAGTCCTCCGGTTCTGGGCTTGTGGTTGCAAGTCCAGTGGTCCCTCCTGGTCTGGAGGAAGAGAGGTCTTCGATCTCTAGTTTCCAAGTGGCGGGGAGTCACTTGGGTGTCCCTCCGGTTGGGAGGAAGAGGGGAGGCTGTTCCCCTGGTCAAGCTGTGTGGCAGCAACTGTTTGCAGACTAAGTCTGCGTTCTAGCTTGAGCTAGTGGAAGCCTCACTCCGGTTGGGAGTGAGGGGTGGATGTAGGTCTGTGGACCGAACCACCTAAAAATCTATTGTGCAGTGGTTTGATTATTTGCTTTGCTTCCGCTAGATGCTTGAATAGGCACGCTCCAAGTGATTGTATTTGAGTGGAATCGAATTGGTTCTATTCTGTGTCTATCTCTAGCATCCAAGTTTTTATTTGGCCATTATTCATAGAAGGATACATTCACCGCCCTCTGTATCCGGGCCTAGCACCCTAACAATTTTCACTAGGGTGGTCTTTGTGAAATATTATCTCACCTGAGGGTTCACCTACCTTAGCTGCTCCTTCTTGCTGTGAGTTTTCTGGTTGAGCAGCTGGCTGCATCTCTTCTTCTTCAATTCTCTCCAAGAAATCTCCCTCATTAGATGGCTCCCTGTCATCATCTATCACTTTGTTTGAGAAATAATTTTCATCAAACACTACATGCGGTGTTTCTTCAACAGTTTGATCATCTTTATTGAAAACTCTGTAAGCCCTTGAGGTTTCTGAATATCCGAGAAAAATTCCAGGAGAGCTTCTAGCTTCAAATTTGTCCAAACCATTCTTACCATTATTGTGAATAAAACATTTGGAGCCAAAAACTTTAAAGTAAGAAATGTTTGGCTGCTTACCCTTGAGAAGTTCATAAGGAGTTTTCCTATGAGTAGGTCTTACCAAGGCTCGGTTTAGAATGTAGCATGCAGTATTCGCAGCTTCAGCCCAAAATCTCCTTGGAAGTCCACTCTCAATCAGCATAGTCCGGGCCATTTCAATTATTGACCTGTTTCTTCTCTCAACAATTCCGTTCTACTCCGGTGTCCTGGGAGAAGAGAATTTGTGAGTCACTCCTTCTCTTGAGCAAAATTCAAAAAATGAGGAGTTCTCAAACTCTCCTCCATGGTCAGACTGAATTGTAATGATATTATGTTCACCTTGCAATTTGATTTTATTGAAAAGTTCTTCAAAATGAACAAAGGCATCATTTTTATTTGCTAAACAAAACAACCAAGAAAATCTAGTGAAGTCATCAACTATGACTAATCCATATCTCTTACCTGACAAACTTTGTATGCGAGTAAGACCAAAGAGATCCATGTGCAAGTGCTGTAGCGGTTTAGATGAAAGACTCTCAGTTCTCAACTTAAAAACTGCACGAGTCTGTTTACCTTGTGCACAAGCATCACATAGCTTGGACCCTAACTGAAATCTTATTCGGGGCAAACCTCTAACTAGGTTCTGCTTAGATAGTTTATTCATTGTAGACAAACTAGCATGGCCTAGACGCCTATGCCAGTCAAACGCAACCTATTCAGAATTAGCAGACATACACAAGTGAGTTTCAGGATTATCATCCAGGTCTACGATGTATACATTGTTTACTCTATGACCTTTGAACATGACGTTATCAGAATTCAGCTCAAAAATAGTACAGGAATTGTGGTCAAAGAGTACCTTGTGTCCTTTGTCGCAGAGTTGACTTATACTTATCAAGTTGTGCTGAAGTCCTTCTACAAGATACACATATTCAATGGAGTTAGTAGAGGACTTACCAACTGTACCAATTCCAATTATTCTTCCTCTGTTATTTCCACCGAATTTGACCAAGCCCCCAAACTTCATTTTCAGTTTGCTAAATTTGGACCGGTCTCCTGTCATGTGCCTGCTACAGCCGCTGTCAAGATACCACTTGTTATGCTCGGCTGCCAGGCTAACCTGCGAGAGTTCAGACAAAGTAATGTGGGACCCCATTCAAATTGGGTCCAAGGATAATTTTCAATTTATCCAAATCACACTTAGGAACCCACATTTGTTTTACTGTTCTTTTCAATGATTTCATGTAGATTGATTCTTTCTTCTTGGCATTTCTCAGTGGGTGTTGAATGAGCCTATTCCTTTTAAAATTATGTTGTTTCCGAGCAGAGAAATTGTTGTTTGGCCTCTTAGAGGAGACACGTGTGTGCTGAGCATAATTCATGTAACCATTTTTATTCAAATGAAAATTGTACTGAAGGTGATGCATGTTCGCATGCTTTCCTTGATAACTATCATGCTGACCTTTCTTAGCGAAACTGCTCACCCTTCTAGTGACATCAATAGGAATGGTCGTGTGAAAACCTTTGTTCCACAACTGTTGCACAGGAAAAGTTCTAGTCTCAGGATTTCCTGACTTAGCTTGCTGACCAGTGGATTGAATAGATTTGCTGGTCGAAACCTTCAATGTAGAGACAGATTTGGAACTGGATGGGGTTTCCAGTTTTTCTTTGCCCTTGGCGGGGCAGAACGTGACAGTTTTGAATTCAAAGGGTTTTTTACTTGTGGTATTGTATCCTAATCCCTCCCTGTTGAAGTTTACCCTCGACCCCAGAAGGGCATCCAGATTGTTTCTCCCCTCTGTAAATTTTTCTAGTATTTTTCCTTTGTCCTCAATCTCCTTCTGAAGTTCATTACATTGGTCTTGGAGTTCCTGATTAACTTTTCTAACCGCCTCATATTTTTCTGCAATCAGTCTAAACTTCTTTTTACTCTCTTCAGTTTTACTCTTCAGCTCATTCATCCTAGCTAGATTTTCCTCTCTTTCCATTCTAAACTTCTCGATCTCACTTCTAGCCTGATCTAGCTTAATGGCCATCTCCTTGGTTTTCATGTTGTCCGTAACAGCAATAGAGTGTTCCTCAGAAACAGAGTGAAACTTTCGTTTAAGCATTATGTGCTCCTTGGTTAGAAAATTATATTTAGCTAACAGGTCGCCATAGGCGTCCTCCCAATTATCCGAAGTAAAATTCTCAAATAAGTTCGTTACCTCTTTCTCATGGTTGGCCATGAGGCAAGTCTTCTCTTCACCTTCACTGGACGAGGTGGCTTCTGGATCCTCCTCCTCGTCGCTCCATGTGCACAGCATGGCTTTCTTCTTCTTGTGCACCATCTTCTTCTGGTATTCGGGAGCCTTAGCTTGTAGCTCTGGACATTCACTTTTCATGTGACCAGGTTTCTGACAATGGTAGCATGTAACTTTCTTAACAAACCGGTTCTTCTCAAGTTCTCGTTCAGGAGACTTCCTTACAGCATTAAATCTCTTTCTCCTGTAGAATTTCCCTTTAGTTCTCAAGAACTTTCTGAATTGCCTGGTGAGCATGGCCTGCTCGCCCTTGTCCAGGTCTGAGAATCCGTCAGAGTCTTCGCTGCTGCCACCACTGCTGCTGCTCTTCTTAGTATGTCGTGAGACTTTCAGAGCAACATTCTTTCCCTTTCTGTCATGTCCATCATTCCCTTGTCTGAAGTTCATTTCGTGGGTCATGAGAGACCCAATCAGCTGGGTTACTGACATGGTGGATAAATCTCTAGATTCTTCTATGACGGTCACCTTAGTATCCCAGATGGGAGTTAGGGACCTAAGGATCTTCCTGACAATGTCTTCTTGCTGAATCTCCTTTCCAAATCCTCTCAGACTATTGATGATCACAGACAATCTAGCATACATTTCTGTGATCGACTCCTCTGGCTTCATCTTAAACAACTCATACTGAGTTGTAAGCATATTGATCTTGGTAGCTTTCACTTGAGATGTGCCCTCATAAATTAACTGCAATTCATCCCACATTTTCTTTGCAGTCTTGCACGCTGAAATCCTCAAGTACTCTTCCGGGTGGATGGCGCACTGTATGATGCTAAGAGCTGTCCAATTCAGTGAGGAAAGTTTAACCTGTTCCTCTGTCCACATGTCTTCATTCGGTGGAAGTTGGTACGGACCATCTGTAATTACTCTCCAGAGCTTGTGGCTTTAGGCCCTGATAAAGACTTCCATCCTGTTCTTCCAAAAGAAAAAGTTATTACCATCGAAGAAAGGGGGACGGGTGATTGACTACCCTTAAGCAATGTAGCTGCGAGGACCAGCAGATCCGTTTCCCTGGCCGTTGGACCACATATTGGGAAATACCCGCTCTGATACCAAGTGATACGAGAAATATAAAGTGATCTAGAAGGGGAGGGGATGAATAGATCACTGTTTTCAACCGATTAAAAATTACTGAAGAATGATTCACTGAAAACAAGCAATCTCGGAGTTGAACCCACAAAAACCGCAGTGCGGACAATAGCTCGAGTGGATAGAAGGCACACCACAAAAACCACCACAGACAATCACACGAGTACACAGAGGTTTTTAAGGTGGTTCGGTCAGATCTCTAGTCTGCCTACGTCCACCCCTCACTTCAAATCGAAGTGAGGCTTCCACTAGCATCTGCTAGCAAAGCAGACTCAGTCTGCGACAACGGCTGATTCACAGCTTCACCAGGGGAACATCCTCCCCTCTTCCTCCAGACCCGGAGGGAACCCTAAGGACGTCAAGTCCCTAGAAACCAGGAAATAATTTCCTCTTCCTCCAACCGGAGGGAACACTAGTGATCTGCAGTCACTAGAACCAGAGACCAAGGTCTCTCTTCCTCTAAATCCTAGAGGGAACACCTCTTCTACGAAAGGGAACAATACTGCAACCTCTGTTACAAGTAAACCAGAGAGAACACGTCTCTCTCTTCCCCTGAACACCAGGAGGTAACACAGAGAACTCTCAATCAAGAAGGAAAAACATATAAGAAACGAAAACAAGAAAGAAGGAATCCAAAATTCAGAAACTGGAAACAATGTTGCTCAAACTGAGCAGCAGACTTCGGATTTGATCCGTAAGTCAATACCCATCTTCTGATCACTCTTCTGCTCTCTCTTCTCTCTCAACTGGAACACTCTAGTTTCTTAGGGAGGCTCTTTCTCTTCTGCTCTCACTCAAATTTCTTCAATGTAACCTCGGATCTCCTGCTATTCGTAGATGATGAGGCAGTGCTTTTATAAGCGATCAGGACGGTGCATGCAAGGCGTGTGCTTCCCGCGCTCGATCCAGAACCTTCTTGCCACGTGCCCTTATAGCATTGGTTCCTTTAGTATCGGATCACGTGCAGCCCAGACACCGGTGAATGTTCTTCCTCGAACCACCTTCTTCTTTTCGTTTTTCTTCCTCTCCTGTAAAGAATTAAAAACCATTAACACTCAGGGCCACAAGAACTAAAACTGCATGAGGTATGTGATAGCAATACGAGATGCACTTTACTGAGAACGACACGAGATACACAAGATTATTACAGTACAAGATAAGGAGAGAATGACACGAGGTCAGATGAAAACAGCACGAGGTAGAAAGAGAACGACACGAGATACACAATAATAAAGCTGACACTACAAAGAGAACGACACGAAGTCAGATGAGAACAACACGAGGTAAAAACGAAATAGCACGGAATAAAAACGGTAGTAAGACACGCGATCAGAGGAAACCAGGACGAGGATAGAAGGAAGCAACACGAAGACATAAATCACAAAAGATAACACGAAGACATAAAACACGACTCGAATACAAGATTGCTCGAACTAACGAACGACTCGAAGACGAGGACGACACGAAAATAGAAACTGACACGAAGTGTGGTCACAAAACAAGAAGGACACTTGCAACGTACAGCCTTCATATGATGAGGTGATGTGAAGACTTTGCGTTCAACTGGATGTATAGACTTGGAACGGCTTCAAGGCAACGCAATCGAATGTATGGACTTTCACAAGGTATAGACTTGCCAAAGAACTGGATGATGTACAGACTTGAACAAGGCAAAGTCTGTACAGACTTGAGGGTTCACAACGTATATACTTTGGCAAGACAATGGCTGTACATACTTGAAGTGAAGACCAATGTATAGACTTCAAAGTTCAGCTGCCAATGAATAGACTTGGAAAGCTTGAAGGCCAATGTACAGACTAGGAAGCTAAAACCAATGTATGGACTTAGCTTCGAACATGCTACAGTGCATTGTGTGGACTTTGAAGACTGATGCATGATGCTAAGACAATGTGTAGACTTTGGCTTGGAACGAAGGTAAAGATGAGGCTGTATAGACTTGGAACGAACATAAGACTCGAAGACATAGGGGTGACACAGATGGAGCGACACGAGGTGGTACAGAAAGCAGCACGGGGTGCTGCAGTGTTCAGCATGCGATGGAACAAATAACGACACGAAGACAACCAACAAACATAGTTGGAACAACACGATGTACAAAAAGACAACACGAAGTGAAGTGAACACAACCAACACGAAGTATGAAAGGAACAGTACGGACATGCAGGGTATTATCTCATAGCAGTTTTTCCTGTTAATCATGGAAAGTTCGAATGCATAACATTACTCATGATAACTGATTAAAAATGACAATATTTAACATAGTGATGCTCATCATCAAAACACTAGGGAAGTCACAAAAATCCAACACAACAATCGATTGCATAATCCTTACACCCGTCCCGAAGGGACTTGCATGAGTCTATATCCTGTTATACGTGTTTGAATGCTTGAATGCTTGATCTGTATGTTCATATCATGCTTCATTTCATTTACATGCATCTATAGGTTATACATGTACATAACATGTTAAATAACCCATTATCAGTTATTTTTTTATTTTTGACAATTGGGGGAGAATAATGTGCTTTTTTAAGCATAATACACTTTGTGCATAACTTAATTTTCTGATTTTGCATATAGTTTCTTTATACTACTTATATATATTTAGTCATACATATAACAAAAACTTACAAAAATTGAGCATCTGCACTTATCTCACATCTGCTCATTGCACATAAAGTCTCATCTTATTACTTAGCTCTTGGTTTGCACACCTTCCTCTCATGGTAGGCGTATTGCTGGGTTCGTGCTCTACCTTTTGAATCTTTATATATGTTCCCTTAGTCCCCCATTTTTATGATAATGTCAAAGGGGGAGAGAAATTTGAACAGCCACAATATATTGTCATCATCAAAAAGGGGGAGATTGCTGGGTTCTGTGCGCCCCCTCGTTGTCTTTGACAATGGTTTTGATGATTCTAATATATTGTGTGTTTCATGCTCAATGGCATCTTCGTGATAAACAAGCTAATATGATCATATCTTATTTTGCAGGTAGAATTTCAATGGTCCTTCATGGATACATTTCTGATGTTGAATCATGCGAGCTGTGCATGAGACTGTTGGGTATTGGTTTGATAGTCTGTTGGTAGAATTTCAATGGTCCTTCATGGATACATTTCTGATGTTGAATCATGCGAGCTGTGCATGAGACTGTTGGGTATTGGTTTGATAGTCTGTTGGTAAGATCATTTGATTACATTGGATTGCTTTTGTATGTCATAATTGTCTAGATCATGTGGCTTTTGTGGATTGCATGGTTGTCTTTGATAACTGAATCTAACTTTATGGATTAAGCCTTCATTAAATTGTGTGAGCTAATGTGAGACCAATCATGTGAGAATTGCTTGAACATTTTCTTCTAGATGCCTTTCTATAGGCTTGAGGTCGAATTTTGGTTAAAGTCATTTTTGGAACTGATTGTGTTATATGGTGATACAATGCTCAGACCTTGTTGCTTTGCATTTTAATATGCGAACATGCAGGTTGAACACATGTCAATTACATATTTGATTTCAATGTGCATGTGGATAGTTTTCGATTGAAACTGAAATTTAGACTTAACATTGGATCTATGAGAGGAATGCATTTCACTTTACTCAAATGCATGCTTTTCACTTGGCTAAGTCAAGTTTTCATAAATGGGTTGAAAATGGCTTCTTCAAGTGCTTTGACTCATAAATCTCATGACTTGAATTTCTTGAAAGAGCAGGTTATTTGTGAAGTTCTTCATTCAAACTCTCAAGGCCAAGGTATGAATACATGATTACTTGGATCTAAGTGTGAATGGTATGTTCTAGGTAGAAATTATGATTTGCCTAGTTAATCTGAGTTTTATGAACTCCCTTGATCAACCTTGTTATATGAATTTGAATTGTGGTGCTTTCTATTGATATTCCTGATGTTTTTCTACTGTCAGCAAAAGTGTCAACCTCAGGGGTCGACACTTATTTTCAGAGCTTCTGCCCTACGTTGTGTTAAGAACGCTGGCAGAAAGTGTCGACCTATGAAGTCGACACTTTCACCAGGGTTATGTTGTTTTGCTAAAGGTAGAACTCATGGGAAAAAGTGTCGACTTCGTTGGTCGACACTTTCAGGTAAGTTTTCTCAATTCTGTGAAAACATAATATTCGTGAAAAAGTGTCGACCTCAAGAGTCGACACTTTTCACCACGAATGTTATGTCCCTTCACAGGCCAGAACTCTTGGTGAAAAGTGTCGACCCCATAGGTCGACACTCGTATCTCGGTTTTGTTTTTATGTATTCTGGCAGAACTCGTGGAGACGAGTGTCGACCCTAGAGGTCGACACTTTGTCTGCTACGTCCGGATCGGGTTTCCAGATTTGGTTTCGAACCATGGGTTTATAGGTCCGATTGGCTTGCCCTTTTACCCCATTACCCTTAGGGTTTCTACCCTTGGTTGGTTGTGGTTTTAAGAGGGTATATGCATGGGGTTTATGGTCTTTTGTGCCTCTATTTTCTACCCTATATGTATGATGCGAATTTGGGGATGAAAAATATCTCCCAAGGGCTAACATCATTCTATTCTTGCAGGAGAAGGAGAAAGGAGCTGGAGAGGGCTTTCAAGCTATATTTGATCTCTTCCCGTCGAGATTTGGAGCTCGGTGATGAAGGAGATAGCAAGCGGAATGAAGAGAGGAATCTGAAGATGTCAATATCGTGAGCAATCGTCGACATCGACTTGGAGGTTTGAGGAGTTTGCAAAAAGGAAACACTCTATATCCTTTATTCATCTCTTGGTGATATTTTGAAAGGTTCTTCTGCTAGGCATTTTAGTCTTTAAGCGTCTCTTTCTGCTAGGTATATGTTGGCCATGATTTTCATTCGAGAGCAGAGTTTTTGGGCTTAACGCTTTCATTTGCTGATGAAAAGAAGGAGAGGAGGACGCCAAACAAGCATTCTCTGCCGAACTGAAAGCTGGGAGCGAACCATTCTCCCTACGGCGCCTTCTACGAGCTTGAGCGGCTTCCACTCTGCGGACAGTTTGTTCAGCGTACCCCATCATTCCATTGGATGGCCTTCACTACAGATTTGAGGGGGAATCAATCTTCTCTCATCTCTACTCTTTCATTTGAGCAATAGATTAACATTTGGGCGATTATCGTATATCCTTTATTTTGTTAAACTCGATATACATCGTGTGTGGGTGGAGTTGTATCTCCGCATATGTGGGTTTATTGTGAGGAAACACTCCCCGTGTGGTGTTGTGTGCGGACGGAGCTGCGACTCCGTGTGGTTGTCGTGTCCGGGGTATGTTCCCCGATCGTGTGTGTGTGTGTGCTGTGGTGGCAGCGTGATGGGGCCAGTCCCCGTGTTGTTATTGCTGCGGAAGCAGCGTGTGTGTGGTTGGGGTTCGTCCCCGTGTTGCTACGAAAGTAGCGTGTAGTGAAGCCTCACCCGGTTGGGTGAGGGGTGGACGTAGGGAGCCCGTCGTGGTCCCGAACCACCTTAAAATTCCTGTGTCTTGTGTGATTGCCTGTGTGATTGTCATTTCTTCTATCTCCATTCACAGGTACATTATATAGGTTTTTAAATCACTACACTATCACACACTACTACCTCTGTTATCCGTGTTGAGCGTAATTTCCTTGATTAGTTGCATTAACTATTCGTGTGAGATCGGGAAGTTTGAGAGATTGTCTTAATCTCACTTGAAGTTTTAGTTAATCAACATAGTTAATTTTACTTCAGTTTTAATTGGGTTAGAAAGTTTTTTAAAATCCGCCATCTCGGCAAGGGGACAATTCAACCCCCCTTCTTGTCTGCCATCTCTCTAGGCCAACAAGTATCATCGGCTTGCATAGACCAGCTGAAGTCATCATCTGGCGGGGCTTGAGGGACCATGTCTCCTTTGTAGAAGACAATGGGTTTGTCCCTGTTAGCCTTCTTCTTGTTCCGGCATTGTCGCTTGAAGGTGACAGTGAAGGTCGTCAGTGACTCGACACTGTGATCCTCGGATGCACACGAGAGCTGGAAGCAGTCTAGTCGCAAGCATATACTCTTGCCGATAGCTCGGCTAATGAGATTAGCCTCAAAGTCAATCTGGCGCCTTTCAGGGTGATCTGAGGTTGACTTGGAGTCGAGGTGCAGCCGGTGAAGCTTGGCCTTTTCCTCGTCAACAGAGAAGAGATCATCGTCGTCTTCCTCTGAGAGCCAACCGTTGCTTTTACTCTTGATCACGGGGTATGGACTAATCCCCTTGAAGTAGAGCATAGCGTCGGCTAGGTTGCATTCCGCTGGTGTGAACGGTGACAAGTCTGCAAAGACCTTGTATTGCTCCCCGTCCTTGGCATACTTGATGCATTGGTGTAGAGTCGACGGGATGACCCAGTTTTCATGGAGCCAGAGTCTACCCAGTAGCATCTTATAAGACATGTTGGAGTCGATGATGTAGAAAGTCACCTTATAGGTGAAATCATCGAGCACCAGATCAACGTCCACCCAATTGAGGACGTCCTCGGTGTTCTGGTTGAAGCCGATATCTTAACCGCTGAACCTTCTAGAGGTATGGGGTCAGATATAGAGACTTGAAGGTCTTGAGCGGCATGATGTTGACTGTGGCACCAGCGTCTACCAGGATCCGGTTCACATCATGCCTGTTGATCTTCCCCTTCATGTAAAGAGGACGATTGTGGCACGGAGGGGACAGCAGCATGTGTTTTTCCGTGAAGGTGATGGTGGCTGCGAAGGCTCCATAGGCAGCCGCCTTCATTTCCGCGGCATGCGCTTCATAGACTTCCAGCTCTTGGAGTATTTTGATAAGGGTTTCCCTTAGATCCTTACTCCAAGCGATGGCTTCCCAAATTGAAATGCTGGCAGGGAAGCGCGTCATCTGGTGGAGGACCTTTCGGTCAGCTCGGGCTCGAGCATCCTCCAGAGGGGGTAGTATGTCAGGTTGAACCTTCTGTGAGCCGCCGTGTTGTTCCCCGTCGGGAAGTTGCACTGCCTTGCCTTTACCACCGGGATCAGACTGACTTTGATCGCCAGCGGACTCCTGGATCAAGGATGCCAATGATGGCTCTTCTGGGGGTGATTGGCGGGCTGGCCAGTCCTTGCCGGACGGTCCCACTTGCTCTGTTACATAAGTTGGTACTAGTGCAGAGGCTGGGAGGCTGGCAGTAGCCTCTTCAACGCCGAAAGGATTGAAGATACCGGGTCCGCCCCGAATCTCTACTTCCGGAATGGGGGCCGATTCCTCTCCTCGAAAGAGGATGGTCCGCTCTGGGTCGAAAGTGGATGGGGAGAGGGGTAACTCGGGGATTCTCCCACGGCTTCTACCGTGACCCCGACCACGACCTCGGCCACGGCCGGTGTGTTCTGGAGCTGGCTGTAGCCCAAGAGGAGTAGTAGTTCTTTGTCTTGTCTGGGAGGCTACGTATACTGGCTCACCTCGCCGAGAAGCGTTGATATTGTTAGGAGGTGGAATGGCCACCATGTTGCAGGTGCAGCGCCGAAGCATTTCTTCCAGCTACTCTGTGGTGATCTCCTTGTCTTTATAGCACATGGAGAGCTCGTCAGGGATCTCGAGTCTTTCGCCGTCCTTGAGCTTTTGGATCATCTCTTGGACCCAATTTCTGAGGCGGGCCCCTTTCTGCATTTCTTCCCACGGGATGTAGCTGTCGAGTGGGAAAGCGCCGGTAGGACGAGGGGGAATGTATTCCTCCAAGTCATCAATGAGCCGCAGGAGCCTTTGGAGAGGCATTGGCTCGGCCGAGGATTGCAGGGCGGCGGCTTGTTCAGCCTGTTTCTTGAGCAGCCTTATGAGGTTCTTCCTCATGTTTCTCTCTTGTCTCTTGGTGATAGCCGTCTCCAAGGGAGTAGGTGGGAGAGGTGCTAGAGCCGGAGTTGAGAAATCCTGATGAGGATATCTCTGAGCTGACGCCCTTGTGGGGTGAGGTCGATGACTCTTTCTCGCCCAAATTTCGATCCAGGCGCCTTCCGCTTGTTTTATCTGGAAGGTGGCGTTGATCGCCTGCTCGATCACCTCTAGCGGCAATTGCTGGTATGTCAGAATGCTGGGACTGGCGTCCAAAGACGTGTTCGCGGCTAGGTGCCTTACCCTCGGTGGCGACGGGAGCCTACGAGGAGTCGGTAGGCTGGTGCTGGCGTCCGAGGACGTGTGCGCGGTTTGATGCCTTAACCGCGGTGGCGATGAAGATGTCTTCCGCTGAGCCGGTACATTCAAACCGGTGTTGGGGGACATATGCGCGGTTTGATGCCTTACCCACGGTGGCGGTGGCTTTTGTTGAGGAGCGGACAGAGAGGGGCACTGGTCGTCCTGCTCCTTAGCTTTGCCTTTGCAACCGTGCTGAGAGCTAGGCCTAGCGACGAGTGACGGCGTTGCAAGACGTTGTCGTTCTGCACAGTTATCGCGACTATGCGGAATGAAGGAGCCTTGTGGCGGTGGGCCCGTCACTTGAAGTGAAGCCGCTGAAGACTCCGAAGAGGTCTTCTTTGTACTCCGAATTATGTCAACAGGTTGGTGGGATAGACCTGACGGCCCCTCCGCTGAGGAGGTACACCGAGGCTGGGGCGGGGACTCACCCTATTTTTGCTTTCCCTTCATGTCCGCGACTGTCGGTGACGAAGATGGGGCGGGAGAGGACGAGAAAGAGCCGAAGGGCTTGTCCTCATCCCACCCACCAGAACTTCCTCTCAGCTGAGAAGGACCCGGAGGAGCCTGGCAGTGTCTTCTTCAGGGAAAGGGAGAGACTTTAGCTCTCGCCAGGACCGCCACTGCACGGCCGAAGTGGCCGGGATTGACTGGCTAGGTGCTGATGTCTGGGAGCCCTCAATGGCTGGAGGAGCAGGAGAATGGATGACGTTGACCGAAAAGTTAGTCGACTCTGCCTCTTGACTGGCATTCTGCTCCCAACGCATTCACAATCGCTCGAGCGCCTCTTGATTGTCTGTTCGGAACTCGAGCCATTCCGGAGGATGCTGGTAAGGCAGCCCATGCCCATTTTCTTGAGGAGAGTCTGGCCACTCTGGCGCATCCCTGGCAATGCGTAGGGTCTCTTCGACAGCTTCTCGAAGCTTGACGAGCGACATGGAGTTTCCTTCCTCATCGATTGCTCCCATCGGATCTGTTCCTAGATGAGGTGTTGAACTTCCTCACAGGACTCGACCGGGTGGCAGATTCTGGCGTGGAAGGGGCAGTACTGGGGGTGACTACGATCCCAATGGGTATAGTCGGTAGGTGAGTCGCAGGGCACGATTTGCCCCCTCTCGAAGAGGGTATTGAAGAGATGCCGGGTTTTCTCCCTAAGGAAGGAGAGAGGTCTCCGATCATGCCAGGGCCTCCACCCTGTGTACCAGATCGAACGTTCCCTTTGATTAGTCTCGGGCTGCTCTGACTCATCATCAGAGAGAGAGAATGCGGCCATCATGTGGATGACATTGGATGAGGGGTGAGCCACGTGTGCGGCCTTAGCCGGCCTAGCCCACGTGTGTGGTTGCGGAGGATCAATGAGACCGCTCTTCATCTTGACGAGGCCGTCTCGGATCAGCTTCTACACCTAAGTCTTGAAGACGTAGCAATCTTCAATTGAGTGACCCAGCATGCGATGGTACAGGTAGTAACTGGGATCGTCGGTCTTCAGGGCCTCGTCCGGATTGCGGATTTCTGGCAGTTCGACAATCTTCTGGGCCATGCAGAGGTCGAAGAGCATCTTCGTGTGTTCCTTCTTGAAGGAGAAGGGTTTCTTCATGCGCTCCTCGGGAAGGAAGGAGCAACCGGCTTATCCGCTGACTTTTTGTCAGAGCCACTAGACTCGGCCCCTTTACTGGATTTGGCGGCAGGGGTGAACTCTATAATATTCACCTCCTTGCCGGGCTAGCATTCTCGCACTTGCTTACCTATTGCTACAGTATAGCTCGGGTTATCGACGAAGAACATCTCTATTTCGGCGATTGCGGAATTGAGTTGATCGAAGCCTTTGATGTTGGTGACGAGAAGCTTTTCGCTGACTTCGGCCGCCAGACATCGATGGCATATGGTGATGGTGTCCTCTTGCATGGGTGGATTGAAACACCTCATACTGAGGTCTCGCCACTTTTTGATGAAGTCAAGGGCGCCCTCGCCCTTTTTCTGCCGAAGGGAGCAGAGTTTGGCTAGGAAGTCCTTTCGCTCGGCTGTTTGAAATCGATCGAGGAATTTCTTCTGGAGGTCGACCCAGTCGACGACTGAGCCGGGCTTCAGGCGGAAGTACCATTGGAAGGCCATTCCCGTAAGCGAAGTGGCGAAGTAACGGAGGAGATATGATTCGTCCAACACCAACTCACTCATGGCTGTCACATAGTAGGCCAAGTGTACATGTGGCGACCCCTGCCCATCGAACTTTTGCAACTTTGGGGGTTTGGAGTACTCTGGGGGAAGCTTTTTCAACTGGTGGTGAAGCGGGTAGGGTACAATGTAGAGATCCACCGTGACCGTCCCTTCACCGTAATGGGCGAGCATTATCTCGACAATACGCTCAATCACCTGACGTTGTGCCAAGAGATCCTCCGACAATGGCATGTTGGAGGCTCGTGGTTGAGTATCAACCGGAGGCGTGCCAATCCCAGTTGCCAACGGAGTTTGGGCAATCACCGTTGAGGTGTTGGCAGCATCGCGGGCTGCCGGGGGTGCCGGTGCCTTGGCCTGAGGCCTATTAGGTTGCAGCGGATGAAGGTCTCGCTCTTGGAGGATGTCCTGCAGGAGGGCCTTCAGGTGCTGGTTCTCCTTCATGAGAGTGTCGAGGGTCACTTCCTGAACCTCATTCGCAGGGCGGTCATTATTGACCGGCTCTGCGTTGATAGAAGGGTCATGGCCTTCCACCGGGACCTCTTTCGCTCGTTCCGATGCCTACGGTCCGGCAGAAGTGCCAATATGACCTGTTGAGAGAGTCGACAGAGCCTGGTGGCGCGGTCTCCAGAAGTGGGACAGAGGCTGGTTCAAGTCGTCAGACTGGGTGTCTGGCTGGTGTCCGGTGGCATAGCACGCAAACACTCGCACAACGTCATTGATAAACCCGGCTGTCCTCTTCCTTCGCGGGTGTCGCTCGGGGCGGACAGGCGCCCCTAATTTGTCAAATACCGAGATGCGTTACGAAGGGGGCTCGCTCCCGGTGTCAGCCGAGGGAGAACCCTGGCCAGGTTGCTGGAGGGCCAGGGGATGGGCTCGCCTTTTCCTCCGCACGATTGTGCGGGGGACATTGGACGACTGGGCATCGTCAGACTGTGCTACTGTAAGGCCAGTCGCATTTCGTCTGATGCCGCGTCTGAGTGCTCACAGGGGGTTGGTGATCCGCGCCCTTCGAACAGCTTGAGCTTCTTCTGGGGTGACCCAGATTCTTCTCAGGTCAGGTTGTTGATCTCCCTTGTCGCCGCTTTTTCGATGAGCTATCTTGGGAGGCTGTGTGCCTGGCTGCAATGGGTGCCCCCAGACTGCCACCGAGGAACCCGCTCCTTTGAGCTTCGCCCCGTCCTCTCATGTTTGACGCAAGAGGTCCAAACAATTAGAAGTGGGGATGGTGGGAATGGTCCGTTCCCGGGGTACGATTGGGGTAAGTAACCCACGTCGGGAGTCGATGGTTGGGTGACTCCGGTGTAAGCCTTCGCCCGTACCGATAGCAGTGTCACCGATGCTCGCGATGACGTTCTTGCACCGGGAGGTGACTCCATCGGAAGTACTGGGGTGCCAATGCCCCTGGGTCGAAGACCTATGGTAGGTGCCGGCGTAGTCTGGGCTCGGGTCGGGGGACCCGAGGGAAGTTCTGAGGAGCGCTACCCCCTGGGTGGAAGACCCACGGGGAGAGCCGGTTCAATTGGAGCTCAGGACCAGGGCCCCGAGTGTGACGCCAGAGTGCCGCGAACTCAGGGCTGTGAGCCCGTGTCGACTGTCGGCCTTGCCAAGATTCAGGGTCAGAAACCCGATGCAGATGCTGAGAAGCCATAGACCCGGGGCTGAAGGCCCATGTCGGGTGCCGGCTTTGCTGGCGCTCGGGGTCAAGGACCCAAGGAAGATGCTGTGAAGCCGCGGACCTGGGGCAGAGAGCCCGTGTTGGGTGCCGGCTTGACTACGGCTCGGGGTTGAGGACCCGAGTGAGATGCTGTGAACCCATGGACCCGGGGCAAGAATCTCGTGTTGGGTGCCGGCTTGGCTGCGGCTCGGGGTTGAGGACCCGAGGAAGATGCTGTGAAGCCGTGGACCCGGAGCAAGAAGCCTGTGTTGGGTGCCGACTTGGCTGCAGTTCGGGGCTGAGGACCCGAGGAAGATGCCGTGATGGTGACCGAAGTCCGGGGTGCAGGTCCCGTGTTGGAGATCGGATGAAGCTGACCTTGGGAGGTGATGTTCACCCAGGCCAGCGTTGATGTGGGGGCCCCGGGGGGGCCTGCAGCTACAGTCCGGCACCCAGCACTCAGGCGGGACACTGGAGCTGGGGGCGCGCATGGCACGTTGGCCGCGGGGGCCATTGGAGAGACTGGAGTTGGCTGAGAAGTAGCCATAGGGATCACACCCCGGCAGTAGGGTGATCCGATAACCGGGGAGAGGCTGTCGAAAGCAATCGGCGTCACCAAGTAGCCCACCCGGGCATGGGTGGCAATGACGATGGGGCCGTAGGTGACGGCCGCCGTGGTTGCTGAGATGCTGAGTGCTGCGGAGGCGACGGTCGCTGACAGTCGCCGAGAATGGCCCAACGATCAGAATGCGGACCGAGAGCCACTGGAGAATACGCACAAGTACCCTCCTCTGCCGCTCCTGCAAGGACATGGAAAGGGCACCGGGCTTTAGGGTTGGCACAGACTTTTCTTCAGCAAAAAGAAGGAAGGCGGGAGATGTCCCACCCGGCGTGCCATCCTCTCTATTGCGCGGTTTTTTATGTCGATTACCAGGGTGAGGGAAGGGATACAGCGGTGAAGAAAAATACGGGAGTTCGATGTATCTCGGTTATCCTCCTTACGGGTGCATGCTTCTCACGGTGGTACCGGGCACTCTCCTTTCACAGAAAGTCGAAAAGGGTCGAATGGCACGGAAGTGTCGGGATAAGGGTTAACCAGATAAGATGCGGGTGTGCCAGTCGATCTCTCGACAATCACTCATGGAACCAAGGTTTGACCGGGCAAGCGCCACCAGGGCACGGCACGTGGGCTCGGGCGATTGGGCTACACGTGGAGAGAAGGGGTTGCATGGCTGCAAGTGCGTAGGCGATTGTGGGAATCGTGTAGGGGACGTCTTTCCCCACCGGCCGCAAGCAACCGGTGTTTATTTACATCGGATTGAATCTGGATACCTTTGTTCTAAGCTGAAGAGAAGTCTGTATGTGTGCCTAAAGCCATGGGTAGAGGGCCGGGGGCGTTCAGCGGCTAGGGGTAAGCGTAAGACCGAGGGTTGTTAACTGGAGTCAGGGTGTTGGGCACGGATGCCGAGTGGGGTGGGTAGAAATCTGGAGGCCCGAATACGGGCGTATGTATTTCACTGGTTTTATGATGAGCCACAAGGGCTTTACAAGTGGGCCTTAATGGGCCAAAGTACAACTGGAGCAAGCCGCGGGATAATTCTGACATGTGAGTCGGTCCCCGGGTCGTTGCGTGACAAAGCAGATATCCGCGTGTTCTACTGGAACTCTTTACAGGGGAGTTGGTGTGGGTCCGACTGCCTTGGTGGTCAGAACGGACACGGGCTGGCGCCTGGCGGAGGTCGGACGTGGCTCGATGTGAGCGGTCGGGCCCGGGTCTCTGACGGCTAGCGTTGTCAAGCTGGAGAGTCAAGGTCGGCCCCGGGATTGTGATTCCCGAGCCAGAGGTCTGACTAGACTTCATTTGTCAATCTGAGGGGCCGACGGCCGGCTGGGAGGTGAACGGTGGGTACACAGTCTCGGGTCAAAGGCCGACACGGTGTTATGAAGTACCCTTCGTCACCGGCGTAAGTGTCGTAAGTTGCCGTACACGGGCAGACCTGGGATGCAGGCGTATTTGCTGTTGGTACGGTCATCTTACACGTGGCGGGGATGGACTTGGTATGAGATGGCTAAACACCGCATGAGGGGAGTACGTGAGACATACCCTCGGCGTGTGGGAGCCGACTAGCAAGCCAACCCAAGCCAACTGTGCGCGCACTTGTCTTCTCTCGTTCCCGACCCTTGTCGAAAGTCTCGGGAATCCAAGGGTGCGATAATTAGGCCGGGGAAGTTTGCTCGGTGCGTTGCTTCCTTGCTTCCTTCATGCATGCATGCAGCTTGTTGGGAAGGGGGCAATTTATAGAAGTTGAAGGGGTGGGGGTGGGGTTTAGGCGGACCAAGTTGAGAGTCCAACTTGGTCAGGGTAAACCCCCCAAATAGTGCTTTTATTTTTATTTTATTTAGATTTTATTTGTGTGTTTTTGTGTGTGTCGGAGTGTGAGAGATGGGGTTTAGGCGGACCAGCCCAAGGGGCTGGTCTGGTCCGCCTAAACCCCTCCTCCATGGGGGGTTTAGGCGGACCAGCCCCAAGGGCTAGTTTGGTCCGCCTAAACCCCTCTTCGGGGGAGGAAATTTATTATTTTTTTATTTTTAGAGTGGTTTAGGCAGACCAGCTTGGGGGCCAGGCTGGTCCACCTAAACCCCCCCTGGGGGGTTTAGGCGGACCAAAGTGGTCCTCTTTTTTCATTTAAAAAATCTTTTTTTTATTCAAGGGTTTAGGCGGACCAGCTTGGAGGCCCAAGCTGGTCCGCCTAAACCCCTCCCCATGGGGGGTTTGGGCGGACCATGTAGAAGAGAGAGAGAGGGAGTGGTCCCACCTCTATAAAACCCATTTTTTTGAGAATTTTCTTCCCAAATTGGCTAAGAAGAAAAGGACAGGAGGATACTGGCAGGATACTGGTTGACCGGCCACGTGCGTGCGAGGGACGTGGGTGTTGTGATTGACGTAATCTCGGGGCTTCGTCTTTGTGAGTTCTTCCACGTACAGGTACGACGAACGAACCTTGCACGAACCTCAGACCGTGAAACTGAGAGTTTGCACGGACTGGGACTGGGGAGGGTCATCGGGCCTCCGGGCTGGGGAGAGGGCGCGGCCCCCGGGGAGTTCGCCCTCTCCGGGGGCACGGCCACGCCCCGGGGTGAACTGGCCCCGGGCGAGTCGCAACCCTGAGGGATGGCCCCCGGGGGCCTTCCTTTGTCGTCTGGGGAAATCCTTTTGAAGTATACGGAGTTCCGGGATGTTGAAATGGCCCGTGAGAGCCATTATTCTTCGAGTTGTAGTGACCGCTCGCAAAGTGTTCGGGAGAATGCCCGACACACCCCGGGTTGCCGAACGAGCCGCGTAGGTGGCCGACGGGCCTTGGATTTGGCCAAGGGCCGATGGTAGAAGTTTGTAGGGGCTGGGAAGAGGCACCTTGGGTCCATGGGCCTTGCCTCGTACTACGTGCCATGTTGTACGGCGGGTTGGCAGAGTAGCCTCAGGCTAGCCCGAGAGCTAAGTTCAGTGGCTTGTTGCCACGTGTCTGAGGGTCGGGGGTGGCCCTGACTTGCTGGGGGGTCGTCGTAGGGCCCAATTGGTGTACTGGAACCACGGGATGGCCTGTGGGATGGTGTCGAAGGGTTGAAACATGTGCGCCCACAAGGTGTTCGGCAGAATGCCGAACACACGTGTCTGAGCCGTACACACGTACTACGGGCCTCCAAAACCTGTGGTTGACTTGCTTGGGTCTCCCTTTGACCTTGGAGGGTTGAATGAAGTGTCCCGGGGTAGCCCCCCCCGACCTTTTCATTGAGTGCCATGTGGCGCGGCTTGTAGTCAGAGTGTCCCCAGGATGGCCCGGGTGGTCATGTAGAAGGCGGGCAAAGTCCGCAACTTAGGAGTCAGGAGTGGTCCCGATCGATTGGTAGTGCCACCGTATGCTGCGGCTAGTGGGTTGGGGCCATTGGTCGGGCCCACTGGGTTGTCAGAGGGGTTGGGTAGCCCATGCCTTGAAGGTGTTCGAGGAAATTCCCGAACCCCTTTTTCTAGGTATTTTGCTGGGGAATTGTCTGGGTACAACACTGATAACCTTGCATAAGAATTTATGATAGATTGCATGAGCATTAAGCCCCCAAAACCATGCTTGAACCCATGTTTTATGCCCCTTTTCTCATAAGCACTCATATACATATGCACGTGCATCACGCTCGCCTCGCCTATGTGCAAGAAGTGAGTAAGAAGGTAAAACAAGAAAACAACGACAGAAAGAAAAGAAAACAAAAAAATGGAAATGAGCCTCTATGAAAAGATGAACAAGATAAAACAAAGAAAAGTCAAGGAAGAGGAGATAAAAAAATAAGAAGAAAGAATAAGAAGTGATGTGAAATATGAAATAAAAGATGGAATCTATGTTATGAATCAAAAGATAATAATGAAAATGAGAAGCTAAAGCTTCAATTTGCCAAAGATAAGCAATTTAGAAGAAGAATGTTGAATCAAACGATAATAGAGAAGAGTGAGTCGATGCATCACTGGCCCTGCGTCGACGTAGCATGTGTTCGGCATTGATGCCCCTTCACGCTGTGTCGCCGCAGTGTAAACCCCTACGTCGATGCAATAGAGGCTCCCAGGCACAGCATCCTTCTGGGTACGCTGCGTTGACGCAGCATGACTCCTGCGTTGACGCAGCCACTCCCAGGCTGCTTCCCCTTTGTGCGTTTTGTCGACGCAGGCAATCCCTGCGTCGACTCAACCTTTATCAAACAGCCATCAAAAAAAGGAAGAAATGGAAAGAAAAAAAGAGAAAATGATAAACCATAGATAATAGCATCAAAAAGGAAATGATAATCTAATGATAAGAATAACGCCATGAAAGCATAGTAAACAAACAAAAAAAGATGAATAATGATAATGATAAAGCAAAATAAATAATTGATCAACAAACTAATAAGAAACAACAAAAATCAATATAAATAAAAAAATGATGAACAAAATAACAAAGGAATGAATGATAAATCGTGAATAACAATGCTTAAAAAGGGGAGATAATATAATAAAAGAAGTGTCACGAAAACATGATAAAGGAAATGAACCTAAATGCCATCCTTAAGGAACTAACGGCGTCTGATCTGGAAGTCATCACCTCCTTAAACCCGTTGTAATGATGGATATCAACGATGCCCCACAAGCCGTGCTGGCCCTTGGAAAGCACCCCATTATGGCCATGGATAGACTTTGCCCTGGGCCAATATCTAATTAAATCTGATTCATTTTTCTCTATCTTAAATATCAAACTTGTCATGCTCCGATAGACAGTGGGGTATAACCCCGATCCTTTGTCACTTAAATATCAAACTTGTCGTATCTCGGCAGACATTTGCCCAAGATTATTTACTTATCTGTCATACTTCCAACCCGGACTTTGTCCGAATATGAAATGGTCGATAGATGGCCGACATGATTTGAATGTTTTTACCCCTTGATATAGGGTGCTCTTACGCAATTTGAGATATCCTTCACCTACCTTATTAACAATGATTTCAGGTCATCGGGCCCCTTATCTTGGCGATTAATTAAAGGTTTTCCCCCTCCGGGGGGATGTAATTAACAGCGTGACTTTTATAGCACGATGGTTTCCAGTCCCGACCCGATACCCACAATCGTCCGACAAGTCAGACAGCGCGCACCATTGGCTCCATACCACTCTAGTCTCGGAGCCTGAACAAATAGTGGTATGAAGATTCGTGATGTTCTTAGGTTGAGGTATGTCCATGACGGCCTTAGCCTTGTGAGGATCAATTTGAATCCCCCGTTTGCTAACAATGAAACCTAGCGGCTTCCCTGAAGACACTCCAAATACACACTTCTTAGGATTCATTTTCAGTTTATGCTCCCTAGCTCTCTGAAGCACTTTAGCCAGGATAGCGGGGTGTTCTTCTTTGGTCCTCGACTTCACCAAAATATCATCCACGTAATCTTCCATATAGACATGCACCATATCATGGAATATAGCCATCATCGCCCTTTGATAGGTGGCGCCAGCATTCTTCATTCCGAACGGCATTACCACATAGCAATAAGTGCCCCAAGACGTGGTGAAGGAGGTTTTCTCTTGATCTTCTGTAGCGAGACTGTCACGCCCCAAGATTTATGAAGCGGAAACAATCGGGAACGTGAACAGTCGGCATGGTAAGCCTCTTGCAAGCAATATAATAAGAGCGCCAGACAATCACAAAAAGTAATTGCACAAGTAATTCACTAAAAAAACTTCATCCTTATTTCATATAAATAACCATCAAAATACATAAGATCTTTGACTCTCTTTACTAGACACAATAAAATAAAGATTACATCATGACTCAACTAGACACTTGATAACTAAGACTTCTCTCGTTCATATATCCTTCAATCACTCTCGGACCCGTTATTGGTATAATCCGAATCCGATTCACTTATACTTCCTGAAATATTGAGAAAATAGGTAATGAGCACACTTGCCCAGTAGGTATCTTCGTATCAACATGAAGGCAAGTTTAAGTAATTAGCATTTTAGCTCTAGAGACTAACATAAATCATGCAAATACGGTAAAACTTATGAATAAAACCAAAGTAACAAAATGAGATACGAGAATATGATTGATCAAGTGTATAACCAGAATGTAAATTTGGTCTTTCCATGAACAAGAATGTAACAAGAATGTACTTTTCATAACCATGGAGGCTATGCACTAGAAAGTCATGTAACAAGCAAGAAAGTACTTTTCGCTTAATAGCAAGTACTTCGTGAATTTACGTGGATCTTTATTCATGTCTGTGGATTTTCACTTATTTATAAAGAAAGTACTCCCAGCGCAATACGACGCCAGTAGCTTCATACCCCATGGTTTACAGTATGTTTCCAACAATCAGCCGAGGGGACTAGCATAGAGCCCTTGAACACAATCTGTGCTCAAACTGCATCTTTAAGTATAAATCAAGCTACTTCCACGATTATAACAATAATGTGGCCAATAATATATAAGTTCAAAAATAATACCATGATAAGGTAACCAAGGTATAGAACGTACCAATAATTGATCATGAGAATTCAAGAAATGCATTAATCACAAGGTTATGCTATGGAGAAAATTCGGCAGCATAACGGAACATTCCTTATCTTTCACATTTTTAACATTGACTTATTCACATATATTCCAAGTCTAGATAATTCTAAGACCATTCAGGAACTCAAGAAAACCAACCCCAAGGGTCAACCTCGAGTTAGACAAATGTAGGAACCAAGCGGTAGTTTACTGGACCGTTTCTTGAGCCAAGCGGTCCAGTGCAGGACCGTTTTACGTATGAAATAAAAAAAGTCAACATAGTGAAACCTATTGGATCCTAGCGGTCGCGGCAAAGGCCGCTTAGTGACTGCAGCGATCTAGTATATGGCCGCAAAGGTCCAGATCTCACAAACACCAGTAAATGTGCTCCCTAGACAATGTGCTTTTATGGTACAACTAGCTCGGTGTCCTAGTGGGAATCCCAGGCTCGCGGAGACTTACGGAGACCTTAAAACAAGATTTCCTAGTCCGTTTGGAAGGAATATCCAATGGAGAGGTTATCAAGTTCAAGATTATGTACTTAATGTGCAAAGGTGTAACTAATGACAACATACCGGGATATGTGCCATGTACTTAAGAAAATGACTCTAGAAGAGAGAGATAGTGGTAACATCGATCAAATCATGACTAGTCCATGAATCATAAAATTTTAAGTTAATTACAAAAGTATATGATTTGGTCATGAAAAAAACATAAGTTTAAAAATTATTCTAAGTGTATGAAAAATCACAAAATCTACTAGAATGTTCTATTAACATAACTAGGTATATGAAAATATCGCTTGAAACAGGAGTAAAACCTACTTAACTATGAGTAACATATATTAATTAGGGCTAATCTACAATTTGTTTCGGGTTAACAACATTACAGAAATCAGAAAACCAAAACGGTCTAGTGTAGGACCGTTTCACTGGGCCAAACAGTCTATCATACGACCGCTAGTGTTTCTGGCGGTCTACAGGAAGACCGTTTCATCCTGTGTTAATAGAAAACTCAATAATACTAAAATACAATACTAATCTAAGGCATATCATGCATGGAAATCAACATATATAAACTCTATAGACTGATAGAACAGGGATAGGTCAGCCAACATGCGTGGGTTTATGTACTAACAAGAGAATATCCTTTTTACTCCATTAGGGCTAGTTCATGCATGAATATTATACTAGATGCATGAAAACATAAAATTCTCAGTGTATAATGCATGAAATCAACTGAAATCAGAGGGCTTGTATCCATAATGTCAAGTTTAAGTCGTTCATGAGATAACCTACCTATGTCTTGGACTTTAGACTTCGAATTTAGGGTTGGAAGTTAACCCTAGTTCCTGCTCTTCCTGAACCGAACCAGCAACTTCGTGGCCTTCTATCTCTTGATTCAATTTACCTATGACCACGAAATTTTGAGGGTAAGAAGAGGGTACTAAAAGGAACAATTAACTCTATAAAATAGCTATCTAATTACCTTGTTTAGGGCTTCTATCTCACTGATCAATCTGACCCGGTCACACAGGTTCGTGAGATTTTTGTGCTAAACCAGTGACTTTAGACGCCTCTAACTTCCTCTAGGCTTGATCTCCTAGAACGAATTTTTGAGGAAAGTTAGATCTAACTAAAATAAATAATTTCTTAGAAGAATGTTACCTCTAATTCGACCTCCTTACCTTAGTTCCACGCGAGCCAAAAGTAAGGGTCGCGTAGGTGAGACTTGGGGTCCATTTATAGGGTTTCATTGATTAGAACGATTCTAGAGTCCTAATTAGGTATTAGATCGATCTCTGAGAGTTCCGAGCATGCTTACAAGTCTTCATACTTTGGTCTCTTGGAGTTTGGATGCCAAAAATCTAATCTTTTTGCACTTTCTTCCACTCACGGAATCTGTAGAGCCTAGCGGTCTAGGGCTAGACCATTTCTTGTTCCATGCGGTCTCGCGATAGACCGTTTCTTCTATTGGGCGCCGAATTTGAACAGTTTCAAACTTTTTGATATTATCTCCTATTATTATCCATTTATTTATCTACTAAAGAGTAATTATCCCTTTTAAATTCTGAAAACACACTAGTCTAAGCTTCAAGAATATGGGCCAAACCTTATGGGCTTGGTTTTGTGTCCTTTTGTGCCTATTGGATTTATTTACATAGTATTGGGCTTTAATAATTAGATTTAATTAACTATAATTCATTTAATAGCCTATTGGCTTTGAATTAATTCTAGAAAAATCTTAGAAAAACTAATTATGTTTCTAGAATTGATTTAAAATATTGTTTATAAAAGCTTGGGGTATTACACCCTCCCCCACTTAAGAGAATTTGGTCTCCAAATTCAATATATGGATTTTACAGAGAGTGTACTTACAATTGAATAGCTCGAGAAATCTCGTGCTCATAGCTTCTTCAGTTTCCCATGTCGCTTCATGTGGCCATGACTTGGTCCATTGGATCTTGACCATAGGAATAGTTTTATTCCGAAGTTGATGAACTTCTCGTTCAATGATCTTTATTGGCTTTTGCTCGTACGTCAAGTCCTTTTTAATCTCTAGGTTGTCGTAGGTGATGACATGGAATGGATCAGGTACATACTTCTTGAGCATTGAGACGTGAAATACATCATGAACTTCACATAGTTGATGGGGTAAAGCTATTCAATACGCGACTTCACCAACCCTATCGAGAATTTCAAAGGGGCCAACGTATTTTGGAGTAAGCTTGCCTTTGATACCGAATCTTTGAATACCTCGACCTAGAGAAACCTTAAGGAATACATGGTCTCCTACTTGAAATTCCAAGTCGCGCCTTCGATTATCAGCATATAATTTCTGTCAATCTTGAGCTATTTGGAGTCTTTCCCGAATAAGCTTTATCTTCTCGGTAGTATCCCTAATGATGTCGGGGCCAAGAAATTGCCTTTCTCCTACTTCATTCAAGCAAATAGGGGATCGACAGCTTCTACCATACAGAGTCTCGAATGGTGCCATTGGTATACTAGCTTGGTAGCTATTGTTGTATGAAAATTCCACTAGAGGCAAGTGATCATGCCAACTTCCTCCAAAGTCAATAGCACAAGCTCTGAGCATATCTTCCACCACTTGATTTGTCCTTTCAGTTTGACCATCAGTTTGTGGATGAAACATAGTGCTAAAATTAAGTCGGGTCCCTAATGAATGTTGTAGACCCTTCTAGAATTATGATGTGAACCGAGGATCTCATTCGGATATAATGGTGACAAGGGTACCATGTAGTTTGACAATTTCCCTCATGTATAATGCTGCTAGTCCATCGACAGACCATCAACTTTTGATTAGTAGAAAATGTGCAGATTTAGTCAATTGGTCTATGATCACCCATATACCATCATGTCCTCCTCTTGTCTTAAGTAAACTCATGATAAAATCCATCCCTATACTTTCCCATTTCCACTCGGGAATATTTAAGGGGTGTAATTTCCCAGCAGGCTTTAAATGTTCTGCCTTTAATAACTGACAAGTGAGACATCGAGCTACAAAGTCTACTGCTTCTCTTTTCATGTTGGGCCACCAGAAGCTTCTTTTCAGATCTTGATACATCTTGGTAGCACCAGGGTGAATATCATACTTTGACTTGTGAGCTTCTTCCATAATCAATTTCTTAGTGTCATCATGATTCGGCAAACAAATTCGATCCTTAAATAATAGTCTTCCATCATTTGAGATAGAAAATTTCGGCCTCTGATCAATGTTATCTTTAATCTCCATCAATGTGGGGTCATTTATTTGCAATTCGACTATGTCCTCGATCAATGTAGGTTGAGACCTTATACTGGCAATCATACCTCCTTCTCCTTCTCTATCAATATCAAGATTTAAGTGAGAAAATTCTTCAATAAAACAAGTTATACCTTTCCTGAGACTTTCTAGAGTTGCCATTGGTTTACTGCTAAGAGCGTTGGCTACAGCATTCACTTTTCCTGGATGATATTGGATAGTAAAGTCAAAGTCCTTGAGATACTCAACCATCTGCATTGACGCATGTTTAACTCCTTTTGGGTGAAGAGATATTTCAGACTTTTATGATATGAAAATATTATGAATTTCTCCCCGTAAAGGTAATGCCGCCAAATTATTTAGGCGAATATAACAACTGCCAATTCTAGAACATCCGCAGGGTAGTTTTCTTCATAACGCTTCAACTATCTTGATAAATAACAAATCACATTTCCATTTTGCATAAGAACGCATCGTAGGCCAATGCCATACGCATCTGCATAGACTTGAAAGCCACCACCTTCAATGGGCAATGCCAAAATAGGGGCTGTAGTAAGGTGATCTTTAAGAGTTAGATAACTCTCTTCGCAATCCTTTGAACATTTAAAAGGATTCTCCTTTCTTGTGAGTCTAGTCAAAGGAATGGTGATCATTGAGAAATCTTTGATAAATCTCCGGTAATAACCAGCCAGACCTAGAAAACTTCTGACTTCAGACACGGTCGTCAACCGGCTCTACCTCTTAACAGCTTCTATTTTAGAAGGATCGACATCGATTCTTTCCTTTGAAATAATATGGCCAAGGAAAGAGACCTCCTTTCGCCAGAACTCGCACTTACTAAGCTTTGCATAAAGTTTGTGCTCTCTTAGCGTTTGCAAGGTTATTCTTAAGTGCTCTTCATGTTTCTCCTTAATTTTGGAGTATACAAGAATATCATCAATGAAGATGACTACAAACTGGTTAAGATAAGGTCTGAAGACGTTATTCATGAGTTGCATAAATGATGTCGGGGCATTGGTTAACCCAAACGGCATTACCACGAATTCATAGTGGCCATATCTACTTCGAAAAGTAGTTTTGTGTATGTCTTCATTCTTGATTCGGAGCTGATGGTAACCTGAACTGAGGTCTATCTTGGAGAAATATTCTGCTCTTGAAATCTGATCAAAGAGTTCATCGATATGCGGCAACGAATATTTATTCTTAATTGTGAGTTGATTCAGTCACCGGTAGTCAATACATAGCCTGAGGGATCTATCCTTCTTCTTGACGAATAGAACCGTTGCACCCCAAGGGAATGTGCTAGGTCGAATAAAACCCTTGTCTAATAACTCCCGAAGTTGATTCTTCAATTCTTTGAGTGTTGTGGGGGACATCCTGTAGGGAGCTATTGAAACAGGTGCTGCTCCGGGAATGAGTTCAACGAAGAAGTTTACTTCCCTTTCGGGCGATAATCCGGGCAAATCTGATGGAAATACATCGAGAAACTCATTCACGATGGGAATATCTTCTAAGATGATCTCCTTGGACTCGGTAATGATTACGGAAGTAAGGAAAGCTTTACATCCTTACGAAATGAGTTTGCAAGCGTGAAGAGATGAAATAATGGTAGGATGTTTCCTATATTTGATACCAAGGAAAGAAAACCTTGGAAGACCTAGTTTCCGAAAAGAGATAATCCGGTTACGACAGTTTATATAGGCGTCGTGGTCCACAAGCCAATCTACACCTAAGATAGCATCGTAGCATTCCATGTCAAGGCATACTAGGTTTGCAGGAAGATTATGACCTTCTACCATTACCTCACTATTGGGGTAGTAGGTTGTAAGTTTGGTTCCGGGACCTAATGATGTAGTGATTGCTAAGTCCGAGGGTAGAGGAACTGATGAAATTGGCAAGGTTTTTGCGAAAGCAGTAGATATAAAGGAATGAGAAGCACCAGTATCAAATAGTACGAATGCAGGATTGGAATAGATTTGAATAGTACCTTCAATTAACCCATCATCCTTGGGTGCTTCTTCATCGTCCATAATAGCATTAAGACGAGCATGTCGCTTAGGTCCACCACCGAAAGATTGTTCTTTCATAAGAGGGCAATCCGGCATGCGGTGCTCCCGACTGTCACATCGTAAACAAGCGTCGAGACGCTTCCGACACTCTTTGGCTGAGTGGCCAAACTTCTCGCAAAATGTGCAAGCCGGCATGACTTACTTTTCTTCTTCTTTGACCTTCTTGTTCTTGTAGTAGCCACTACCACTCCTGTGTTGTGTCCCTGAGGTCATTTGAGTCATTCTGTGGTCACATGGGTCATTCGGCATCATTCTATAGTCATATGAGTTTTGTGTATTCTTGGTTTTGATAATGGCTTAACACTATTAGTCATTGTTATTTTCCACGCTCTTATGACTGACATATGTGATATTTTGTTCATGACAGATATGCACATGAAAGCTCAATGTTGCGCCCTCGCACGCGGATCGACCTGCCCGGTCAGGTCGCGGGGGTCAAGGGGGCAGCGCCCCTTGCGGGGGTTTCCAGGGGCGAAGCCCCCGGAACAAAAATTTGCTTGAAGACTCAGTAATAAAACTTCAAGACAAACAAGGTCGATGCCACAGACATGAACGGGCAGCTAACGGACTCAAGCGACGGAGCTGGTGCGGCCAACGGACCGACCCGGGGTGACCCGGGCTCTGCCCAGCTGGCGGTCGACCGCCAGCACAGGGGCGGTCGACCGCCCCAGCCAGGGATGGCCAGTCTGCAGGGTTTCAGCTAGCGGTCGACCGCCAGCCAGTAGCGGTCGACCGCTAGTCCCAGGGATCATCCGTCTATAGTGTTTTACAGTGGCGGTCGACCACCAGAAGCTGTAGGTCGACCGCCAGTCCCGAGCCTTCATTTTTGACTTTGTTTCCAACTTCGAAAAGAGCCATTCAACCTTGATTTGTTTAATCCTAAAGTCACCTAATCACCCACAAATTATGGATCTGGTCTAAGGCTTGTCCAAGGACCATTCAAGGTCTATAAAACCAATACAAGAGGGTTGGAAACCCTAAGGCTTCAAGAGGGTTACAAGGGAGGCTGCTAGAGTGTGTTCAAGGGAGAGGAATTCGGAGCACTGTAGCAGTGAACAGTACTCCGTGAAGAAGGTCTTCATCCTCAAGTGTTCAAGCTCTTCAAGTGGAGATCAAGATCAAGGCCAAGAGAAGAGAAAGCTGCATCCTCCATCCTCTTCATCATCTCAAGGGGATCCATTGAAGCTCACTATCAAGGGAAATCATCTTCATCCATTCAAGTTCTTTCAAGTTCATTCAAGGTGATATTTCAAGCATTCAAACTCCTAGAAGCTAAAGAAGCAATCAAGATTCAAGGTAGCTTCATCATCTCCTTCATTCATTCAAAGAAGTTCAAAGAGAAGATCAAGAGAGAAGAATTGAAGGAAGAGGTACTGTTCACGTGAACAGTACTCCGTGAAGAACATTCATCCAATCAAGGGTGAATCAAGAAGATTGAGTTGAAGCTAAGAGGAGCCTTGTTGCTGATCAACATTCCATACAAGGGCCAATTCATTTTCACTCATAACTCA
Organism: Amorphophallus konjac; assembly: GCA_022559845.1. Lineage (NCBI taxonomy): Eukaryota > Viridiplantae > Streptophyta > Magnoliopsida > Alismatales > Araceae > Amorphophallus > Amorphophallus konjac. Next base: position 45,314,575 of record CM040129.1, read on the forward strand.
ATCTCTTGTTTTAGTTCATTCACATCTTGTTTCATTTTCATTATTGTTTAAACATTGAAAGTGTGATTCATCCCTACCGGTGGTTAGTAGGAAGGCAATTGGAGGGTGTTCCAATTTACGGTTGACGTCCCTACCAGGTGGTGAGTAGGAAGGCAATCGGTGGTTTCCGATTTGCGGTTTGGTGCGCTGCATAAGTGAAGCCTCACCGGGTTTTGGTGAGGGGTGGACGTAGGGCTGAGGATTCAGTCCGAACCACCTTAAAAATCCTGTCTAGCGTGGTTTGCTTGTGTGATTGAATCGTTCTAGGTGCATGCTTAGGATCGAATTATTATATATCTTGCTTATCTTGCTAAGTGAATCATAGCATTCTTGGAAGCTAGTTTCTATTCCGCTGCAATTCATTTTAACTAGCTGTTTAGAGGGCCGCATTACGAAAAGTGGGGCTGATCTATTCACCCCTCCCCTCTAGATCCGCTGTCCACTACACAACAAGTGGTATCAGAGCCTAATCTCTCATTATGGGGTCCAACGACCTTGAGGGAAATGGTGGATCAGCGTCCAAGGGTTTTCTACCCGAAGGACATGCTGTGAATAGGCCTCCTTACATTACTGGAACTAACTATCCTTATTGGAAACATCGCATGCAGGTGTTCATTCGCGCCCAAGACTACGAACTTTGGCGAGTAATCAACAAAGGTCCGTATGAGCTTACGGATAATGAGGACTTGTGGACTAAAGAACAGATACGGCAATCCACTATCAATTGGAATGCTAAACACATCATGCAATGCTCACTCCATCCAGTAGAATTCTCAAGAGTGGCTACCTGCGCATCTGCAAAACTAATGTGGGATAAGTTAGAGGTAATCTACGAAGGAACGTCTCAGGTACGAGAAACAAAAGCAAACATTTTAGTTTCTGAATATGAAATGTTCCGCATGAAGCCTGATGAATCAATTCAAGATATGTATGCTCGATTAACTGTGCTTACTAACAGTTTGACTGATTTGGGAAAGAAATATTCAGAACAGGAAATTGTAAGAAAGATTCTCAGATCACTGACTGCAGCATGGCACACAAAGGCTACCGTGGTTGAAGAGTCAAGAGATCTCGCAACCACCAAGGTAGATGAACTCATTGGGTCATTAATGACCTATGAGATGAACCTCAAGAACAAAGAGGTTGAGGCACCTAAGAAGAAGTCCCTAGCTCTTAAAGCAGGGCCCAGCCGTCAAGGCTCTTCCGATGAAGGTGAGGATTCGGAAAGCGAGCGAGATGAGGATGACGTGGCTATGCTTACCCGTAAGTTTGGAAAATTTCTGAGAAAGGAAGGTAAGAGGTTCTTGAGAGGAAGATCTAAGGTGAGAAATGGTTTCAAAACTAATTCTGAAAATTTCAAGAAACCTGACAAAATCGTTTGTTACTCTTGCAATAAACTAGGGCATTACAAGAATGATTGTCCTGACAGACTTAAAAAGGCTGACAAATGGAAAGGCATGAAGAAGAACAAGGCCATGGTGCCGACTTGGAGCGACGAGGAAGAAAGTAATGATGAAACCAGCTCTTCAGACAAGGAAAGAGGAGATCTTTGCCTTATGGCCAAAGGTGACGAAGAAACCGAGGTAACTTCTCCATTTGAAGGTTATACTGTTGATGATTGGGAGGAAGCATATATATAACTGATGGAAAAATATAACATGTACAAAAAGGAAAATAAATCATTGAAAAAGAAAATCAATTCTTTTGTGCATGATCATGAAACCAATCATAAGAATGCTATACTTGAGACTGAAATTGAAGATCTTAAGCAAATGATTGAAAATTTGGAGGAAGGAAGAAAAGAAATGGCTGACTTGGAAATTCAAAATGAGGACTTGAGAAATGAAATTGATAGCATGAAACTCAAAATGCAAACCTATGAAAAGGATAGCAAACTGAGCAATGAGAAATATGAAGCTGTCAAACAAGTTAACATTCAACTTTTGCAAAACATTGAAAACATAGAAAAAGAGTTGAAGGATAAACAACAATCCTTAGAAAAATTTGTGGATGGAAGAGAAAACCTAGATGCATTGCTAGGTACTAGAATGAACTTCAACAAGGAAGGGTTAGGTTTTGAACCTACAAACAAAAGGCCAATTGGGTTAAAAACAGTCACATTTGTTTCCTCTTCTGATGTTTCAACCTCAAAAATAACATCCAAAGGAAAAGAAAAGATTGAAGAGGTAGTAACTAAAATTCCCAAAAAGCCTATCCAAAAGCCTAAGAAAGGTCGACCTTCCCCGCAACATAGGTCAACACTTCCTTGGCCATTGCTTGCTCAACCTTCCAGATTTCAGCACAATTACATTGCACACTCATATAGGCCACCACCATACTTTTGGGGAAATTGTGATTCATGTATTCAGCAATCCTATAAGTTTCAATCCCCTAGGTGGCAAAACAATCACTTTCAACCCAAAACCAACCAACGGCCTCAATGGTTTAAGAAGCAAACCTTCTCAAACTTTCACAAAATTCAACAAAGAGCTTCTAAACAAAATGTGAATGTCAAAGCTGAAAAGAAAAACCAATTTCCTACTCCAAGCAAACAAAGCATGAATGTTAAGAAGGTTTGGATTCCAAAAGAAATGGTTTCATGTTTTGAAATTCTGAAAAGTTTGAAGGGACCCAAATTTGGTTGGGTTCCAAACACCATTGCTTAATTGCTTGTGCAGGAATGTCTTGCAGCCATACATAACAGGTGGTACCTTGATAGCGGCTGTTCAAGACACATGACTGGAGACAAATCAAAATTTTGTCTCTTGGAGGAAAAGGAAGGAGGACACGTCACATTTGGAGGGAACAACAAGGGAAAAATCATTGGAACAGGTAATGTAGGTAAGAACCTCTCCAACTCCATTTGTAACGTGTTGTTAGTTGAAGGATTGAAATATAACCAACTAAGCATAAGTCAATTATGTGATAAAGGTCACAAAGTATTGTTTGATTCTCTTGATTGTAAGATCCTTGAACCAAAATCTGACAAGGTAAAACTTTCTGGTAAGAGAGTCAACAATGTTTACATGATTGACTTAGATGATCCTGCTCATGCAAATCTTTGTCTTGCTGCACCAAAATCTGAACTTGCATGGTTATGGCATCGTAGACTAGGACATGCTAGCTACAATGTTCTACATAAATTGTTAAAGCATTCAATGGTGAAAGGTTTGCCTGAATTATCTTTTAAATAAGAAAATAAGTTGTGTGATGCATGTGCCCTTGGTAAACAAACTAGAAAATCCTTCAAGGCTAGATCCTCATATTTGTCCTCCAAACCACTCGAGCTAATTCATATGGACTTGTTTGGTCCAACCAGAACTGCTAATTTAAGTGGTAGAAAATATGGATATGTCTTGGTGGATGATTTCTCTAGGTTCACATGGGTTTTCTTCCTCACACACAAAAATGATGCTTTTAATGAGTTTCAGGCACTCTATTTGAAGATAAAGTAGGACGGTGAGTTTAAAATTTCCAACATTCAATCTGATCATGGTGGTGAATTTGAGAATACTGATTTCCATAATCTTTGCAGGTCAGAAGGCATTTCACACCGATTCTCTTCACCAAGAACCCCCGAGCAAAATAGGATTGTTGAAAGAAGGAATCGAACACTCATAGAGATGGCAAGGACAATGCTTACCGAACGGCAACTTCCAATGAAGTTTTGGGCCGAAGCGGTAAATACGGCGTGTTACATTATCAACCGGTCAATGGTAAGGTCTCACACCAAAAAGACTCCCTATGAGTTGCTCAAAGGTAAAATGCCCTCTCTGCATCATATCAAAGTTTTTGGTTCAAAATGCTTCATTCATAATAATGACAAAAGAGATTTAGATAAATTCGAGCCCAAGAGCGATGAAGGTATATTTCTTGGATATTCTGATAGATCTAGGGCTTATAGAATTTATAACATTAAAAGTCAAACTGTGGAAGAATCACCCCATGTTTCCTTTGATGAATATCATGATTCTAACAATGATAATTCTCGCAGGAAAAATGATGAAGATGGGGAATTCCTAAACATGAAGGACAAGAGTGATTCTCCACAAGAAGAAATAAAAGAAGACGGTGACCTAGCTGAATCAAGCAGTGCAAGGAATCAAGCTCCAGGAGAAGGTAACGATTCTATAAACATTAGAATCCTTAAGGATCATCCCTTGGAGAATGTCCTTGGTAGCTTGAATGACCCACCTAGAACAAGGTCACATTTTAAGATTGTGGAAGAATTAGATCAACTTGCTCTCGTCTCACAGCATGAACCCAAAAACATTGATGAAGCCTTAAAAGATGAAAACTGGATAAATTCCATGCAAGAAGAGTTAAACCAGTTTGAAAGAAACAAAGTTTGGCATCTTGTTCCTAGACCTTCATCACAATCTGTAATAGGCACTAAATGGGTTTTTAGGAACAAACTAAGTGAGGATGGCAAGATAATAAGAAACAAGGCTAGATTGGTGGCTCAAGGGTATAATCAAGAGTTTGGGGTAGACTTTGATGAATCTTATGCCCCTGTTGCTAGACTCGAAGCCATCAGAATTTTACTTACCTTTGCATGCTCCCTTAGAATAAAGCTTTATCAAATGGATGTTAAAAGTGCTTTCTTGAATGGCTTGATCAAAGAAGAAGTCTATATTGAGCAGCCCCCTAGCTTTGAGAACTCTAACAATGCAGATTTTGTATATAAGCTAGACAGGGCGCTTTATGGACTTAAGCAAGTACCAAGAGCTTGGTATGAAAGGCTAAGCTCATTCCTCATTGAAAAAGGGTACACACGAGGTAAGGTAGATCAAAGACTTTTCACCAAGAAGCAAGGTAAAAATATCTTGATTGTTCAAATTTATGTTGATGTCATTGTGTTTGGTTCTACTAAATCTGAAATGTGTGAGGAATTTGCTAACCTCATGACTAGCGAATTTGAGATGAGCCTAATGGGAGAACTTCAATTCTTTCTCGATTTACAGGTCAACCAAGGAGAAGACGGATGCTTCATAAATCAAGCCAAATACATTAAGGAGCTGTTGAAAAGATTTGACATGGCAAATAGCAAAATCATTGCAACTCCTATGAGCACCTCAACTGCACTGGATTCGGATGAAAATGGTAAATTGGTGGATGCAAAGGTCTATAGAGGTATGATTGGTTCTCTACTTTACTTGACTGCATCCCGACCAGATATCCAGTTTAGTGTTTGCCTTTGTGCTAGATTTCAAGCTAGTCCTAGAGAATCCCATTTGACTGTCGTCAAACGTATCCTTCGATATCTTGCCGGCACTCAAGATTTAGGATTGTGGTATCCGTCATCATGTGATTTATCTCTTATATCTTATTCTGATGCGGACTACGCTGGATGCAAGCTGGATTGCAAGAGTACTAGTGGCTATTGCCAGTTTCTAGGCGGGTGTTTAGTTTCTTGGACCTCCAAGAAATAACACTCGGTTGCCCTCTCAACCGCGGAGGCAGAATATGTTACTGCGGGGAGTTGTGGCACCCAAGTGTTGTGGATTAAACACCAACTCCAAGACTACTTGGTGGATCTTGGTTTTGTCCCAATTTTGTGTGATAACACTAGTGCTATCAACCTTGCCAAAAATCCAGTCCAGCACTCTAGGACTAAGCATATTGAGATTAGGCATCACTTCATTAGAGATGAGGTCGGTAATAAAAACTTTGAACTGCTTTTTGTTGATACATTGAATCAGATTGCTGATATCTTTACCAAGCCCTTGTGTAATGACAGGTTTTCAACACTCAGAAGGGAGCTTGGTCTTTGCCGACCTCAGGCCAATAAGACTTTGAATTGATGATCATGATTCAATTAGTCGTGTGTTTTGCATTCATGCATTGTTTATATGTTAATATGTCTTTTTGCATATGGTGTCGCATTGCATGTAGTTGCTTAATAATGAATTGAGTTCATGTTCATAATATGGTTTGTGCTGCATCATTCTCGCATGACCATGGTATATCAAATGTTGATGTATGGAAGGGCAAGTTATGCTTGTCACGAAGTACTCAATATGCGTGAGGTTTCACCTCCGCCAAGTACCATGCGTCAATGTCGCATATAGGCCATATAGTAAGGGGGAGTTGTCCTTGTGCAGCATTCATGCATATATTTCATCTTCATTCTGTTGCATTTAATAAGTGTATAACCATGTGTTGGGCCATGCATCTCATGTCTGTCAAATTCATGTCAACCCATGCATGTTTCAGGTCATTCTCCTCATGACAATTATCATTCCACTTGCTTGTAAACATCACTCCTTCGAGCATCCATTGCATATTCGTAGGGGGGGGTTTTTGTTGAATCTCTTTACCTCTCGCAATCTACATTTCTTGGCTCACAGTCTGAATATGAGCTCATGAGACTAGCGAATATATGGTGTAAGAGCTTTCTATTATGTGTCTTGATGATTGTTCATTCAATGACAATGGTTCAGATTTAATGATTTCCTTGAAGTTCTGATATTTCTTTTGAAATCATCTATGTTATGTGGATTTAATAGACCTTAACTAACGATTGCATATTGTGCTTTGCATGACTATCCTGAAATCTGAAAATCCAGACTTTATGGCCATCTTGGTGATACTCTAGAGTTTAGTATTGTTTCTAAACATCTTGATGAGCTGGAATTCCTGAAAATCATTCTGACAGAGCAATGATATTGTTGCACGGAGAAACATGTCATGTCATCAAATCAAGTGACAAATGCATATGTCATGATGTGCCCCTGTTATCTCTGTCTTAAAACTTTTGGACTCTAGGCAGAGCAATGGCATAATTGCTGAGAAACATATCTTCTCATCAATGAAATGAGTTTGGATATGTCATGACGTGACTTTGCTATCTCTGTTCATCTTGCAGCATGACAGTCAGTCTTGCCAAATACCTAGGAATACTGGCGTCTAAACAACGTGTATTCTTACGGCTAGGAGGCGTGTACTAGACTTGATTGCTCGTACAATATGAGTCATGTGCCTTCAAATTCAAAAGATATTGGAAATCAAAATATGAAACCTCTTGCTTCAATCATACAATTCCATGCTTTAGTCATGATTGTTTAGCCTCAATACTAGTTCTTGTGTTCTTCCCTTAGTGGTTATTGAATATGGATATATAAGACAAAGGACGGTTAAACACTGCCATGATATGCACCTTTGGTTCATTTCTATTAAATCTTGGATGTAGCTGCTTTTCGAACTCTTTTGATGATCTCGGACTTCATTAGCTTTGAACCATATATGTTGCTTATGGCGTGCTTCAGTTTTGCATATAATGGCTTGCTCTTCACTCCTTTCAGCTCTGGTCTCACAAACAGTTTCCTTAATCACTCCTTTTTGCTGTTGGCAAAGGGGGAGAATTCTTTGTGTGAGTCCTTCATTAGAGCTAAGAGCTATGTCATAAGTGTTGTCCAAAGGGGGAGAGTGCATTGAGTCCAAGGCAGAGAAACCTTTATGCTCGTTTGTGCATGTGCTGGGGTTTGCATAATTTCATCGCATTCATATGTCATATGTGCATTCACATGCTACTACTATCATGGATCTTGAGCTGCACATGTCACATAGCATAGCATTCATATCTGCATTGACATGCTACTATCATGAATCTTGAGCTGCATATATTGCAATTGTTATAACTTGTGCCTTTTTAGACATTCATATCACATAATGACTCACAGTGTTGCCATCATCAAAAAGGGGGAGAATGTTGTGTCCCTGAGGTCATTTGAGTCATTCTGTGGTCACATGGGTCATTCGGCATCATTCTATAGTCATATGAGTTTTGTGTATTCTTGGTTTTGATAATGGCTTAACACTATTAGTCATTGTTATTTTCCACGCTCTTATGACTGACATATGTGATATTTTGTTCATGACAGATATGCACATGAAAGCTCAATGTTGCGCCCTCGCACGTGGATCGACCTGCCCGGTCAGGTCGCGGGGGTCAAGGGGGCAGCGCCCCTTGCGGGGGTTTCCGGGGGCGGAGCCCCCGGAACAAAAATTTGCTTGAAGACTCAGTAATAAAACTTCAAGACAAACAAGGTCGATGCCACAGACATGAACGGGCGGCTAACGGACTCAAGCGACGGAGCTGGTGCGGCCAACGGACCGACCCGGGGTGACCCGGGCTCTGCCCAGCTGGCGGTCGAGGCGGTCGACCGCCCCAGCCAGGGATGGCCAGTCTGCAGGGTTTCAGCTGGCAGTCGACCGCCAGCCAGTAGCGGTCGACCGCTAGTCCCAGGGATCATCCGTCTATAGTGTTTTACAGTGGCGGTCGACCGCCAGAAGCTGTAGGTCGACCGCCAGCCCGGAGCCTTCATTTTTGACTTTGTTTCCAACTTCGAAAAGAGCCATTCAACCTTGATTTGTTTAATCCTAAAGTCACCTAATCACCCACAAATTGTGGATCTGGTCTAAGGCTTGTCCAAGGACCATTCAAGGTCTATAAAACTAATACAAGAGGGTTGGAAACCCTAAGGCTTCAAGAGGGTTACAAGGGAGGCTGCTAGAGTGTGTTCAAGGGAGAGGAATTCGGAGCACTGTAGCAGTGAACAGTACTCCGTGAAGAAGGTCTTCATCCTCAAGTGTTCAAGCTCTTCAAGTGGAGATCAAGATCAAGGCCAAGAGAAGAGAAAGCTGCATCCTCCATCCTCTTCATCATCTCAAGGGGATCCATTGAAGCTCACTATCAAGGGAAATCATCTTCATCCATTCAAGTTCTTTCAAGTTCATTCAAGGTGATATTTCAAGCATTCAAACTCCTAGAAGCTAAAGAAGCAATCAAGATTCAAGGTAGCTTCATCATCTCCTTCATTCATTCAAAGAAGTTCAAAGAGAAGATCAAGAGAGAAGAATTGAAGGAAGAGGTACTGTTCATGTGAACAGTACTCCGTGAAGAACATTCATCCAATCAAGGGTGAATCAAGAAGATTGAGTTGAAGCTAAGAGGAGCCTTGTTGCTGATCAACATTCCATACAAGGGCCAATTCATTTTCACTCATAACTCAATCTCTTGTTTTAGTTCATTCACATCTTGTTTCATTTTCATTATTGTTTAAACATTGAAAGTGTGATTCATCCCTACCGGTGGTTAGTAGGAAGGCAATTGGAGGGTGTTCCAATTTACGGTTGACGTCCCTACCAGGTGGTGAGTAGGAAGGCAATCGGTGGTTTCCGATTTGCGGTTTGGTGCGCTGCATAAGTGAAGCCTCACCGGGTTTTGGTGAGGGGTGGACGTAGGGCTGAGGATTCAGTCCGAACCACCTTAAAAATCCTGTCTAGCGTGGTTTGCTTGTGTGATTGAATCGTTCTAGGTGCATGCTTAGGATCGAATTATTATATATCTTGCTTATCTTGCTAAGTGAATCATAGCATTCTTGGAAGCTAGTTTCTATTCCGCTGCAATTCATTTTAACTAGCTGTTTAGAGGGCCACATTACGAAAAGTGGGGCTGATCTATTCACCCCTCCCCTCTAGATCCGTTGTCCACTACACAACATCCCGTTCCGGGATCTCTTTTTGCTATCATGGGATTTGTAAGGTACTGTGATACTAAACTTTCCCTTCTTTTCATGCCGATCAGACCTTCGGCTCGGCTCCTCTCCTTTTCCCTTAAGTTTTTCGACCTTCTCCAAGGTCCTTTCGCATAGATGTGCCCGTTGGACCATCTTCGCATAAGTATGGATATTCTGAGTCCCAAGTTGTTGAATAAAATCGGGCCTTAAACCATCTATAAATCGGTTAGCTTTTAATAAGTCGGTACTAACCAAATGAGGTGCATAAGGCGCCAGCTTAGAAAACTGGAGTTCATACTCCGCCACTGACATCATGCCCTGGCGTAATGAAGCAAACTCCATAGCCTTCCTCTCCTTAACATGCTCGGAGAAGTATTTCGCTCGGAAGAGGGTGAGGAATCCCTCCCAAGTATGTGGTGCATCTTGAGGCGGTGCAGGAAGTTACTTCCACCATGTACGGGCATCTTTATTGAGTTGAAACATGGCAAGATGAACCTTCTCTTGGTCGGCACACTGCATGACCTCAAATATACAGTTCATTTCATCGATCCAATTTTCTGCCTCATCGGGATTAGAGGATCCTGAGAACCTCGGAGGATTTAAGCTCCGAAAATTGCGGTGTAGGTCTCCAGCTCTTGCCCCTGCGCCGGCTTGAGCCATATTCTGTAATGCCTGGGTGAGACCTACAACGGTTTGTTGTATTCCATCCCAATGAACGTGATGAGCCATCGTAAGAATGAGGTACCTGAGAAGAGTAATAAATTTATTAATACTAATGGAATGAGTGGGGTTAATCTTTGAAACAAATCTAATTATTTTTCTCATCCCAGGTCCTTCCCAATTCCTCTCATAGGCCGAGAGTTTCTTTCCTAGTTTCTTAGGTGTGGGTCCTTAAACCTTAGACTTAGCCTATGACATGACTTTTCCCTAGCACTTTTAGTCCTACGCTCTGATACCATTGTAACTATCACGCCCTGAGATTTATGCAGCAGAAATAATCGAGAACGTGAATAGCCGGCATGGTAAGCCTCTTGCAAATAATATAATCAGAGCGCCAGACAATCACACAAAGTAATTGCACAAGTAATTCACTAAAAAAAACTTCATCTTTATTTCATATAAATAACCATCAAAATACAGAAGATCTTTGACTCTCTTTACTAGACACAATAAAAAAAAGATTACATCATGACTCGACTAGACACTTGATAACTACGGCGTCTCGTTCATATATCCTTCAATCACTCTCGGACCCATTATTGGTGTAATCCGAATCTGATTCACTTGTACTTCTAGAAACATTGAGAAAATAGGTAATAAGCACACTTGCCCAGTAGGTATCTTCGTATCAACATGAAGGCGAGTTTAAGTAATTAGCATTTTAGCTCTAGAGAGTAAGATAAATCATGCAAATATGGTAAAACATATGAATAAAACCAAAGTAACAAAATGAGATACGAGAATATGATTGATCAAGTGTATAACCAGAATGTAAATTTGGTCTTTCCATGAACAAGAATGTAACAAGAATGTACTTTTCATAACCATGGAGGCTATGCACTAGAAAGTCATGTAACAAGCAAGAAAGTACTTTTCACTTAATAGCAAGTACTTCATGAATTTAAGTGGATCTTTATTCATGTCCGTGGATTTTCACTTATTTATAAAGAAAGTACTCCCAGCGCAATGCGATGCCAGTAGCTTCATACCCCATGGTTTACAGTATGTTTCCAACAATCAGCCGAGGGGACTAGCATAGAGCCCTTGAACACAATCTGTGCTCGAACTGCATCTTTAAGTATAAATCAAGCTACTTCCACAATTATAACAATAATGTGGCCAATAATATACAAGTTCAAAAATAATACCATGATAAGGTAACCAAGGTATAGAACGTACCAATAATTGATCATGAGAATTCAAGAAATGCATTAATCACAAGGTTATGCTATGGAGAAAATTCGGCAGCATAACGGTACATTCCTTATCTTTCACATTTTTAACATTGACTTATTCACATGTATTCCAAGTCCAGATAATTCTAAGACCATTCAGGAACTCAAGAAAACTAACCCCAAGGGTCAACCTCGGGTTAGACAAATGTAGGAACCAAGCGGTCGTTTACTGGACCGTTTCTTGAGCCAAGCGGTCCAATGCAGGACCATTTTATGTACGAAACAGAAAAAGTCGACATAGTGAAACCTCTTGGATCCTAGTGGTCACGGCAAAGGTCGCTTAGTGACTGCAGTGGTCTAGTATATGGCCGCAAAGGTCCAGATCTCACAAAACACCAGTAAATGTGCTCTCTAGACAATGAGATTTTATGGTACAACCAGCTCGGCGTCATAGTGGGAATCCCAGGCTCGCGGACTCTTACGGAGGCCTTGAAACAAGATTTTCTAGTCCGTTTGGAAGGAATATCCAATGGAGAGGTTATCAAGTTCAAGATTATGTAGTTAATGTGTAAAGGTGTAACTAATGACAACATACCGGGATATGTGCCATGTACTTAAGAAAATGACTCTAGAAGAGAGAGATAGTGGTAACAGCGATCAAATCATGACTAGTCCATGAATCATAAAAATTTAAGTTAATTACAAAAGTATATGATTTGGTCATGAAAATAACGTAAGTTTAGAAATAATTCTAAGTGTATGAAAAATCACAAAATCTACTAGAATATTATTCTGTTAACATAACTAGGTATATGAAAATATCACTTGAAACAGGAGTAAAATCTACTTAACTAGGCTTAACATACATTAATTAGGGCTAATCTACAATATGTTTCGGGTTAACAACATTACAGAAATCAGAAAATAAAAACAGTCTAGTGTAGGACCATTTCACTGGGCCAAACGGTCTATCGTATGACCGCTAGTGTGTCTGGCGGTCTACAGGAAGACCGTTTCTTCCTGTGTTAACACAAAACTCAATAATACTAAAATACAATTCTAATCTAAGGCATATCATGCATGGAAATCAACATATATAAACTCTATAGCCTGATAGAACAAGGAGAGGTCGGCCAATATGCGTGGGTTTATGTACTAACAAGAGAATTTTCTTTTTACTCCATTAGGGCTAGTTCATGCATGAATATTATACTAGATGCATGAAAACATAAAATTCTCAGTGTACAATGCATGAAATCGACTGAAATCAGAGGGATTTTATCCCCAATGTCATGTTTAAGCCGTTCACGAGATAACCTATCTCTGTCCTGGGCTTTGGACTTCGAATTTAGGGCTGGAAGTTAACCCTAGTTCCTACTCTTCCTGAACCGAACCAGCAACTTTGTGGCCTTCTATCTCTTGATTCCCTTTACCTATGACAACAAAACTTGGAGGGTAAGAAGAGGGTACTAAAAAGAACAATTTACTCTAAAGAACATCTATCTAATTAACTCGTTTAGGGCTTCTATCTCGCTGATCAATCTGACCCGATCGCACAGGTTCCTAAGATTCTTATGCTGAACTAGCAACTTTAGACGCCTCTAACTTTCTGAAGGCTTGATCTCCTAGAACGACTTTTTGATGAAAGTTCGATCTAAGTAAAATAAACAAATTCTTAGAAGAAACTTACCTCTATTTCGACCTCCTTACCTTAGTTCTACGCGAGCCAAAAGTAAGCGTCACGTAGGTGAGATCTGGGGTCTATTTATTGGGTTTCATGAATAATAATGATTCTAGAGTCCTAATTAGGTATTTGATAGATCTTTGAGAGTCCCAAGCATGCTTACAACTCTTCATACTTCGGTCTCTAGGAGTTTGGATGTCAAAAATCAAATCCTTTTGCACTTTCTTCCACTCACAAAATCTACAAAGCCTAACGGTCTAGGGCTAGACCGTTTCTTGTTCCATGCGGTCTTGCGATAGACCGTTTCTTCTATTGGGCGCCGAATTTGAACAGTTTTAAACTCTTTGATATTATCTTCTATTATTATCCGTTTATTTATCTACTAAAGAGTAATTATCCCCCTTAAATTTCGAAAACACACTAGTCTAAGCTTCTAGAAAATGGGCCAAACCTTATGGGCTTGGTTTTGGGCCCTTTTGGGCCTATTGGATTTATTTACATAGTATTGGGTTTTAATAATTAGATTTAATTAACTATAATTCATTTAATAGCTTATTGGCTTTGAATTAATTCTAGAAAAATCTTAGAAAATCTAATTATGTTTCTAGAGTTAATTTAAAATATTGTTTATAAAATGTTGGGGTATTACAGAGACGGATCTGGTTATAACCTGAATAGCCATCCATGAATGATAAAGCTTCATACACGGCTGTGTTATCCACCAGTACATCTATATGAGGCAGCGGGAAATCATCCTTGGGACATGCCTTGTTTAGATCCCTCAAATCAATGCAAATCCTCACCTTTCCATTCGTCTTGATGATAGGGATTATATTTGCGACCCACTAAGAATATAGAACAACTCGAATAAACCTGGCCTTATGCAATTTATCAACTTCTTCTTTCATCCTCAAGGCCATGTAGGGGTGAAATCTTCTTAACTTTTGTTTAACAGGTGTTGCCCCTGGCTTAAGCACAAGTCAATGTTCTACCAAAGAGGGGTCAAGACCCGGCATGTCCTCATATGACCAGGCAAAGGAATCGCTATACTCCCTCAAAATCTTAATCAACTCCTCTTCAACCTTAAGAGGGATATTAGTAGAAATAAAGATAGGCATGGGATCCTCATCAGTTCCCAAATTAATTTCTTTTGTAGGTTCATCCACTGCCGACGATGGCTCATCGAACCTCTTCAAACCTTGTGCATACAAGTCGGTGTTGTCAACTACATCACTGTCCTCAAGATCGACCGGGTCTTTTTCATCCACGATCTCATAAACACCTAATCCGTTGTCGCTCCACACCTCGTCTTGCTCCTCGTCTTCTTCTAGCACAATCGTCGTATCGACGAACTCCGGGCATTTGAGAAGAGCATGACATCGCTGACCTAGATCCTTCAAAACCCTATCAGGAATGGATTTGGAATGAGGCGCCGGCGGGCGCGACTCAGGTGCGGAGGAAGGGTTGGACACAATAGAACAAGACCCTACTTCTCAAGACGCAACAGACTCTACTTCCCTAGACCCGACGGACCCTAAACCTAACCTAGGAGAGAGGAAGTCTAATGGAATTGAAGCAGGAGCCTCATGCCCCTAGGAGGAGGATGGACGGAACATAGCGTAATCTTCCACTAAAATCTCCGTTTCAAAATGGACATTTTTTTTGGAGATCAGTGGAGATTACGCAACAAGATTGAGAGGATGGGGAAGGAGGAGGAAGGGCGAGAGGATAAATGGATGGGTAGAAGATATCGAAGAAGAGATCAGAGGAGGAGAACTATATACTTGAAAGATCAATTGGTGGGCAGCGCCCACATGGACAAGTTACAATCAAAAATTCAGTTGGAATTTCTAGCAGCAAAGGATCAATCATGACAGGAGGTGAACGGGGTATGAAATCTAGCCTTTGGAAAAGGGACATCAAACGGGAAGGAGACCAAGTGAAAACAATGGGTGAGCTCTTGTTGGGTTCGTTGCTACGCTCCCTCTATGTATTTGATATTGGTTTTGATTATAACAAAATATTGTGTGTAAGCATTGTGGAAAATGTCAAATGTCGGTTGTTGCTTCAAGAACTCATATGTTGTAGGGTTGAAATATATGTGCTTTTCATGAATATATTTTCACTAGTTCATCAATTTCATGTTAGTGACTCATAATGTCTTTTTCTGTAGGTTTTCAAATGATTTAGCTGGATGGCCTTTATAATTTAGACAATGTCTAAAGAACATGGCTTCAGGACTTTCAGAAGACAAATGAAATTGTGTCAACACTAGGGTGTCGACACTTCTGCTGCTACAGGTTTTGAATTGATGGATTGCTTGAATCTAATTGATATGTGAGGGTTGTGAAGGTTCAGTTTGTTTTGTACTGAATAAATGTTTGGTATGATTTGATTTGCAAATGGGTCTTACATGTATGAAGCAATTTTTAGATTGCAAGCTTGTGAAATAATTGGGTTGAATGTATGTGAATTCTCTGTACATATTGCTAAAAATTAAATCACTAATTTACAGTTTTGAAGAGGCAATCTTGTGTGTTTCATATGCTCAGACCTATGCTACACATGCACAGACCTTAGCCATCAGATGCTCAGACCTGTCTTTGTGTTTTACAAATGTCCATCGACCTGTTATAGGTCGTTTCTTCAATGTGCGTCGACTTGTCCTTATGTTCTACAAATGTGCTTCGACCTGCCCTTAGTGTTTTACAAATGTGGATCGACCTTTCAAGGTGTTCTTCATAATGTGCATCGACTTGTCTTTGAGGTCTTATTAAAATGTGCGCCGACCCATCATAATGTGCATCGACCTATCCTTGATGTTTTTCAAGTGTGCATCGACCTTGTTTTCACATGCATAGACCTTGGTACTTCACATGCTTAGACTTGGGTTTTCATGTGCTCAGACTTGGCCTTATATGCATCGACCTTTGTTGGACATTATGCTTAGACCTTGGATACATATGCTTAGACCTTAGGCTTCTTATGCTCAGACCTTGGCTACACATGCATAGACCTTAGCACTTATATGCATCGACCTATGTTGAACATGCATTGACCTTGGTCTCTTATATGCATAGACTTCACTCTTTATATTAATGGACTGTGAAAGCTCAGTTTTGCGTTGGAATTAATTTGAAGTTTTTGTGCGAGTTGAAACAGGGTCTCAATTGGCTCACTACATCTAAGTTTGGAGATTGAGTTCAGATTGCTGTTGACTGAACTTGGATTTGCTGAACTGAACTAAAATTCCTGGATTATACATACGACTCATGTGTGCTCTGCTAGAAATGTATCGATGTGTGATCTTATGAAAAATGTGGGTTGCGTGAGTTGAAAACAGATTTGAGATTGATCTTCAACTACTCAACTTGTAGCTCAAAGGAGGTTATCTTGTGGAAGAATTACTTTGAAGTTAGTTTCTTCAAATACATTGGTTTAATATTGACATGCTTCTGAATTTCCATAAAGAGCAAGTTCATATTGCCACAATGCATTGGATCTAAGGCAAGAGTTTATGTTGAATGTATTTTGATGTGGCTAGTTTGGGTTTAATCCATTTCTCATGGATGTGGGTTGATTTGGATCCATGTATAGGTAATTCATGACAATTTTTATGTACCTAACTGCAAGAGGTTTTGATAGTTTTATGTATCTTTAATGCATGTTATTTTTTTGGCAAAATCATGCTTTCAAATGGGTTTGATTCATTTATAATGTTTTTGGGCTTAAAGTCATTGCATTAGGCAGTTTTCCTGGTCCCCTCTGCAAATGTCGACCCCTGGGGTCGACACCTGGGTCCCTGGGGGGCTTCCTTTTCACGTGGACAGAACCTAGTAAACTTGGTGTCGACTCCAGGAGTCGACACCTACTCCCTGGGGGTTGTTTTGCTTATTGGCATAACCTTGTGTGGAAGGTGTCGACACCCGGTGTCGACACCCGGTGTCGACACCCATCACCGGGGTCCCCTTTTTTTGGGACGGACAGAACACCTGAAACTAGGTGTCGACACCAGGTGTCGACACCTATTCAGGCGCCTCTGAATCACGGATCCGGGTTTGGTTTTGAAATGCCCATTATATGATCCACTTGGCATGATATTTTACCACCCTTACACTTAAGGTTCCTATATATATTTAAGGGTTGTTTTGAGAAGGTTTTGAAAGGGCTATTGTGGTCTTTTGTTCATCTATCTGCTGCCCTATATGAGTGCTGCATTTTTCATCCTAAGGTATATGGAAGGGCTAATATTTTCTATTCTCTTGCAGAGGAAGGAAGAACGAGGACAGCCACAAGGTGGAGAGGAGAGGGCTTTGTGAGTTTAACCATTTTCTGATGTATGCAGGTTCGATTGGAGCTAAGATTTGAAGGATACATCGTGTATGAGCTGCTGAAGTTGCAGTCAACCTGGATCTTCGAGGAAGACGACCGGCTGCTCCATCGTGGTGCAGATTCGACTCCCCTCCAACCTGAACTTCAAGGAAGATCTTCAAACGGCCATTGGAAAAATGAAGGGGAAACATTCTACATCTTTTATTCATCTCTTGATGATAGTTTTCTTCATTTACATAATACTGTGAGCTATATTGTATATCCTCTTGTTTTTCTAAACAACGGAATATCTGTGTGTGGTGTACGGAGCTGCGTCTCCGTGTGAGGTATTAGTGCGGGGTGAGTTCCCCGAGTTTGAGTGTCTGTGCTGCAGTGGCAGCGGTCTGGGGCAAGGCCCCGTGTGTGTGGATTGATGCAGAGGCAGCGTGTGTAGTGTTGGGGTTCGTCCCCGTGGTTGCTACATCTATAGCGTGTTAGTGAAGCCTCACCGAATTTCGGTGAGGGGTGGACGTAGGGAGCCCGTCGTGGTCCCGAACCACCTAAAAATCTTCGTGTTCTTTGTGGCATGCCTGTGTGATTGTCCATTTCTCCTATCTCCGTTCATAGATGATTTTATAGATTTTTATTCACTGCACCACTACACTCTGCTACATCTGCTATCCATGTTTGGCAGTGGTTCAATCATTCAGTGCATAGATTACTCGAGTAAGATCGAAAAAATTGAAAGAACATTTATATCTCATGTCAGTTTAGATTAATTAACGTAGTTAATTTTGTTTCCGCTGTAATTAGTAAAGTTTGTTTTTAAAATCTACCATCTCGACTGGGGGATAATTCAACCTCGCTTCTTATCCGCCATCTAATCTGGGCCAAGAATTGGTATCAGAGCCTAGTCTCTGATTTTCATTAGCGGACCTCACGGTCTAGGAGAAAAGATCTGCTCATGATGGCTAGTGTGAATTCGGTTCCTGTCTTTGATGGTTTTGATTATATATCATGGATTGGAAAAGTCTGTATTTGGATTTCTTGTATTGATCCGAAGCTTATGAACTTAATTACTCATGGTCCGCATGTTCTACCAAAAGATAAGTCAAAGTGGACGGAGGAGGATAAGAAAAAGAATTCTGATAATCTTTTTGTTTTGAATACTCTTAAGGCTGCAGTGAACACTGATGTATTTCCTTTTGTTTCATCTTGTATGTCAGCCAAAGAGATCTGGGATGGGCTAAGCAAAGCCCAAGAAGAAAGCTGGAATAGTGAGTGTCTCGTGCCAAACAGTGAGATTGAGCGTCAAAGCGAGGAGAGTTCAATGGTAAACTCTGACTCCGATGGAGAAGATGAGCTTAGCTATGATGAATTGGTGAATGCTTATGATGAATTGTTTGACAGATATAAAACAATGAAATCTGAAAATTGAAAACTTAAAAAGGTAATTCAAAATACTACACATGTTGCCTCCTTATGTGAGAAATGTTCTGAACTTAGGAACTTGAATGAAAACTTATTGCATGATGTTGGTGTGCACAAAGAAATAATTTCATGCTTTAGAAATGAAAATGAAACCTTAATGGCTAAAATTTCAGAACTAGAAGATATTGTAAAGGAACTAAAAGATAAATTGAGTTCTATGGATAGTGATCATATTTTGCTTAATGAACTTGTTCAGAATGAAAAACTAGTCTAAGAAATTGAAAAACTCAAAGAGCAAAACAAATCATTGTGTGATGTCCTTGAAAACAGAAAACATGTGGTTGATGATTATTCTGAAAATGTCCATGTTATGGAACAAGAAGTTGAAAGCTATAAGACTATCAATTCTCTCTTGAATGATAAACTTGCACTGTGTGAAGAAGAGATTACTAATTATGAATGACATATTTCATCATTAGAGAATGAAATCAAGAGTTTGAATGAGTTTATGTTAATATGTGATAAAGAAAATCGAAAATAGAAAAATGTCATCGATTGTTCATGTGTGCATGCAAAACTCTCAATTGTTAAACATGTTCATGCATCAAAAAAAAGAATGAATGTTTTATGTTATTATTACGGGAAATATGGCCACAAAATGTATGATTGCTTTTTGATGAAACTTGATGATGATGAAGCATTAAAATCAAGAGTGAAAATGGTTGATGGTTCCAAAAATCATGAGAAATTCATAGAGAAGAACCTCAACATTCATTGCTTCTACTATGGATTACATGGTCATGTTTTTGAAAATTACTTCACAAAGAAAAATAATGATGAATGGTCTGTCAAAAAGAATTTTTCATGTCATTATTGTGGTGAACTTGGACACATGATGAATACTTGTTCTTTAATAAAAATTGATGAAAAATGATCCATGAAAAGAAAATATGTGTATTGCTTTATTGTGGTCAGGATGGTCATTCAATGGATGAATGTGCCACAATGAGATATGATGATGATAGGTTTACCTGGAAATATAGGAATTCAAATGCTCATGTTGTCTCTAACCCCTTGGGACCCAAGATGGCTTGGGTACCCAAATCTCCAAAATGAGAATTTGTTTTGCAGGGGCGTCTTGAGGCCAAGGAAAGTCAATAAATAAAGGACTCTCAATGCGAGATATAAAAATGGTTTATTTTTTGAAAATCATTTTGCTAAGGTTCACTTTCAAAAATGTGCAAGGTAAATATTAAGTTGGAGAAAAATATTTGCATTTAAACAATTACATTCTTGTTTTGTTGATTTTGGCAATTACTGAGATGTTGAGTTTGGCAATTACTGCGATGTTGAGTTTCACAGGTTAGATGAGTAGGAGATTAACTCAGCTTTACATATTTTCTGTTGCACATCTTGTGAATAAATCCAGTTTTTGAATGCTTTACACTGCACATAAAGTCTCTCATAGTCTTACTCACTTTCTACAAATAAACAATTCAGTCTTGCATACACAACATACATACTCAACTTCCAGCACATATCATACATATCTTTGCATACTTGTAAATAAAGAAAGTCTTTGATCATCTAGCCATTTATATGCATATACTTGCATATACTTGACATATTTGTGTGCTTGAATGCCATGATTAGCCGATATATCAAATGGCAATTGTGGAAGGTTAGATTTTGTCCAACTGGAAGCCTTCCCCATGCTTGATGGTGATTTTCGGACCCACGTTCTCAGCCAAGTACCGGTAATCAACTTGTGTGAAAACTTTACCTCGATGCATGTGTGAGTGTATATACCATATCACCCTCTCCTTGATTTCTTCCTATGACCTTTTTTCTTGCTATACAAAATTGCATTGATTTAAACATGTTTGTTACATGGCATATATTAAGGGGGAGGTTTTGCTCATAAATGTGCATACACTTAGGGGGAGACATAACTGTGATCAGAATAATTCATGTCTTACATTCAGTACAACCACCCACACACTTGCACCTTTTTGAGACAAATGATTCAATCTAATAAGGATTACAGTTATTCTACTCAACACTCCAAAGGGCTCTTGAATCTCTACATGTAAATCACATGCCTCGTGAGGAAAAGGCTATTTGTCCCATCAAAAATCTGTATAAGTGGAACGTGGATCCGAGTAGTTGGGAATCTTCCCTGAAACAAAAGAGGAAACTCGCGTCGAAAAGTGAAGTAAATCCACTATTAAAATAAGTGGGAATTGGCACCGAGTAGCCGGGAAGTGCCCCTGAGACAAAGAGTATAACTCGTGCCGAAAAGTGACAAAATTTACATTTAAGATAACTGACGAAACTGAGTAACCGAGAAATGCCCCTAAGACAAAGGGTATAACTCGCGTTAAAAGGTTAGTCACCTTATTGTGTTTAAATTAAAAAAATTGGGGTTATACGTAGCTACCAATACTCGAGCATTATGTATGGAAGTGTATGGAGGAACGGCTCCTTTTAGTGTTCGTTGGAAAATCTGATGATCCATACTACTTTGAAATTCATTGCTCAATTTTCACATATACACATTGGGTTTGATTGTGTGAATGTACTTTATGAATCTGTCATCTTTCATGGTTAATGCAGTACCATATTTTTGTAAGCACGACCTTCTTAGTGTTGCTCATGCACATCATGCTCCACAATCAGTCGCATTATTCTTACACTTATCCCTAAGGGACTTGCTTGCTTTTATATCTTATTATCCATGCTTGAGTGCTTGATTGTCTGATCTTGTTCATACATATCATACTTCATTTCACTTTGATGCATCTTTAGATTATACATGTAAATAATAGGTTACATAGTCCCATTGTAAGTCGGTTTTTGTTCATGACAATAGGGGAATAATAATGTGCTTTTTAGCATTACATTTGCATATAGTTCAGTCTCGTTATACTCTGTATGCATAGTTTGGTCATACATTCTTCATACAGTTCACAAATTAAGCATTTGCACATATTACAGTCATCTTGCGCATTGCACTTTAAATTTTATCTTCTTGGTTGGTGTTCAAGGTTCATACGTACACCTTCCTTTCATGGTAGGTTAATTGCTAGATTCATGCGCCAATGACTTTATATTTCTATCTCATTCGTTTTTGAAAACTCCACATTTGATCCTCTAGTCCCCCACTTTTTGATAATGCCAAAGGGGGAGAGAGTTTTGGTGGCCACAATATTTTGTCATCATCAAAAAGGGGGAGATTGTTAGATTCGCAGCTGCGCTCCCTCTTTGTCTTTGATATTGGTTTTGATTATAACAAAATATTATGTGTAAGCGTTGTGAAAAATGTCAAATGTTTGTTGTTGCTTCATGAACTCATATGTTGCAGGGTTGAAATATATGTGCTTTTCATTAATATATTTTCACAAGTTCATCAATTTCATGTTAGTGACTCATAATGTCTTTTTCTGTAGGTTTTCAAATGGTTTAGCTGGATGGCCTTTCTAATTTAGACAATGTCTAAAGAACATGGCTTTAAGACTTTTAGAAGTCAAATGAAACTGTGTCAACACTAGGGTGTCAACACTTCTGCTGCTACAGGTTTTGAATTGATGGATTGCTTGAATCTAATTAATATGTGAGGGTTGTGAAGGTTCAGTTTTTTTTGGACTGAATAAATCTTTGGTATGATTTGATTTGCAAATGGGTCTTACATGTATGAAGCAATTTTTACATTGCAAGCTTGTGCATTAATTGGGTTGAATGTATGTGAATTCTCTGTACATATTGCTGAAAATTAAATCACTAATTTATAGTTTTGAAGAGGCAGTCTTGTGTGTTTCATATGCTCAGACCTGTGCTACACATACACAGACCTTAGCCATCATATGCTTAGACATGTCTTTGTGTTTTACAAATGTGCATCGACCTGTTATAGGTCATTTCTTCAATGTGCATCGACCTGTCCTTTGTTCTACAAATGCGCATCGACCTGTCCTTGATGTTTTTAAAGTGTTCATCGACCTTGTCTTCACATGCATAGACCTTGGTCCTTCACATTCTTACACTTGGGTTTTCATGTGCTCAGACCTAGTCTTATATGCATCGACCTTAGTTGGACATTATGCTTAGACCTTGGCTACATGTGCTTAAACCTTAGGCTTCTTATGCTCAGACCTTGGCTACACATGCACAGACCTTAGCACTTATATACATCGACCTATGTTGAACATGCATTGACCTTGGTCTCTTATATACATAGACTTGACTCTTTATATTAATGGACTGTGAAAGCTCAGGTTTGCGTTGGAATTAATTTGAAGTTATTGTGTGAGTTGAAATAGGCTCTCAATTGGCTCTCTACATCTAAGTGTGGAGATTGAGTTCAGATTGCTCATAACTGAACTTGGATTTGTTGAACTGAACCAAAATTCTTGGACTATACATACAACTCATGTATGCTCTGCTTGAAATGTATTGATGTGTGATCTTATGAAAAATGTGGGTTGCTTGAGTTGAAAACAGATTTGAGATTGATCTTCAACTACTCAACTTGCAGCTCAAAGGAGGTTATCTTGTGGAAGAATTGCTTTGAAGTTAGTTTCTTCAAAGACATTGGTTTAATATTGACATGCTTCTGAATTTCCAGAAAGAGCAGGTTCATATTTCCCACAATGCATTGGATCCAAGGTAAGAGTTTATGTTGAATGTATTTTGATGTGGCTAGTTTGGGTTTAATCCATTTCTCATGGATGTGGGTTGATTTGGATCCATGTATAGGTAATTAATGTCAATTTTTATGTACATAACTGTAAGAGGTTTTGATAGTTTTATGTATCTTTAATGCATGTTATTTTCTTGGCAAAATCATGCTTTCAAATGGGTTTGATTCATTTATAATGTTTGTGGGCTTAAAGTCATTGCATTGGGCAGTTTTCTTGGTTCCCTCTGCAAGTGTTGACCCCTGGGGTCGACACCAGGGTCCCTGGGGGGCTTCCTTTTCACATGGACAGAACCCAGTAAACTGGGTGTCGACTCTAGGAGTCGACACCTACTCCCCGGGGGTTATTTTGCTCATTGGCAGAACCATGTGTGGAAGGTGTCGACACCCATCACCTGGGTCCCCTTTTTTTTGGGACGGACAAAACACCTAAAACTACGTGTCGACACCAGGTGTCGACACCTGTTCAGGCACCTCCGGGTCACGGATCCGGGTTTGGTTTCAAAATGTCTATTATATGATCTACTTGGCATGATATTTTACCACCCTTATCCTTAGGGTTCCTATACATGTTTAAGGGTTGTTTTGAGAAGGTTTTGAAAGGGCTATTGTGGTCTTTTGTTCATCTATCTACTGCCCTATATGAGTGTTGCATTTTTCATCCTAATGTATATCGAAGGGCTAATATTTTCTATTCTCTTGTAGAGGAAGGAAGAACGAAGGCGGCCACAAGGTGGAGAGGAGAGGGCTTTGTGAGGTTAACCATTTTCTGATGTATGCAGGTTCGATTGGAGCTAGGATTTGAAGGATACATCATGTACGAGCTGCTGAAGTTGCAGACAACCCGGATCGTCAAGGAAGACGACCGGCTGCTCCATCCTGCTATAGATTCGACTCCCCTCCAACCTGAACTTCAAGGAAGATCTTCAATCGGCCATTGGAAAAATGAAGGGGAAACATTCTATATCTTTTATCCATCTCTTGATGATAGTTTTCTTCATTTACATACTGTTGTGAGCTATATTGTATAACGTCTTGTTTTTCTGAACATCGGAATATCTGTGTGTGGTGTACAGAGCTGCGTCTCCATGTGAGGTATTAGTGCGGGGTGTGTTCCCCGAGTTTGTGTGTCTGTGCTGCGGTGGCAGCGGTCTAGGGCAAGGCCCCGTGTGTGTGGATTGCTGCAGAGGCAGTGTGTGTAGTGTTGGTGTTCGTCCCCGTGGTTGCTACATCTGTAGCGTGTTAGTGAAGCCTCACCGGGTTTCGGTGAGGGGTGGATGTATGGAGCCCATCGTGGATCCGAACCACCTAAAAATCTCTGTGTTCTTTGTGGCATGCCTGTGTGATTGTCCATTTCTCCAATCTCCGTTCACAGGTGATTTTATAGATTTTTATTCACTACACCACTACACTCTGCTACATATGCTATCCGTGTTTGACGTTGGTTCAATCATTCAGTGCATAGATTACTCGAGTGAGATCAAAAATTTTGAGAGAACATTTATATCTCATCTCAGTGTAGATTAATTAACATAGTTAATTTTGTTTCCGCTGTAATTAGTATAGTTTGTTTTTAAATTCTACCATCTCGACTGGGGGACAATTCAACCCCCCTTCTTGTCCGCCATCTAATCTGGGCCAACAGCTCCCTCTTCTAGCGTACGGTAAGCCAGCTTTCCTTGCGTGTATTGCATAAGCCATACCTCCGAGTTTCTTCGACGGTCCTCTTCATAGAACATTCTTGCAAAAGCTTCACTGAAATCAACGATATAATCCACGGGCCCCCTAGGCTGCAACGGTGGGCCAAAAACTGTGCAAGCAGTATCTTCTTTCTCGGTCTGACATGGCGGGGCATTGAAAGTACATAGCTGCAATGGGCCCCTGACAAAGTGCTGACGGTAATCCCAAGTCAATGGCAGTGCATCATTCAGGATAGATAATGGCGACTCTCTATATCCGAGGCCCCTCTTGCTCATTTTCCTACCCTTGGGGACAGGCTTGGTCCGCCCCTACAACTGAGCGCCGAGGCCTCTCCCCAGCTGATACCCTAGCTTCAATATGATCTTCCAGCCTTTAGAATCCCTTATCTCGGGCTTTATCCTGACATTCACCTGTGCGACGGATGGCTTGCGTGGTGCATATGCTCAGGGAAAATTAAGATCCAGTACCGAAATAATAGGCCGATTACTGGGCCAGAGTGTTGGTAAGATCTTCTCTGAAATGACTTCGACTGACTGAACCGTGGAGATGTTTTTGACCTTTACCACCCTCCCCTGAAAAGGAAATTTAAGGCATTGATGGGCAGTAGACGGTACGACATTAAGATTATCAATCCACATACGACCCAGAATAACTTTGAACATGGGGTCGATGTCGAGCACATAAAATTCAATGGGCATTGTCAATGGCCCAAGTTCAGCTTGAATAGTGACCACCCCATGGCACGGCCTCCTTGAGTTATCATATGCTGCAATGGTGGTCGAGGTAGGCCTTAGTAGATCTTCTGAAATGTTGCATGCCCTTAGAGTGCTTAAAGGACACACGTTGATAGAAGCCCCAGTGTCTACCAATGCCGCATATATGCTTACTTTGTTCAAGATGATAGAAATGCATAGCGGCGTTTGACGAGCCTCGGGGGGTGCTAGATCGGTCTCTGAAAATGTAATGGCTGGCCCCTTGGAGATTGTGGCCACGGTAGTTGGTAAGCTGTCCACTGCCATGTCTTCGTTGACTATAACTTTCCGTAAAAAATCCTACAGCGCATCATGGTGAAGCTTAGACCGCTTAATCAATTTCAGCACTGAAATCTTCACAGGCATCTGGTCTAGATGATGTAATAGATCATATTGAGTACCCGGCAGTGGATCTGCCTCTTTCCGGTCAGCAGCTTGTTGCGAGGACGGGGGATTGGGTGCGGATGCACCAGTGGTAGGGTAGTTCTGATGGAAAAAATGCCCGCTCCGCAAGGCAAGATTCTGGGCTGGCAGGGCATCAGGCGGGCTCATGGTGGGTGGTTTAATCAGCTCGATGCGGTGGACAAGAGGTGTAGGGGTAGGCGTAGTGGAGACGATGGGGATGATGGGGGTAGTGGTGGCGGAGATAGGTTATGTTGGGAGGATGACTGGCGAAGGGTTGGATGGTGGCGTGGTAATGACAGGTGATGTGGCCACTTGCGGGGGAGCAAGGATGGGTGGAATGTGGACCTGTGGGGGAGTGAAGGCAGATGGGACAATGGGGGAAGTAGGAGGAGGGATGAGGGGTTTGTGGAGAACAATAGTCGTGGCCGGTGTAGTGGTGATGCCTTGATGGTTTTGCGACAGGATAACAAGAGTAGTAGATAGAGGAGGATTACGGTAGGTATGGTGGAGGGCCATGAGCCGTTGGACAGAAGACTCATCATCATAAGACCACCCGGCATTGGGAGATGGGCGTTGAACAAGGTTAATCTGAGCCGATGCCGGTGGCTGAGGCTACGGAGCGGCCATATGATTCGGCATGGGGTTTTGATGGATCCCTAGATCTTGCGCAGGCTGTTGCTGCTGTGGCTGTGGCTATAGCTGCGGTGCTTGCTGCTGCACTTGCTATCTCGGCGCTTGCCTTCTCTTCTCTTTTATTTCGATGATGACCTTGGGCATTTCATCCCAGTCTATACGCTGCCATTCATGTAGATCATAGACAAAATCCCTGAATTGGAAGCAAGTCTCTATCGTGTGCCCGGGCTATCGGTGGAACATGCAATATCTGGACTGATCGACGGGTGAGTTCCAATTAGGCCTGGAGAGGGGGATTTCTGTATCCCAACTAAGAGCAGCCGAACTAGGCCCATCAGGACCAAACGAGGCTCAGCTCATCCAAGTGACAGCCCCCTAGGGCCCACTTAGGCAAAAAAGCCCAATAAAGATCACTCGGGAACCCACCCTTCCTCGGCGGCCCTTAGGCTCAGAAGGACCGAGCATCAGAATGGAGGAAGACCCATGCCCGAGTTATCCTTCCATCGGGATAGAGGCGAGCGCTCTGCGCCCACTCCGACCTGACTGCATCTGAGCTATGCCTATCGCCCGGACAGGGCTGGCACCTCTTATGCTCGGACCGACTGACAAGTGTTTATCCATGCAACGGTTGAGAGCCCTTTATGAGCAGGAGTTTAGGGGGATAAATGATCCATGATCCCTCAAGGCCATGAAGATCCCACGATAAGGACGTAACGATCTCATGATGAGGATGTAACTCCCGCTTGAAACTCCTCAGCTTACGGGACTCATCAGGTGAGCTCGCTATATAAACCAGGGACTCCCTCCAGCGGAAGGTAAGGCCAATACACGCCTAAAACTCCCTAAGCAGGAACCACTTCACCATCTTGGTGTTGGGGGATTTCGTGCACCTCTTTCTATCTTCCTCAATACCTTCCACCATTGCTCTACTAACTTAAGCATCGGAGGGTTTTCCCCAGGGAACCATCCCTGGGCCTCCTAATTCGTTTCCCTTTCTCTGCAGTTCACTATTCGATGATCATCCTCCCTGCTCAGGACAAGCACGAGATCACGCCCCTTCATCTGGCGTCGTCTGTGGGAAACGACCAAAGAGCCAGTATGGTGAGAAGAACTTCAAGGAGGAGGTCCGCTGGTGACAGGGGAAAGGCCACGGCGGCGGCGGGGGAAGGCCCCTCACAAGCCTCCCAAAACCCCCCCTCTGGTGCCAGCACTCCTGCCGACGGACCGCCCCCTCCCCCTACGGCCGGGCTGCCGCCCCCTCCTCCCACGGCGGTAGGGCTACAGCTCAACGGCGGCGCCGACGCCTTCCAAGCCCTCAACGCGAAACTAAACGTCCTCGTGGAACTCATGAGGACCCAGGCGGCCAGGGATGGAAGGTCACGCGCCCCTCCGGAGAGCCCTCCCCGTGAGAACGTGTCCCAGCACACCACCGGAGGCCGCTTCACCCTCCGAGTGTAGCAGCTCATCCGCAACAATGCAGGAGGACCCTCGCAAGCCCCCCCTCCGGAGCAATAGGCTTCCTCCACACCGAAGCGGGGCAGGCATGGGGCACGCCTTCCCCTCCCGGAGATCGAAGTCCCCAGGGAGCGCCAGGACAGCCTGCCTTCACGCCCCCTCAGCCCTACGGCGCAGCGGCAGCCGGAGCTATCCCTCCGACTGCGAGAATTCGAGAGGCGTTTCGCAGAGCAGGGGCGCGCCCTGCGAGCCCTACAGAAGACCTCTCCACCAGAGGACGAGGAGAGATCCCCGTTCTCCGACCATATCTTGAAGGCAGAGGTATCTCCCAGAGCCTCCATCCCGACCTTCAAGCCCGATGACGGCCAGGGTGACCCGGCCGACCACTTCGACAACTTCAATGCTCTGATGACCCTTCACAGAGCGTCCGACGCCATCAAGTGCCGAGCCTTTGCGACCACCTTTGTCCAAGGTGCCCAAGCATGGTTTCGGGACCTCACCCCTGGATCCATCCGAGACTTCAAGCAATTCGGGCGAGTATTCAAGGAGAGTTTCACCGGCAGGGGCCCCCTAAGGTCGGTAGCGGGGCTTTTGGCCCTCAAACAGGCGCAAGGGGAGAAACTTCGGGCCTACAGTCTCCAATTCAAATCGGAAGCCCTGAGGATCTCCCTCCTGGACGTCACCTCGGCCATAACCGCTCTGACCGGGGGCACCCGCGATGAGAACCTCCGCCGCGAGCTTGTCCTCCACCCTCCCTCGACCCTTGCTGCGCTAGTGACTCTGGCATTGTGCCACGCCATGTGTGAAGAAGTGCTCAGTGCATGCCGAGACGCAACCGGCTCGGGTCGAGAGGGGGATAAGAAGCGGGCACCCGAGCCAAGCTCGGGCCAAGGAAAAAGGTGGAATCGAGACGGGGAACGCAAGGAACCGTCACGGAAGTATGAGCGGTACACTCCCCTAACCGCTCCAGTGTACGAGATTTATGAAGACATCAAAGGCTCGGGCCTCCTCCGCCAACCCAAGCCAATAAAGTCGAAGAACCGCAGTCGCAGCAAGCATTGCCTGTTCCACAGCGACCACGGGCATCACACCGGCGACTGCCATCAGCTCCAGGATGAGATCGAGTGTCTCGTTCGTCAAGGGCACCTTTCCCGGTTGATAGTCGGGCACCAGGAAGACCGAGGCGCCCCAGAGGAGATCGACAACGCCCCCCGAGGGGTCCACATCAACGTCATCGCCGGAGGAGCTGCATCAAGAGGAGACAGTGGCCGAGGAAGGAAGCGTCATGCTGAGCGGGCGAGCCGAGCCATCGAGCCTCCCAGGGCCCCGCCGAGTGAGCCCCAGGTCATAGTCTTCTCCGACCAAGACCTGAAAGGGATAAGCACCCCACATGACGATGTCCTAGTCATATCGGCCACAATAAACCATTGTAACGTAGACATGATTCTAGTTGACAATGGAAGTGCCCCTGATGTATTATCCTATGAGTGTTTCCTCAAGATGGGGGAGGATCCGTCTAAACTCCGCCGATCCGAACCCCCCTATGCGGGTTCAATGGCCAGGCCACTTATCCCGAGGGAGCCCTAAGCCTGTCGGTTACTCTTGGCACCCCACCCAAAACTGTTACGGTCATGGTGGACTTCATAGTGATCAAAGGTATGATAGCATACAACACAATCTTCGGCCAAGGAATCCTCAGTCGAACGAAAGCGGTGCCTTCTACCTATCACCAAAAGATGAAGTTCCCCACCAAAAATAGGTTGGGGGAAGTTCGAGGCAACCAGGCCATGGCCCGAAGTGCTACAATATCTCGATTGAAGCCACAAGGCCGGACGGGAAGAACAAGGGCCCCGGGAAGTCGAGGAAAAATCCGCAACCGCTGAGCCTGGAGGCGAATTCCTAGCGGTTTTCCTAAACGACGACCCGACCCTAGGAGTAAAGATCAGAGCCGACCTAACATCTAAGGTTCAACAGCAATATAAAGAGTTTCTTTCCGCGTACATACGGGTCTTTGCATGGTCTGATGATCAACTCCCCGGGATACCGGAACAGACGGTGGTGCATAAGCTCAACCTCGACCCAACCATGAAGCCCGTGCAACAACGCAGAAGGAAGCATGCGCTAGAGAAGCAGGCGATTATCAAGGAGCAGGTCACCAAGGGGTAGAAGACTGGCCTTTTTAGACCGATCATGTACCCGACGTGGCAGGCTAACGTCGTCCTGGTGCCTAAAGCTTCAGGAAAGTGGCAGATGTGCATGGACTTCACCGACTTGAACAAGGCTACTCCAAAGGACTGTTATCCCTTACCGAGCATCGACCAACTGGTTGATTCAACCTCGGGCAATGAGATACTCTGCTTCATGGATGCCTATTCAGGTTACCACCAGATCAGAATGCACCCCGAAGACATCGAGAAGACCGCCTTTATCACCGACTTCGACGTACACTGCTACACCCAGATGCCTTTCCGGTTGAAGAATGCTGGAGCCACGTACCAGAGGCTGGTCAACCATATATTCGAGGGACAGTTCGGTCGAAACGTCGAGGCCTATATTGACGACATGCTCGTGAAGACCCCCAAGGCCGAGGACCACTTCGCCGACCTAGCAGAAACTTTCGACACCCTCCTGAAGTACAACATGAAGCTCAACCCCGCCAAGTGCACCTTCGGAGTAAGGTCCGGCAAAGTCTTGGGCTTCTTAGTCACCCAGCGTGGGATCGAGGCCAACCTCGACAAGGTCCAGGCCATCCTGGACATGCGCCCACCCACCTGCATCAAATACGCTCAACGCCTTACCGGGTGCATTGCTGTGCTCAACATATTCCTATCCCGCGCGGCTGAACGATGCCTACCCTTCCTCAAACTATTGAGGGGGCCCAAAATGGCATCTGCTACATTCGCGTGGGATGAGGAATGCCAAAGAGCGTTCACCGAGCTTAAGGAGTTCCTAGCTTCGCCCCCAGTGCTTTCCAAGCCCGTCTCAGGTGAAGCCTTGCATCTCTATCTCTCGGCGACTCCGTCTACAGTTAGCTCGGTCCTAGTCAGAAATGACTCGGGAATCGATATACCGGTCTACTACACCAGCAAGGTGCTCAATGAGGCTGAGAAAAGGTACCCCACAATCGAGAAACTCGTGCTAGCATTGGTTACCTCGGCCAAGCGCCTCCGACCCTATTTCCAAGGGCACTCCATCACCGTGCTGACCGGTGAACCATTGGAGAGAATCCTCACTCACCCTGAAGCCTCAGGACGCCTCGTCAAGTGGGCCATCATGCTCGGGGCCTACGATATATCGTATCGGCCTCGCTCGGCTATCAAAGGCCAGGCGCTCGCTAACTTCATCGCCGAGAGCACCATCCCGACTGAAGAAAGATCTCCGTCGCCGCCCGGGCCGACCTGGGAACTGTTCATCGACGGATCTTCGAACTCAGCCGGAAGCGGTGCCGGCATCCTCCTGATGTCCCCCAAAGGAGCAGATCTAGAGTACGCCCTGAAGTTCAACTTCCAAGCATCCAACAACGCTTCCGAGTATGAGGCCTTCATATCGGGAGCCCGCATGGCCCGATGGTTAGGGGCTGAGCGAGTCAGAATTCACACTGACTCCCAACTGGTCGCTAGCCAAGTCTACGGTGATTATGAAGCTCGATAAGCACCGATGATCAAATACCTCCAACTGGTCAAGACTGTGGCACAACAGTTCGAGAGTTTTGAGGTAGTACGAATAGCTCGGGAGGAAAACTCCCAAGCAGACGCCCTTTCTCGGCTGGCCTCCTCTCTTGACCCCGAGGATACTCGATCGGTCATTCTCGAAGAGCTAGAGCGCCCGAGCATCGATTCGGAGCTCCTAGCTATTGACTCGGCCTCCCCAAGCGAGTGGCGTACCCCCTACCTGTCGTGGCTTCAAGACTCCCAGGAGCCTCCCGACCCTCAGGAAGCCCGAAGATTGAAATACCACGCTCGGTGATTCGTCACTCTGGATGGCGCACTCTACCGGAGATCCTTCTCCAGCCCTCTTTTGAAGTGCCTCAGCACCGACGAAGCCAACCGAGCGATCGAAGAAGTTGACGAAGGTCTGTGCGGAGTACATTTGGGGGGAAGGTCGCTCGCCAGGATCTTGCTACGGCAAGGTTATTGGTGGCCCACCCTACAGCGTGACTGCTCGGCCTACACACAACGTTGTGACTGCTGCCAGTGATTTGACCACTTGGTCCATCAGCTAGCAATGGAGCTTATCACCCTAGTCGAGCCTTATCCTTTCGCTCGCTGGGGAATCGACATCCTCGGGCCATTCCCCACAGCCCAGGCCCAGAATAAGTTCATTGTCGTCGCCATCGACTACTTCACTGAGTGGATCGAGGCCAAAGCCACTGCAAGGATCACCGAGACAGTCGTCTGGAATTTCATCTGGAAGTCGATCATCTACCGCTACGGCATCCCCCGGGTGATAGTGAGCAATAAGGGTCGGCAATTTGATTCTCGGTATTTTCGAGACAGATGCGCCGACCTCAACATTCGCAATCACTTCACTTCGGTTGCCCACCCTCAGGCTAACAGGCTGGCCAAAAATGCCAATAAGACTATCTTAAAAGGCATCAAGACTAGGCTCAGCAAAGCCAAGGGCAGCTGGCTCGAGGAATTGCCGAACGTACTTTGGTCGCACAGAACGACTCCCAGAATGGCAACCGATGAAAGCCCCTTTCAGCTAGTGTACGGTACCAAGGCCGTGATCCCGTTGGAGATTGGCAACCCCTCCCTCCGAGCCATCTGCTTCTCGTCCGAGGTAAACGAGCAGAAACTGCTCGAAAACCTCGAGCTAGCAGATGAAGTCCGAGAGATTGCCAGCATCAGAGCAATGGAATATCGACGCCGCCTCACTCAATACAACAATGCCAAAGTCTGAGAAAGGCACTTCCAGCTGGGAGACTTCGTCATCAGGAAAGTCGAAGTCTCTTGACCACTTGAGGCGGCAGGCAAGTTATCCCCTAATTGGGAAGGCCCCTACCGAGTGGTCGAGACGCTCGGAAAAGGAGCATACCGTCTATCCACGATGGAAGGAGAGCTCATCCCTCGGACCTGGAACGTGACTACATTACGCAAGTTCTACTTCTGAGTACTGAGTATCGTGCAAACGACATGAGATGAAACAAAAGGCTCCTTTCTTTTATTCAAACAACCCGCTTGTACATCAAGAAGGCCGAAGCCAAGGAAATACATGTCAAAAAAGCAAAAAATCCATCTGGTGCCGTCGTATGAGCCCATCACTCGGCTGACTCGGATCACCTTCCCGCATCCAGCCACTAACTATGCCTCATGTAGAAACTGGCTCGGATAAAGGATAGTCGACCCCGTTGGCTCGGGTAGCTCGAAACAAAGGTGATAGAGGGATTAGAAAAGAGAAGGCTACCTTCCAAGTTGAACTTGGAAGAGAAGGGGGAGAGGGAATGCATATGAAAGCATCTTCCCCGCCAACCTACCAACTCTTTGGAAGAAAGAGGGCGCAAGCACCCTCCGAAGAGTGAAAGAAAGGAGGAGTAGAGCAGAAGAGGGAAAAAGAGGCTGCGAGAAACAAAAAGAAACCAGCAGAGCTGGACGAGGTGGCAGGGGAAAGCCCAGAAGGGATGGAGCTTAGTCGGCTTCCTCCTCCCCTCCGTGAAGCAAGCAGGAAGGGACGGGCGGCAGGAATGTCTGATGCCCCCATCCATCCTCCATCTCGCCCCCCTGCAAGCGCCGCTAGAACCGATAAAGGGAAGACGACGTGCCTCCACACGTCGAACCCTCTTCAATTCCGTTCGACGACCGTCGAACCCTATTCAAATCCGAAACAGCAAGAACTCTCTGCCCCCCATCGTCGACAGCCTCATCTTCCGGAGCGTCTTCCATGCTACAGATGCAACGACACAACGCCGCGTGATGAAGGAATGAGGAGAGACTGTCAGGGAAACCCCTAAGCGGTGGAGAGGAAGAGACGCCCTTCAGACCTTTTATAGGCAAAGGGAGGCTATTTGCCTTAAATGATTCTCTCCTCGAAAACACGCCAAAGGGATTTCTCCCTACGAACGGTCACCTCAAACTTCTCGTCTTCCGCCCCAGCGGGACACACGAAGCGGCCAGGCATTCAAAGCATGAGAAAATGGAAAGACACCCTATCAGACGCTCACCCAACCATCAGGCGAGATCCACGCAGAAAGTATCAGTTCTTTCCAACCACTGCAGATACGCTGAACAAGATACGGCAATGGCGATACCGAATAGATAAGTCTTCATCACAATGCTACTGCCTTATTTATTTCTACATAAAAAAGGAAGTTCTTTCTTCCAAAAATGAAAAAGGCATACAAAAAAGGAAGCAAAGCAAATACATCAGGCCTCCGGCCCACCTTGAAGCTCGAAAACAGAGGGCTCGAGCGGTCTGCCCCCGGCATCCTTGGTGACGTCCGACCCTGGCACTGACCCCACTGGTGTGGGAACTATCTCGGTTGCGTGCCCTCCCGAGGCATCCGGAGTTGGCGACTCCTCGAATGATGAGCCCCCCTGATCCTCTTCATCCTGCGCCGAAGTAGAGGAACTGGAGGATGACAAGTCCGAGTCATAACATTGCCCGGACGGGAAGTCAACTACTCCAGACGCCTGCTCCTCGGTGTAAAAGACAACCCAGTCGTAGCCCTACTTGAATCCCTTGCGGATGCCCCGGTGAAGTCCTAGCTCGTAGTAGGGGAGGGCAGCCTCCTTAAGGTCGACCCGGGAGGCCTCTGAGCTCTTGTACTGCTCGAGAGCCTCCGCCCCGACCGATCCCACCCTACCAACGAGCTCGGCCTCCCTCCGCCGCCTCGGCTGACTTCCGCTCGGCCTCAGCCGTCCGCTCTTCGGCCTCTGCCACCTGCTTCTCCACCTCAGCCCGATCAGCCTCGGCCTCCCGCCGAAGGTGCTCGGCCTCCTCCGCTCGGTCCACTAGCTCAGCCCGCTCGATCTCCCACTGGCCGTCTAGCTCAACGCGTGCTAGGTGCTCCTCTTCAAGAAGCTGGTTCTTCCTCTCGAGCGATTCACGGGCCTTGGCTAGCTGCTCGGCTAGCGCCCGGGTCTCCACCTGGCTCGACCGTACCAGCTCCCTAATTGAGGAAAGCTCCCGCCGAAGCCCATCATGCTCTTCGACGAGCCGAGCCAACCTCTTGTCCGACCCACCGAGGGTCCAGGCCAGGTTCGCTCGCTCCCACTCCAACCGAGCGTATGCTTCTGCCAGAGCAGCCCCCATATGGGCCAGGGCCAGGCCGCCCTCCATAACCCCAGCGAGAGCCGTGGACGGGGAGTACTGCCTACCTCCCCCCCTCACCTTCGCAGATATACCACGACATACCTAGTGCAGGGGCCCCGAGATACCCAGCCTCTCCAAGGCCACCGGAACTGAGAACCGCCCATCGCCCGGCGCCTCACCGTATGGCTCAGATCGAGCCCCAGCCTCGATCGCCCCTCGCACCCAGGCAGGATTTTCCTGCGGCCTCTCAACCTAGACCGGCTCGGCACTTGCATCACCACCTGAAGCGCCAGCCTCGGCCACGGTCCCAGCATCCCCCACTTCGGCCACGGCCCCCTCGATTCCTGTCAAGGGGAGAGCCGGGTCGGCGCCGCTACCAGTTGCAGGAGCATCCTCGGCCCCCTCGGTCTCGGCCGAAGGAGGAACCGAGCCCGCATAGTCGCCACCCACAGGGGCAACCCCGACCTCCTCTGCCCCCTCTTGCTCGGCGGGTGGGAGAGCTCGCCCGGTAGGGTCAGCCCCATCATGCTCGGTGGAGGGGTGAGCCGCGGTAAGGTCGCCTCCGACTGCGGGTATGACCTCGGCCTTCTCGTCCCGTTTCCTGGCCCTCGTAGCATCCCGGATCATACCCTCCACAGGGTCCTTGCGTTTGGGTCCCCGCGGTCTGGAGGATTCGCCCTGGGCCGCTCCCTTGCCCTTATCTTTGGTTCGGGAGCGACCCACGGGAGCAACCGGTTCATCAGCAGCCGAGTCATCTCTAAGCTCGATCACCTCTACGGCCTCCTTCAGAGACTCCCGCCTAGTGTCTACACGAAGATAAGACGTGTTTAGGAAAAGAAAGATGATGCCCACATCCGAAGGAGAATCTAAGTTGTGGCACCTGAGCCCAACGGATGCAGCCGCGTGAGAAGACACCGCTCGATATTCTCTAGCGTCACCAGCTCTTCGGTGGACTGGCGGTGCTTCAGCAATATGGCAGCATACTTCTCCATGTGAGGAGGGAACTCGTCCTGTCTGGGAGGGATGTTAGGATGGACATTGGGGATTACTAGGCACCTCCAGGTTTCCTCCACTGAACAATTCCCCACCCAGAAGAATTGGGTCTTCCACCCCTTATGTGAAGAATCCTTCGCCGCCAAAGAGATACAACTTCTATTCCGCCTCGCCTGGATGAAATAGAAGCCCTTCCCAGCTGAAGGATGTGCTTTCAACTCAAAAAAATAGTGGAAGAGGTCTATGGAAGGAGGAACTCCACACTGGCGGTAGAGAATGCGGAAGGCGGAAAGGAGGAGATAAGAGTTCGCTACCAACTGAATGGGCGCCAACCGAAAAAAATCAAGAAGCTGAAGAACAAAAGGTTCAAAAGGAAGGCGGAATCCACCCTTCCACGATAGAAGAAACATACAGATGTGGCCTGTACGAGAGTCCAGGCTCGTCTCGTATGGAGAAGCAGCGGCAAAACTGAACTTGTAGGGCAGGCGATACTGGTGCTCCAGCCTCCTTACATCCGCCTCCCCCAGTTCGCTGCAATTTGGGACCGGCGCCCTCGCCACTGGCTCATCCTCCCACTCCTCAACCTCTGAGCGCTGGTCCGCCATAGAATTAGGAGAAGACTATGAGGAAAGGCGATCCCGAGACCCTGAAGATTATGGGGGAGGAGGAAGCTGTCGGACTGCCTCCGCGGTTATCTCCGCCAACTCCTCAAACGCCACTGCAAGCCTCTGCTCCTCCGTCGTGTCCTCACGGCGCATAGAAGAGCCCCAAAAGTAAGAATGAAGGAGACCCAAAACCCTAAAGATGGAGGGAGTCTGGAATGACAACAAGCGCCCAACGCCTATAAACCCACATGGGAGGCGGCGCATCGTTCCGACCTCCGAGAAAAGGGGGCCCCTTTAGTTCAAATACGTCAGGATCATCATTAACACGGGCCCAGGTGACCACGACACGTGGCTTCCTAACACCGCCAGATCTCCACCCACCTAAGCCACGCTGGTCCGAAACCCCAAACAGCTACTCTTTCGAGCTTACTAAAGCTCGGGAGTAGGAGGGGGACAAGTGGAGAGGGGAATTTCTGTAACCCAACTAAGAGTAGCCGAACTAGGCCCATCAGGACTAAACAAGGCTCAGCTCATCCAAGTGACAGCCCCCTAGGGCCCACTTAGGCAAAAAAGCCCAATAAAGATCACTCAGGAACCCACCCTTCCTCGGCAGCCCTTAGGCTCGGAAGGACCGAGCATCAGAACGGAGGAAGACTCACGCCCGAGTTATCCATCTATCGGGATAGAGGCGAGTGCTCTGCGCCCACTCCGACTTGACTACATCCGAGCTATGCCTATCGCCCGGATAGGGCTGGCACCTCTTATGCTAGGACCGACTTACAAGTGTTTATCCATGCAGCCGTTGAGAGCCCTTTATGAGCAGGAGTTTAGGGGGATAAAGGATGCATGATCCCTCAAGGCCATGAAGATCTCGCGATGAGAACGTAATGATCCCATGATGAGGACGTAACTCCCGCCTGAAACTCCTCAGCTTACGGGACTCATCAGGTGAGCTCGCTATATAAACCAAGGACTCCCTCCAGTGGAAGGTAAGGCCAATACATGCCTAAAACTCCCTGAGCAGGAACCACTTCACCATATTGGTGTTGGGGGATCTCGTGCACCTCTTTCTACCTCCCTCAATACCTTCCACCATTGCTCTACTGACTTAAACATCGGAGGGTTTTCCTCGGGGAACCATCCCTGGGCCTCCTGATTCGTTTCCCTTTCTCTGTAGTTCACTATTCGGTGATCATCCTCTCAGCTCAGGACAAGCGCGAGATCACGCCCCTTCAAGGCTGTTCCGGAGGAAGTTGGAGTGCATCGATGGACATGAGAGTTGAGAATATATCTGAGAGGGACTCAAGCAAAGGAGGGTACTAAGCACTTTTTGGAGCTAGGCATTTGGGTGTGTAGCCATTAGGAGGGGGGACATTGTGGTATTGTGGGGGTTGTTGCGATTTTTGAGGAGCGGGGAAGGCATTTTGCGGAGCGGGAAAGGCAGGCTGGGCATTTTGTGGAGTAGAGAATTGAGGGTTACGTGGGGGTTGTAGAAAGCGGTGTGGAGCGGATTGGTTGGGGAAAGAGAATGCAATGGCTTGCACATGCTCGTTGGTTTGGACTCCCTCGGTGACGGACCCCGGAGGCTTTCTATTGTATTTGGGCTTTTGGGCATCAAAGAGAGAGTGAATGGAAGAGTCCTTAAACTGGGTCTGGATAAACCTCACCCGGCTATATAACTGGTGCATATTGGCGATATCATTCATGGCCAAGATGTTGCGGAAGGTAGGTGTGGCATCAGAATTGAGCAACTTGACCTTCTCTTCCTCTAGAATGTGGCCAGGCACACGGGCAGCCATCTGCCTCCACCTGTTAGCATAGGTAGCAAAGTCCTCATCAGCCTTCATTTTCTCGGCAACCGGATCAGTGATAGAATATTCTAGGCCGACCCGATCTTGGAACCTCTGAATAAATTTCTCCTTGACAACTTTGAAGCTCTCGGCATCTTCTAGTGGTAAAGCATCGAACCACTCCAACGCGACTCCATCCAGCGATCGGCAGAACAAATACGCCATAAGGCGATCATTATATTGGAATTGCGCCGACTCGTACATGAAATCCCTCACATGAATATACGGGTTGCCGTTCCCGTCATATTTGTGGTACGTGTGGAGCTCGGATTGAGGATGGAACCGGATGTTATGAAAACTAGGAACAGGAACATCTGCCAAGGACTGTGAGTCGACCCGCTTTTGGAGAAAGTCGAGTTGTTGTTGCGTGGCAGCCTACTTATCAAGGAGTTCTTGCTCTCGAGATGGAGCAGGTGGAGTGAAAGATGCGGGCTCAAGGCAAGGAGGCAAAGGATAGACGGAAGGAGGGGGAGGCCCATAAGAAAGATATTGGGCCGAAGGATGACCCGAATTGGCATAAGCATGGGCCGCCCTCTGCTGAGGGTGAACAAAATCCGCCGGGCCTACAAGGACTTCTCACGCCGAGAGAACGGACCTATAGGGATCAAGCTAGGTAGATGAGGGAAGAGTAGTCTTCCCTTTATCAAGAGCCTGATGGGCCAAGCCAGAGGACTAGCCCGCCTCAAGATTGGAGAAGCGAAGGACCCTGGGTTGGATAGGGGTAAGATCAATGGGAGCAGGAGGAACCCTAGGCCCATCAACCGTATATTGGGTGATGGAAGTAGTGGATGGACCTTGTGAAGTAGTGGAGGACGGGGCGACTGACCCCTGCAAGGTCTGATAAAGGGCCTGAAGTTGGGCCGGATCCAACTGGGCCATCATTTAAAGAATGTGACTTGCGGGATTATTGGTGGAAGAATTTGAAAGAGAGGGCTGACCGCCCTCTATGGCAGCGGAAGATGGAGGAGGGTCGGACCCTTCTCCAGCCCAAAGTGGCATGACCCTAGACGGGTCCTCTAGGAGCCCTTGAGGAAGAGAGTCTTTGTGGGAATGGGGGAAATCGTAGGAAGACATGGTGGAATCGAACAAAGGATTAAAATAGGAGATGAAGGAGGAATTGCCCTTAGGAGATTAACCTATGGACTTGAAGCAACTCAACATGCAATGTGGCACCTATCAAATGAAGACAACACAAACAACCACCAATAAGAAACTAAACAAAATGACCTAACAAATGGGGAATATGTGAATAATGTGGAGATGAGAGGCAACCAAAGTCAATCATGTTATAATGATGCACAAATTTTTATTTGTTTCTCCTTTA
Source organism: Amorphophallus konjac (assembly GCA_022559845.1). Classification (NCBI taxonomy): domain Eukaryota; kingdom Viridiplantae; phylum Streptophyta; class Magnoliopsida; order Alismatales; family Araceae; genus Amorphophallus; species Amorphophallus konjac. The sequence goes on from CM040129.1 coordinate 45,355,121, forward strand.
AAACCTTAGTGATTTGAATAAAATGTTCCCTCCAACAATAGGTTCTTAATGGGAAAGGATGATGGGAACTTGGTTGACTCTAGGTGTAAACTCTCCTTCACTTATGCAGCCTAGACACGGGGTGGTAAAGGTACAACCGGCCCGGCGTCCGTGTGGGAATCCACGGCTCACGGAGACTTACGAAGGTCCTATATGTGATCACTTAGTCGACCCCAAGGAATATGGAGGCGAGAGGATCACACACCAAGGTAGGAATGCAACTAAAATATAAGAGATGAATGATCCTATGTGCACCAGAGTGCATGCAATTTCTAGCTTAAAAACTAACAAAAAATATGTAAACAATGATATAATTATGCACCACAACAAATGAGGAGATCAGATAGCACCCAGGAATAATAGGAATCAGCAAAAATATAGAAATGATAGCAATCCTCGGGATGCGTACCTATGACTTGAGAAATAGTTATCTAGTGACCGCTAGAGAGATAAGACGCTCTATCACTAGACTGCTTTTAAGCCGAAAATGGCCTGGAGGAGACAGCCAGGGAACCAGAGAGCAGAAACAATAGGGAATAAAATGGGAAAACCAAGGAAAACACAGGGCAAATTGGGAAAAACAACTGAGAGCAAGTCTAACAATCACTCAACACGATTGGCACTAGATGTCCCACCGTGATCACCAAAATATAGAGATTATTGATATTTTTTTAAATGTTAATGTGACGAGGTGTGTGAGATGGAGGTGTGATGTGTGATATGTACTAACTCAAGCAAGCAATAACATCAAGTATAAAGCATGTGGGCATGTCATCTCAACAGTGTAAAGAAAAGCAATAGAAGGAACTAAACATACACCGTGGGTGTGGAGCAAAGAAAGGAATAAAGCAAACACACACCGTGGGTGTGGAGCAACTAAAAGAACAAAAGAAATAAGAGGATATGAAAAAATATGATGACAAATACCCAAAGAAGAAAGATGTGATCGCCACCAAAGCAAGTAATGGAGCGAAACTACACCACGTACCTTGGAAAGAAGCCGAGTGAAGCACACTCGCCCGCGGGAGAGAAAACCCAGGTGCAGACGTGAAAATGGTCTTCTTGCGACCGCAAGGTGAAGAAAAATGGTCGACCGATAGACCGCACGATAAAGAAATGGTCTGGCAATGGCCGCTAAGCGCACCCAGAAAAGTTTGATATGGAACTCAAATCTCCACCCCTCCTGCCAGCCAGAAGAGTTGGACCTCGTGTAATGAGTACTGTAGACCTGTAAAAGAGTGTAGACAGAAGAAGAAAGGAACCCAATTAGCCTTAGAAGAGTGTAGTATCTATAAAGCAATGAAACAGATATGCATAAAAGGAAGGGTGAATACCTGGGGGTTAGTGGTTTTTTAACCCCTGTGGGGTGTGAAAATAATAGGAGGATGTTTAAAAACGTGATGTGAGTGCAGAAAAACATGGAGGAAGAAGGAGAATTGATGCTATGATGATGCAAAGATGATGAGACTAAGAGGAGAAAAGACACAAAAACAAATAAAAAGAACCAGCTACTCCCTGGACCAGACGACCCTAGGAGGCAGACACAAGCTCTCCCTGGTTGGTACTCGCTCCAAAATGCGACAGCACTTCGTCGCAAGCTCCAGAAATCTTCTCTTTAAGCCATGAAGTCAAGGGTTCTATTTATAGACCCCCAAAACCTTAGGTCGAGTTGGAGGGATAATAACACGAAAATAGGGCTGAACTTAGATAAATCTTGAGGATAATACACCCAAGAGTCCATAGAAATAAATAGAAGCTTCTGAGGATTAACACTCAGAGAGAAAACATCGAATCATGGACTCTAGTTCGACCACAAACAGAGAGAGGAAGATCAGACAGAGCAGGACTCTCTGTCTCCCCTAACGGTCTTGCGATACACCGCTAGGCTCAGTCGATCACAAAGAGATAAGACCAAGGAAACCCAACGGGACTCTCCGTCTGCCTAGTGGTCTAGCAAAGGACCTCCAACGTCCATTAACGGTCGTGCGATAGACCGCTAGGCTAATAGACGTGGTAAAAGAGATAAAGGCAGATAAATCTTCGAGTTAATCCATAAAATAATCCTCATTAGCCGTCATCTAGGCCCAATAATCTGAAATGACAAGAAAATAGAAGGAACTAGGTCCAACCAGGGAGAGAACCAATAAAATAAGCCCAAAAAATGACCAAAAATGGCCCAATAACCGGTGAACAACCCGGGACATCATAAAATAAGATAAGGAGATGACCCAACTCATTGGTCAAAAAACGGGTCTCAACAGATGCCCCTCCTTAACGTCCTCTTTGCAGAGGAGCGAGCGGAGGTGAAGCGAAAGCGAAATGGAACATAGAGATGAAGCGGAAATGAAGCGAAGCAGACCGAAAAGTGGGCGTTAAGGTAAACGACACCCGTCCTCAACCAACGGGCAATAGGAATATTCCGGAAAACTCTGAACCAATCATAAGGAACGGCCAAACCGAATGATGCATGCTTGGAGAGACTAACAACTAAGGAAAATAAAACACGACCAACCTCCTCACTGGAACGCCTAGCTGATAGGCGATCGAAAAAATGAAAAGTAAAAGATGAGTAACTAAACTCCAGACAAGAATCCACAGCTAACCAAACCGAGCAAGATAGACCGAAGGAAACATTCCAACTCAGATAGGAATGACCCTCCCTATCCAAGACCATGGACGCACAGCTATCCACCCTTACTGAGACACTTCAGACAGATTAAGGCTCATGAATGCTCAAAGATGTGCATGATGCATGCTAGGATAAAGTAAAAGAAATAATCAAAACGAATGCAAAGAAACCTTAAAAATAGAAAGATACTCGAGAATAGTATTGCTAGACCGGACAAATCAGGGTCAAGACACTATCTGCAACCATGGCGTGCAAGATAGAACCATCATCCCCCCAACTCTTCCAACATAACAACCTATCAAACGATTAAACATGCACACTTAATTCATCATCGTTTTTGTTAAAGGGGAGCATCATATCCCAGAACACATGAATGACCAGCCAGTTCTTGAGATAATACATTATACATACCATATAGTAATGCATTAAGGGATTAAGGGATCGAAATACTTACCTGACTTACCTGCCTGATGAGAAGTGATGTGACATGATGGCGCTCATGAATTTGCAATTAATAGCCATCAATAGTCAAGCAAAAGAGATAAGCATGATGCGTCAAATAAGGCAAAGGCAACACATGAGCAAATATATCATCATTCAATCATAATAGCACAAAAACGGTCATGTAAAGACCGCAAGGGGAAGCCTAACGGTCCATCGCATGACCGCTACCCTTGAGGTAGTTCATATTCTCCAACGGGCGTGACCCTGAAAAAAATGGTCCAGAGAGGATCGCCAAAGACAGCCTAACGGTCCATCGCACGACCGCAAGGCGCTGGGCGATTTCAAAACTGTGGGTGGCAGATCAAAACCCCCATCTCATCTCATTCAAACTCATTCAAACCTCACTGGTGACCCACTACCACCGGCGATGAGCTCCTAGCTATTGCCAAACCCACACGCAAGGATGGTGAAGAGAAGGGCAATACGGCGGTTCCAACGCCGCATGGCTAGGGAGAATGAGCCCGCGACTCCGGCGACCCAAATGGAGGAGGAAGCGGTGCCGGCTCAAACCGAAGCCAGGGAGCCTTCTACGGTAGCTATTGCACCTGAGGGAGGAGTTGGAGGTGATGATGGAGAGCACACGGCCAAGGAAACACTTGAGGCGGCGGCTGGAAGCCCCTCGTCCGAGGTAGGCCAAAACCCAAAAAACCCATTTTAAATTTTTCTAAAATATGCATGATGGTAGGAATAGAAAGTGAATGGGTTAGGGAACCCCTAAAAGTTATGTAGGGGCCTTTAGGGCCACTTTCAGAGCTTGGGGAAACGGGGAAAACACTACCACTATGACGAGTACCTAGCGGTCATTCCAACGACCATTAGGACGCCAGACGGTCTGACCCAAACCGCTAAGGCCAGAAAAATGGTCAAGAGAGAATCGTTAGGTTCCTGAGGGTAATTTTTTTTTAATGCAACGCATTAAACTATATGGATGACTAACATTGATTGTTAAATGCATGCAGGGAAAGCGACGAATGAGGATATCGTGGCCACAAGTCCGGGTAGTGTACCTGGTGTTGACACCCATTTTATGACCAGTGAGTTGGGTCATCTCCTTATCTATTTTATGATGTCCCGAGTTATTCACTACTTATTAGGTCATTTTTGGTCATCTTTTTGGGTATATTTTATGGGTTATTCTCCATGGTTGGGCCTGATTCCTTTGATTTTTTGACATTTAAGCTTATTGGGCCTTGAAGAGTCGAAATCTCGCGTTGGTTCCTGAGCAGGCCGGTAATCACCAAGTTAGTGAACTGCAAGATAGGGAAATGGGTCAGAGGGCCCAGGGGGATTCCCTGGGGGAAAACCCTCCGACGCTCAAGTCAATAGAGCAATGGTGGGAGTAGCGATAGGGAGGAGAAGGTGAAGGCGCGAGATCCCTCTCCACCAATGGGGTGAAGTGATCCGTGCTCAGGAATTGGGGGTGGATCAATGTCCTTTTGGACTTACCTTTCACCGGAGGGTATCCCAGGTTTAAATAGTGCGCCGCCCTCTGGAGTCCTGCAAGCCGAGGGGTCTCCGGTGGAGGTTACGTCCTCGTCGTGGGCGTTTATGGCCTCATCGTGGGGGCGTTATCCTCGCGGGGAAGTCGGAGCTCCTGGACTTCTTAGCGCCCGGCCCACTGTGGACTCTAACGGCTGCAATGATAAACCTTTTATTGGTCGTACCGAGCTTAGAGGGGCCGGCCCTACTTGGGCACTAGGCCTAGCTCAGTGAGGAGATGGGTCAGATAGACTGGCTAGCGCTTACCTCCTTCGTGCGGAGGGATAGCTCGTGCGCGGGTCTTCCTGTGACCTGACCGATGCTCGGGCTCTCCGAGCCTTGGGGCCGCCTAGGAGAGTTGTTTCCTCGAGCGTTATTTTATTGGGCTTTTCCAAGTGGGCCCTATGGGCTGTCACTTGGACGAGCTTGCCTCGTCGGGCCCTGTTGGGCCTAGTTGGGTCTGCTCTTTGAGTGGGCTGCAGGAATCCCCCTCTCCACTTGTCCCCCTCCTACTCCCGAGCCAAGGGGGCTCGGTTGAGTAGTCTTTCGAGGCTTTGGACCGGCGTGGCTCGGGTGGGTGGAATCCTATCGGCGTTACGAAGCAACGTGTAGTGGTCGCCTGGGCCCCTAGTAATAATGATCCTGACGGATTTGAAATGAAGGGGCCCCCTTTTTCTCAGGGGTCGAAACGGCGCGACGCCTCCCGCGAGGGTTTATAGGCGTAGGGCGCTACTTGTCCTCCCAGTCGTTCTAGGATTTTTGGCCTTTCCTCCACTTCTTTGCCTCTGGGGCTCGGCTCGCCCGCTCGGCATGACGCTTCCTTCCACGGCTGCTGTCGCCTCCTGATGCTATTCCTCCGGAGATGACGTTGATGTGGACCCCTCGGGGGGCGTTGTCGATCTCCTCTGCGGCGCCTTGATCTTCTCTGCGCTCGGCAGTGAACCGAGCCAGGTGCCCCAGGCAGATGAGGCACTCAATTTCATCTTGGAGCTGGTGGCAGTCACTGGTGTGATGCCCATGATCACCGTGGAATAGACAATGTATGTCTCGCTTGCGATTCTTCGACCTCATTGGCTCGGGCCGACGGAGAAGTCCCGAGTCTTTGATGTCTTCATAGATTTCATAGACCGGTGTGGTTAACGGGGTGTACCGCTCGTACTTCCGCTTGCGTTCTCCATCTCGGTCTCGCTTCTTTCCCGAGCTAGGATTTGGCTCGGGGCCCCGCTTCTTGTCCCCCTCCCGACCCGAGCCGGTTGCGTCTCGGTAAGCGCTGAGTACTTCTTCGCACTCGGCGTGGCGCAGAGCCAGAGTCACTAGCTCGGCAAGGGTCGAGGGAGGGTGGAGGACAAGTTCATGGCAGAGGTTCTCGTCCCGGGTACCCCCGGTCAGTGCGGTTGTGGCCGAGGCCACGTCCAGGCGGGGGATTCGGAGGGCTTCCGATTTAAATCAGTGGACGTAAGCCCGGAGCCTTTCCCCTTGCACCTTTTTGAGGGCCAAGAGCCCCGCTACCGACCTTGGGGGGGCACTTCCGGCAAAGCTCTCCTTGAAGACTCGCCCGAATTGCTTGAAGTCTCGGATGGATCCGGGGGCGAGGGCCCGGAACCACGCTTGAGCTTCCTGGACCAGAGTGGTCACGAAGGCTCGGCACTTGACGAGGTCCGATGCTCCGTGTAGAGTCATCAGGGTGTCGAAGCTATCATAATGGTCGGCCAGGTCGCCCTGGCCGTCGTAAAGCTTGAAGGTTGGTATGGGGGTTCTGGGAGATACCTCTGCCTTCAAGATATACTCAGAGAACGGGGATTTCTCCTCATCTTCCGGGGAAGAGGCCTTCTGCAGGGCGTGAAGGGCGCGCTCCTGCTCAGCGAAGCGCCTTTCAAAATCTCGTAGTCGGAGGGATAACTCCGGTTGCTATCGTGCCGCGAGGCTGGGGGGAGCGTCTTGTCGGTCCCCGGGAACGTCGGCTTCCGGATCTGCCCATTGCGTCCCCCGCCTTCCTTTCCTCAACATGGAGGAGGCCTCTTGCTCCGGCGGCGGAGCTTGCGAGGGTCCTCCGACCCTGTTGCGGATGAGCTGATGGCTGCGGAGGGTGAAGAGGCCCAAAACTGTGTGCTGGGACGTACTCCTGCGGGGGGGGGGCTTCCTGACGGGGCACGGGACCTTACATCCCTGGCCGCCTGGGTCTTCATGAGTTCCACGAGGACATCCAGTTTGGCGTTGAGGGCCTGGAAGGCTTCGGCGCCACCGTAGGGGGGTAGCCCCGCCGCCGCAGGGGGGGTGGTGGTCCGTCGGTGGGGATGCTGGCGTTGGAGGGAGGGTTCTGTAAGGCCCTGGAAGGGCCATCCACTGCTGCTACCATGGCCTTACCCCTTTCGCCGGCGGACCTCCTCCCTGAGCTCCTTCTCACCATGTTGGCTCTTCGTGTGTTTCCCACAGACGGCGCCAGATGAAGAGGCGAAATCTCGCGCTGGTTCCTGAGCGGGCTGGTAATCACCAAGTTAGTGAACTGCAAGACAGGGAAACGGGTCAGAGGGCCCAGGGGGATTCCCTGAGGCAAAACCCTCCGACGCTTAAGTCAGTAGAGCAATGGTGGGAGCAGCGATAGGGAGGAGAAGGTGAAGGCACGAGATCCCACTCCACCAATGGGGTGAAGTGATCCGTGCTCAGGAATTGGGGGTGGATCAATATCCTTTTGGACTTACCTTTCGTCGGAGGGTATCCCAAGTTTAAATAGTGCACCGCCCTCTGGAGTCCTGCAAGCCGAGGGGTCTCCGGTGGAGGTTATGTCCTCGTCGTGGGCGTTTATGGCCTCATCGTGGGGGCGTTATCCTCGCGGGGAAGCCGGAGCTCCTGGACTTCTTAGCGCCCGGCCCGATGTGGACTCTAACGGCTGTAATGATAAACCTTTTATTGGTCGTACCGAGCTTAGAGGGGCCGGCCCTACTTGGGCACTAGGCCTAGCTCGGTGAGGAGATGGGTCGGATAGACCGGCTAGTGCTTCCCTCCTTCATGCGGAGGGATAGCTCGTGCGTGGGTCTTCCTGTGACCTGACCGATGCTCGGGCTCTCCGAGCCTTGGGGCCTCCTAGGAGAGTTGTTTCCTCGAGCGTTATTTTATTGGGCTTTTCCAAGTGGGCCCTGTGGGCTGTCACTTGGACGAGCTTGCCTTGTCGGGCCCTGTTGGCCCTAATTGGGTCTGCTCTTTGAGTGGGCTGCAGGAATCCCAGCGAAAATGAGATGGAGAACCCAAGCGGAAGTACGAGCGATACACACCGTTAACCGCATCGGTCTATGAAATCTATGAAGACGTCAAAGACTCGGGACTTCTCCATCGGCCCGAGCTGATGAAGTCGAAGAACCGCAAGCGAGACAGACATTGTCTATTCCACGGCGATCATGGGCATCACACCGGTGACTGCCACCAGCTCCAAGACGAAATCGAGCACCTCATCCGCCTGGGGCACCTGGCTCGGTTCACTGTCGAGTGCAGAGAAGATCAAGGTGCCGCAGAGGAGATCGACAACGCCCCCCGAGGGGTCCACATCAACGTCATCTCCGAAGGAATAGCATCAGGAGGCGACAGCAGCCGTGGAATGAAGCGTCATGCCGAGCGGGCGAGCCGAGCCCCAGAGGCAAAGAAGTGGAGGAAAGGCCAAAAACCCTAGAACGGTTGGGAGGACAAGCAGCGCCCTACGCCTATAAACCCTCGCGGGAGGCGGCGCGCCATTCCGACCTCCGAGAAAAAGGGGGCCCCTTCATTTCAAATTCGCCAGGATCATTATTACTACGGGCCCAGGCAACCACTACACGTGGCTTCGTAACGCCGACAGGATTCCACCCACCCGAGCCACGCCGGTCCAAAGCCTCGAAAGACTACTCAACCAAGCCCCCTTGGCTCGGGAGTAGGAGGGGGACAAGTGGAGAGGGGGATTCCTGCAGCCCACTCAAAGAGCAGACCCAACTAGGCCCAACAGGGCCCGACGAGGCAAGCTCGTCCAAGTGACAGCCCACAGGGCCCACTTGGAAAAGTCCAATAAAATAACCCTCGAGGAAACAACTCTCCTAGGCGGCCCCAAGGCTCGGAGAGCCCGAGCATCTGTCAGGTCACAGGAAGACCCGCGCACGAGCTATCCCTCCGCACGAAGGAGGGAATCCCTAGCCGGTCTATCCGACCCATCTCCTCACCGAGCTAGGCCTAGTGCCCAAGTAGGGCTGGCCCCTCTAAGCTCGGTACGACCAATAAAAGGTTTATCATTGCAGCCGTTAGAGTCCACAGCGGGCCGGGCGCTAAGAAGTCCAGGAGCTCCGGCTTCCTCGCGAGGATAACGCCCCCCTGATGAGGCCATAAACGCCCACGACGAGGACGTAACCTCCATCGGAGACCCCTCGGCTTGCAGGACTCCAGAGGGCGGCGCACTATTTAAACCTGGGATACCCTCCGGTGAAAGGTAATTCCAAAAGGACATTGATCCACCCCCAATTCCTGAGCACGGATCACTTCACCCCATTGGTGGAGAGGGATCTCGTGCCTTCACCTTCTCCTCCCTATCGCTGCTCCCACCATTGCTCTACTGACTTGAGCGTCGGAGGGTTTTGCCCCAGGGAATCTCCCTGGGCCCTCTGACCCATTTCCCTGTCTTGCAGTTCACTAACTTGGTGATTACCAGCCCGCTCAGGAACCAGCGCGAGATTTCACCTCTTCAGGCCTGGATAAGGGCTAATGAGGATTTTATTATGGATTAACTTGGAGATTTATTGGCCTTTATACCTCTACTATCCTTACGGTCTATTGTACGACCGTTTGGTGAGCATTGGCGGTCCTTTGCTAGACCGTTAGGCAACAGAGAGTCCTATTGGGTTTCTTCAGTCTTATCTCTTTCTGGACGATTGAGCCATGCGGTCTATTGGACGTGTAGCACCCCGAAAAAAAAATTTAAAAGTGATAATAATTATTCAATATTAGCAAAGAACTGGAAACGAGAATAATTCTGATAAATGAAAAATAGAAATAGATAAAATAAATCTATGGACCCCTCAAATCAAATAAGGCGTTACGGATACCAAAGTCAACCTATATGTATATATATATATATATATATATATATATATATCATGACCCACCTATAATATAGGCTATAGGAAACGGGCCTTAGCTTGAGACCAATGGGCCTTACATGCATATATATAATGACCAATGTGTCAAGTTATATATGTCCTTAAACGCGAAGCTCTAGTTCACATAATAAAACCCTAGAATAACTACATGGTTTATATTAACCTAGGTATATGTATGAACTAAATAGATCTTCTCATATATATATATGTGTGTGTAAATATAAATCCATTCCAGAACTCTCTGCGTATGAAAAAGTAACTGAGTCAACACTCATAGGTCATTAAGAAACCCAAGCCAACCTATATACATATACATGGGAAATCGTATACTTGTCTATATGTAAAAACCTATATATATATATATATAAATATATAATCATTCATATATATATATATATATATATGTGAACCCCTTCAAAGAAAAAGCCGTATATAATAATATACATGAGAACTTGTATGCGTATCTAAATATGAAAACCAATTAATAAATATATATCTATATACGATTACAATTGCATTAAACTATATTTGAGCATCTATCTAATACAGAATATATACAATAGATATATATATATATATATATATACATAAACCCACACGTACACTCGTTGTATGCCAACTCATGTATGCCAACTCACGAAGCCAACCCTTTTATACCCATCAAGACCACCCACGAACGTGGATTTCACACCATACCTTTATTTTGAAGGAGAAAGGATATATAGATAAGATTTTTAAGGAATAAACGTAATTGAGAAAGTTAGATAAGGCATATAAACAATTTTGGTTCTCATAGGGTGGATGAAAAAACTCCAAAAAGATATAGCGACCATTTCATATGTCGTTGTTCATGAATATAACGACATGCATTACGTCGTTATTCCTTTAAATTTGAATAGTGACACTTTTTATTTAAAAGTAATTTTGTGAAATAAAATATATGAAAAATAAGAGAAAAATGTAAGGATCCTAACCATGAAACTTCATAATTTTATTCTATCTATTTTTAATGATAAAAATCTTTGAAGTTAATGTAGAATTTTAGCCGAATCATCGGGGTCAATTTTATTCTAGTAGATTTTTAATAAAATAAAATTATGAAAATTATCAAAAAAAAAATCTAGGGATCATAAAAACATGCAATTTACTATTTTTATTAATATGGTTCATTGGATATAAAGTTTTAAACGTTGTAGCAGTTATTAACAAATAATATTTTCTTTGAACAAATATGAGTATGAGGATCAGTGTAGCAGGCGCCATTTCTTGAAATAGCACCCCTCTCTGGGGCGCAATTCACCTGCAGAGTGGAAAAATAGAAAACTCGGGGCAGTGTCTTGTTCGAACTAGAAAGAAAATGCTATTCGGGAAAGATAACACCCAGTAGGATTCATATGTGGGAAGTTTAAATACTAGTAGGATTCCTTCCATGGAAATCGTGATCCCAAGCGAACTCTTAAACCAGTTAGGATCCTTTCTCTATAAATACCTGCCTCCCTCAACCAAGCCTCTCTGTCGTCTCTTTCTCTACTATTAGTTTCTTCTTCTACTGCACGGGGACAATTCTTCATTATTGCACCGAGAAGAGGTTTTGTTCCCCTGGGTTGCAGAGTCTTTCTATGATACTATCCTATGGTTGGTGCTACTCCTTCCTCTTCTTCACAAACGTGAAGGGCGGGATCCTTGAAGCCGCATATCTCTTCTTCAGCTGGAACTAGGAGAAGATTAGCCTCTGTTTCTTCTTCCTTTACGACCGTTTCAGTTGTTCCTTCAAAGAACTATTGCGGAGAAAGGCTGCAGTCGCTGTCGTTACTTACCTCCAGTTACTCTGTTGCAAACAGAGTACCATTCAGGGGTTATAATTATTGCTATTCTTCAATCTCTTCACGTTCCCGTCTGTCCAAATCAACCCAATCAAGGTAGGTGCTCTCAAGTACAAAGCCCAATCTAATTAAGTTCAGATCATGAGCATGCATATAGATCAAGAGTGGTTTGCAGTTTTTATGGATCGGAGTTTTTTCGACATTAAAAATTCAACGACTGTTTGAACAGTCGTCAATTCCTTTGCTAATTAATAATTACCCATGAAGAGGCAAAATCTCACGATGTTCCTGAGCGGGCTCATAATCACCAGATTGTGAACTGCAAGACAGGGAAACGGATCAGAGGGCCCAGGGGGAGTCCCTGGGGCAAACCCTCCGATGCTTAAGTCAGTAGAGCTATGGCGGGAGCAATAATGGGGAGGGGCTAGTTTATGCACGAGATCCCTCTCCACTGAAGGGGTGAAGCGGTTCGTGCTCAGGAGTTTAGGGCATATGATTGCCTTTTTGGCTTACCTTTCACCGGAGGGTGCCCCTGGTTTAAATAGTGTGCTGTCCCCAGGAGTCCTGCGAGCCGAGGGGTTTCAGGTAGAGGTTACGTCCTCATCGTGGGCTTTTATTGCCTTATCGTGGGAGCGTTATCCTTGCGGGGAAGAAGGAGTCCCCTGTCTCCCAAGATTCTCGCCTATTGCGGACTCTTAACGTCTGCAAAGATAAGTATTCGTCGGTCGTTCCGAGCTTTGGAGAGGCCGGCCCTATCCGGGCGGTAGGCTTAGCTCGGTAAAAGATGGGTCGGATAGGCCGGCTTATGCCTTCTTCTCCTAGGCGGAGGGATGGCTCGGGCACGGACCTTCCAGTGACCTGACCGATGCTCGGGCCCTCCGAGCCTTGAGGCCGCCTAGGAGGGTTGTTTCCTCGAGCGTTGTAAATTGGGCTTTCTCCCCTAAGTGGGCCTTGTGGGCTGTCACTTGGGTGAGCTGAGACTCGTTAGGCCCTGCCGGGCCTAGTTGGGCTGCTCCATTGGGCTGCAGAAATCACCCTCTCCACTTGTTCCCCTCTTACTCCCGAGCCAAATGAGGCTCGGTTGAGTAGTGTTTGAGGGCGTTGGACCGGCGTTGCTCAGGTGGGTGGAGATCTGACGGTGTTAAGTAGCCACGTGTCGTGGTCAGCTGGGCCCATAGTAATAATGATCCTGACGGATTTGAAATGAAGGGGGCCCCCTTTTTCTCAGAGATCGGAATGGTGCGCCGCCTTCCGCGAGGGTTTATAGGCGTTGGGCGCTAGTTGTCATTCCGGACTCTCTAGGGTTTTGGCTTTTCTTCGCTTCTTTGCTTTTTGGGGCTCCTTGATGCACCGTGAGATCACAGCGGAGGAGCGAAGCCTTACGGCGGCGTTCGAGGAGTTGGAGAGGATAACCGCGGAGGCGGTCCGACAGCTGCCTTCTCCCTCGGAGTCTTCGAGGTCTTGTGAGGGCTCTTCTTCCGGTTCCTCCTCGAAACTCATGGCGGACCAGCGCTTAGGAGATGAGTTGGAGGTGAGGGCGCCGGTCCCGAACTGCAGCGAGCTGGGGGAAGTCGAGGTGAAGAAGCTGGAGCACCGGTTTCGGTTGCCTTATAAGTACAGTTTCGCCGCTGCTGCTCCATACGAGACGAGTCTGGATGACCGCACGGGCCATATCTGCTCCTTTCTTCTGGCTTGGAAGAGCGGGTTTCGCCTCCCCTTCGAGCCTTTCTTCCTTAAGCTCCATAATTTTTTCAAGTTGGCGCCTATTCAGTTGGTGGCCAACTCGTATCTCCTTCTTTCTGCTTTTCGAATCCTCTACCGTCAGTGCGGGGTTCGCCCTTCCTTGGATCTTTTTCATTATTTCTTTGAGTTGAAGGCACACCCGTCGGTGGGGAAAGGCTTCTATTACAACCAGGTGAGGAGGAACAGGAGCTGCATTTCACTGGCGGCGAAGGATTCCTCGCATAAAGGGTGGAAGACCCAATTCTTCTAGGTGAATATGGAATCGGTGGAGGACACCTGGAGGTGTGAGGTGATGCCCAACTTCCACCCGAACATCCCTCCCCGCCAGGAGGAGTTTCCTTCAGATGTGGAGGAGCACGCCGCTCGCCTGCTGAAGAATCACCGGTCTACCGAGGAGCTGGTGACGCCGGAGAATGTCGAGCGATGTCTCCTCACGCGGCTTAAACCGTCAGGTATCACCACTCGAATTTCTCTCCGGGGGTGAGGGTCATCTTTCTTTTCCTGACCACGCCTTCTTCTCTGCTGTAGACACTAGGCGGGAGCCTCTGGAGGAGGCTGCTGAGGTCATCGATCTCGGAGATGACTCGGCGGCTGATGAGCCTCACGCTCCTGTGGGTCGCTCCCAAGCCCGGGACAGGGGCAAGGGGGCGGCTTCAGAGGGATCTTTCCGGCCGGGCCGTGCAAAGCGCAAGGATCCCCTGGAGGGAAGGTTACGGGAAGCCGCGAAGGCCAAGAAGTAGGCCAAGAAGGCCGGTCTTCTCACCACTGTCGGGGGTGACTCTAGCTCGGCGGCGCTCCCCTCTCAAGGGAAAGATGGGGCCGACCCTACCGGGCCGGCTCCCCCAGCCACCGGGCGAGAGGGGGCCGAGGAGACCAGGGGCCCCTCAGAGGGTGGTGATCCTTTGTGGGGACAGAGGGGGCCGGAGTCGAAGCAGCTGATGCCGAGGCCGGGGGACCGGTCGAGGTCAGCGATGTCTCGGGCGGCGAAGCGCGGGCCGAGACAGTTTAGGTTGGGTGTTCGCCTGTGAGGGCATCGCAACCCCAAGCGACGGTGGTGTCCGGAGCGACCGGGCATGCTGCCCCAATCGAGGTTGGGGGTTCGCCTACGGAGGCGTCGCAACCCCAACCGACCGTGGTGCGCGGGGTGGTGGACCCCACAACCCGAGCTGAGTCTTCCGGTGCGGCGCCCGGTGCGGAGCGGATTCCTATGCCGGATGCCTTGGAGAGGCTCGGAATCTCGAGCAATCTGTATCGGCTCTACTGCGAGGTGTCCGCGAGGATGAAAAGAGGAGATAGGCACCATTTTCCTTCTGGGGTCCTCGACGTCATCATGGAGGGCGGCTTGATCATGGCCCAGATGGGGGCCACCAGGGTGGAGACCTACGCCCGGATGGAGTCAGAGCGGTCGAATCTCGCCTGGACTCTCGGAGGGTGCGAGAGGAAGCTAGCCCGACTCACTGAGGCGCACGAGGGGCTTCAACGGGAGTTCTCCACGATCAGGGACTTGGCGCGGTCGAGCCGGCTAGAAGCCGGAGCGCTGAGCGAGCAGCTGGCCAAGGCTCGGGAGTCGCTCGAGAGAAAGGACAAACTCCTTGAGGAGGAGCGCCTTCGCCATCTCGAGTTGGATGGCCATTGGGAGGCGGAGCGTGCCGAGCTATTGGATCGGGCGGAAGCAGCCGAGCGCCTCCGTTCGGAGGCCCAGGCGGACCAAGCTGGGGCGGAGAAGCGATCGGTCGAGGCCGTGGAGCGGGCGGCCAAGGCCGAACGGAAGTCGATCGAGCTCGAGGAGCGGGCGACCGAGGCTGAGCGAAGATCGACTGAGGCGGAGAGGCGAATGGCGGAGGCAGAGGAGCGAGCGTCCGAGGCAGAGCGGAAGTCGGCCGAACTTGCTGAAAGGATGGGGCAGGTCAGGGCGGAGGCGATCGAGCAGTACAGGGGCTCAGAGGCCTACCGAGCCGACCTTCAGGAATCCGCCCTTCCCTACTATGAGATAGCACTTCGCCGAGGCACTCGCAAGGGGTTCAAGCAGGGTTATCGTCGGGCAGTAAACTACGCCGATGAGCAAGACTCTGGGGTTGATTTCCCCTCGGGCCAGCAATATGACTCGGATGAGTCGGCTTCCAGCTCCTCTGCGTCGGGCGGGGAAGATCCAGAGGGTTCTCCTCCGGCGGGGTCACCAACTCCGGATGTCTCGGGAGGGCTCGCGACCGAGGCAGTTCTAGCACAGGCGAGGTCAGTGCCTGGGTCGGCCGTCACCGAGGGTGCCGGGAGCGACTCAATAACTCCCGCCGTTCCCGAGCTTCAAAGTGGGCCCGAGGCCTGATGTATTTTGCCTTGTTTTTCTTTTTTCTCTGTTTGTCTCTTGTCCTTTTATGGAAAAAAAGGAAAGATTTTCTTTTTATAAGGTAATAAATGACTTACTGGCCTCTTGCGTTCCTTGCCGTGATTTGGTTAGCGTATCTGAAGTAGTTGGAAAGTTCCGATACGTCCTACGTGGTTTTCGCATGCTGATTGGGCAGGCTCCTGACAGGGTGTCTTTCCGTTTTCTGATGCTTTGAATGCCAGGCTGCTTTGTGTATCCCGCCAAGGCAAAAAATGAGGAGTCGGAGGTGACCGGTAGGGGGAGAATTCCTTTGGCGTGTTTTTGAGAGGGGAGTCATTTAAGGCAAGTAGCCTCCCTTGGCCTATAAGAAGGACCGAAGGGCGCCCCTTCCTCTTCACCGCTTGGGACTTTCTCTAATAGTCTTTCCTCATCCCTTCCTCGCGTTGCACGGTGCCATTGCATTCAGGGCATGGAGGATCCTTCGGAAGATGACGCTGCCGATGATGGGGAGCGGGGAGTTCTTGCTGCTCCGGACGGTCGAGCAGGTCCGACGGTCACCGCGCGGGTTTGAGACGGGTCCGACGGTCACCGCGCGGATCTGGGGAGGACTTCAACATGTGGGGGCACGCCGTTCCTCCTCCATCAGTTCTGGCGAGGCTACCGGGTGGGCGCCGGGATGGAGGACGGATGGGGGCATCCGTGATGCCTTCCCCTGCCTCCCCATCCAGCTCTACTGGATTTCTTTGCAGCCTCTTTTTCCCTCTTCTGCTCTTCATTTCTTTCACTCTTCGGAGGCTGCTTGCTCTCTGTTCCCTTCCAAGGGGTTGGTAGGTTGGAAGAGAGGAGGCCTTCACAGGCGTTCTTCCTCCTTGGCTTCTACCAACTTGGAAGGTAGCCTTCCTCAATGTGAAAGGTAGTCTTCATCGACGCAATCCCTCTGTCACCTTTGTCATGGGCCACCCGGGCTAACTGGATCGACCTCCTTTTATCCGAGCCAATTTCTACGCGAGGCAGAGTCAGTGGCTGGACGCGAGGGGATCAAGACCGAGTCGGCTGGGCGATGGCCCCTTGCAGTGGTGCTAGATGGATTTTTTGCTTTTTGTCGTGTAGTGTAATGGCTTTTGCCTATCTGATGTACCAATAATTATTTTAATGAATAGAAGAGAATTTTATTTCATCCAACTTGTTTGCACAATTTCAAAAGTAGAATTTGCGTAGTGCAGCTGCGTTCCACCTCCGAGGGATGGGTTCCCCTTCCGCTGTAACTAGCCTGTACGCACCTTTCCCGAGCGTCTCGACCACTCGGTAGGGGCCTTCCTGGTTAGGGGATAGCTTGCCCACCGCCTCTAATGGTCGAGAGGCTTCGGCTTTTCTGAGGACGAAGTCTCTCGGTTGGAAGTGTGTTATTCGGACTTTGGCATTGTAGTACCGAGTGAGGTGGCGCTGGTACTCCGTGGCTCAGATGCTGGCGATCTCTCGGAGTTCATCTGCTAGGTCGAGGTTCTCGAGTAGCTTTTGCTCGTTTGCCTCGGGCGAGTAGCGGATGACTCGGAGAGACGGGTTGGCAACCTCTAACGGAATGACGGCCTCAGTGCCATACACCAGCTGGAAGGGACTTTCACCGGTTGTCATTCTGGGAGTCGTTCGGTGTGACCAAAGTACGCTGGGCAGTTCCTTGAGCCAGCTACCCTTGGCCTTGACAAGTCTGATCTTTATGCCTTTTAAGATAGTCTTATTGGCATTTTCGACCAGCCCGTTGGCCTGAGGGTGGGAGACCGAGGTGAAGTGGTTACGAATGTTTAGGTCGGCGCATCCGTCTCGGAAATAGCGAGAATCGAATTGCCGACCGTTGTCGCTCACTATCACCCGGGGGATGCTGAAGCGACAAATGATCGACTTCCATACGAAACTCCAAACGACTGTCTCAGTGATCCTCGACGTGGCTTCGGCCTCGATCCATTTGGTGAAGTAGTCGATGGCGACGATGATGAACTTCTTCTGGGACTGAGCCATAGGGAACGGCCCGAGAATGTCGATCCCCCACCGAGCGAAGGGGTAGCGATCAGTAAGGGTGATGAGCTCCGTAGCCGGCTGATGGACCAAGTGGTCGAATCGCTGGCATCGGTCGCACTACTGTACGTGAGCCGTGCAGTCGCGCTGCAAGGTTGGCCACCAGTACCCCTGCCGTAGCAGGATCCTGGCTAGAGACCTTCCTCCTGAATGCCCTCCGCACAGGCCTTCATGAATCTCTCGGATGGCTCGGTCGGCCTCGTCGGGGCCGAGACACTTCAAGAGGGGACCAGAGAAGGACCTCCGGTAAAGAGTGTCGTTGAGGATGACGAAGCGCCGGGCTTGATACTTCATTCGGTGTGCCTCCCGAGGGTCGGAGGGCTCTCGGGAGTCCTAGAGCCAGGATAGGTAGGGGGAGCGCCAGTCGCTTGGAAGGGCCGAGTCAACGGCTAGGAGCTCCGAGTCAATGCTCGAACGCTCTAGCTCTTTAAGGAGGACTGATCGGGTACCTTCAGGGTCGAGAGAGGAGGCTAATCGAGAGAGGGCGTCCGCTCGGGAGTTTTCCTCCCGAGCTATTCAGACTACCTCGAATCCCTCGAACTGTTGGGCCAGGTCTCTGACCCACTGGAGGTATTTGATCATTGGGGCCTCTCGAGCTTCATATTCACCGTTGACTTGGCTAGCGACCAGCTGGGAGTCAGTGTGGATTTTGACTTGCTCAGCCCCCAACCGTTGAGCCATGCGAGCTCCCCAGATAAGGGCCTCGTACTCGGAAGCGCTGTTGGACGCCTGAAAGCTAAATTTCAAGGAGTACTGTAGTTCTACTCCTTCGGGGGACCTCAGGAGGATCCCTGCACCGCTACCGACCGAGTTGGAAGATCCGTCAACGAACAGTTCCCAGGTTGGCCCGAGCGCGGATGAAAATCTCTCCTCAGTTGGGATGGTGCTTTCGGCGATGAAGTCGGCGAGCGCTTGGCCTTTCATAGCTGAGCGCGGGCGGTACAAGATATCGTAGGCCCCAAGCATGATTACCTATTTGACGAGTCGCCCCGAGGCTTCGGGGTGGGCCAGGATCTTCTTTAATGGTTCGTCGGTCAGCACGGTGACGGGGTGCCCATGGAAGTAGGGTCGGAGGCGCTTGGCGGAAGTAACCAACGCTAGCACGAGTTTCTCGATTGCGGGATACCTCCTCTCAGCCTCGTTGAGCACCTTGCTGGTGTAGTAGACCGGCCTCTCAATTCCCGAGTCATTTTTGACTAGGACTGAGCTAACAGTTGACGGCGTTGCCGAGAGATAGAGCAGAAGGACCTCGCCCGGCATGGTCTTGGAGAGCACCGGGGGCGAAGCTAAGAACTCCTTGAGCTCGGTGAACGCTTGTTGGCATTCCTCATCCCATGCAAACGTTGCAGATGCCAGCTAGGGTCCCCTCAACAGTTTGAAGAAGGGTAAGCATCATTCGGCCGCGCGGGACAGGAATCGGCTGAGAGCGGCGACACGCCCGGTCAGGCGCTGGACGTCCTTGACGCAGGTGGGCGGGCGCATGTCCAGGATGGCCTGGACCTTGTCGGGGCTGGCTTCGATCCCGCGCTGGGTGACCAAGAAACCCAGGAATTTCCCATATCTCACTCCGAAGGGGCACTTGGCAGGATTGAGCTTCATGTTGTACTTCAGGAGGGTGTCGAAGGTTTTAGCGAGGTCGGCGAAGTGGTCTTGGGCTTTGGGGGTCTTGACGAGCATGTCGTCAATGTAAGCCTCGACGTTCCGACCTAGTTGCTCCTCGAACATGTGATGGACCAGCCTTTGGTATGTAGCTCCAGCGTTCTTCAACCCGAAAGGCATCCGGGTGTAGCAGTACACGCCGTAGTCGGTGATGAAGGCGGTCTTCTCTACGTCTTCTGGATTCATTCTAATCTGATGATAACCCGAATAGGCTTCTAAGAAACTGAGTATCTCGTTACCCGAGGTAGAGTCAACTAATTGGTCGATGCTTGGTAACGGATCGTAGTCCTTGGGGGTGGCCTTATTCAGGTCGATGAAGTCCACACACATCCGCCACTTGCCTAAAGCTTTTGGCACCAGGACGACGTTGGCTAGCCACGTCGGGTACAGGACCGGTCTAAAAAGGCCAGTCTCTTGTCCCTTGGTGACTTGCGCCTTGATGATCACCTGCTTCTCTGGTGCATGCTTCATTCTGCGTTGCTGTACGGGTCTCATGGCGGGGTCGAGGTTGAGCTTGTGCATCACGGTTTCCTCTGGTATCCCGGGGAGTTGATCATCGGACCAAGCAAAGACTCGAATGTACTCAGAAAGGAATTTCTTATATTGCTGCTGTTCCTTGGGCGGTAGGTCGGCTCCGATCCTTACTCCTAGGGTCGGGTTATCGTTTAGGAAAATTGTCAGTAATTCGCCACCAGGCTCAATGGTTGCGGTTTTGTCCTCGACTCCCCGGGGACCCTTATCTTTTCCGTCCGGTCTTGTGGCTTCCACCGAGATATTGTAGCACCTTCTGACCGTGGCCTAGTTACCTCGGACTTCCCCCAACCCATTTTTGGTGGGGAACTTCATTTTCTGGTGATAGGTAGATGGTACGGCCTTTATTCGGCTGAGGATTCCAAGGCCAAAAATGGCGTTGTACGCTATCATACCCTTGATCACTATGAAGTCCACCATGACCGTAACGGTCCTGGGTGGGGTGCCGAGGGTAACCGACAGGCTTAGGGCTCCCTCGGGGTAGGTGGCCAGGCCATTAAACCCGCAGAGGGGGGTTCGGACCGGGCGGAGTTTTGATGGATCTTCCCCCATCTTGAGGAAACAGTCGTAAGATAATACATCAGGGGCACTCCCATTGTCAACTAGAATCCTATCTACGTTACAATAGTTTATTGTGGCTGAGATTACGAGGGCGTCGTCATGCGGGGTGTTCAGCCCTTCTAGGTCTCGGTCGGAGAAGACTATGACCTGGGGCTCACTCGGCGGGGCCTTGGGGGGCTCTATGGCTCGGCTCGCCCGCTCGGCATGACGCTTCCTTCCTCGGCTACTGTCGCCTCCTGATGCCGTCCCTCCGGAGATGACGTTGATGTGGACCCCTCGGGGGGCGTTGTCAGTCTCCTTTGTGGCACCTCGATCTTATTTGCGCTCGGCCGTGAACCGAGCCAGGTGCCCCTGACGAATGAGGCACTCGATCTCATCCTGGAGCTGGTGGCAGTCACTGGTGTGGTGCCCGTGATCGCTATGGAACAAGCAATGCCTGTCGCAATTATGGTTCTTCGACCTCATTGGCTCGGGCAGGCGGAGGAGTCCCGAGTCTTTGATGTCTTCATAGATCTTGTAGACCGGTGCGGCTAATGGGGTGTATCGCTCGTACTTTTGCTTGCGCTCTCCATCACGATCTCGCTTCTTTCCCGAGCCAGGAGTTGGCTCGGAAGTCCGCTTCTTGTCCCCCTCCCGACCCAAGCCGGTTGCGTCTCGGCAAGCGCTGAGTACTTCTTCGCACTCGGCGTGGCGTAGTGCCAGAGTCACTAGCTCAGAAAGGGTCGAGGGAGGGTGGAGGACAAACTCGCGGGGGAGATTCTCGTCCCTGGTGCCCCCAGTCAGTGCGGTTGTGGCTAAGGCTACATCCAGGCGGGGGATTCTCTGGGCTTCCGATTTAAATCGGTGAATATAAGCTCGGAGTCTTTCCCCTTGCGCCTGCTTAAGGGCCTGGAGCCCCGCTACTGACCTTGGGGGGGCACTTCCGGTGAAACTCTCTTTGAAGACTCGCCCAAATTGCTTGAAATCTCGGATGGACCCGGGGGCGAGGGCCCGAAACCATGCTTGAGCGTCTTGGACCAGAGTGGTCACGAAGGCTCGCCACTTGATGGCGTCGGACACTCCGTGCAGAGTCATCAGATCATCGAAGCTGTCGTAATGATCGGCCGGGTTGCCCTGGCCGTCGTAAAGCTTGAAGGTCGGAATGGAGGTTCTGGAAGATACCTCTGCCTTCAGAATGTACTTGGAGAACGAGGATTTCTCCTCGTCCTCTGGGAAAGAGGTCTTCTGCAGGGCGTGGAGGGCGCGCTCCTGCTCCGCAAAATGTCTCTCGAAATCCCGCAGCCGGAGGGATAGCTCCGGTTGCTGTCGTGCCGTGGGGCTGGGGGGGCATCTTGGTGATCCCCGGGGACGTCGGCTTCCGGGTTCGGGCGGCGCGCCCCCAGTTTTCCCCTTCTTGGCGTGGAGTAAGCCTCGTGCTCCAGAGGTGGAGCCTATGAGGGTCCTCCAATCCGGTTGCGGATGAGTTGCTGGCTGCGGAGTGTGAAGCGACCCCCGGCGGTGTGTTGGGATGTGTTCCCACGGGGGGGGCTCCCCGACAGAGCACGACACCTTCCATCCCTAGCCGCCTGGGCCCTCATGAGTTCCACAAGGACATCCAGTTTCGCGTTGAGGGCTTGGAAGGCTTCGACGCCACCATTGGGGGAGGGCCCTACCGCCCCAGGGGGGGTGGTGGGTCGTCGGCGGGGATGTTGGCGTTGGAGGGAGGGTTCTGTGAGGCCCGAGAGGGGCCGTCCCCTGTCGCTACCATGGCCATACCCCTATCACCGGCAGACCTCCTCCCTGAGCTCCTTCGCACCATACTGGCTCTTTGTGCGTTTCCCACAGACGGCGCCAGATGAAGAGGTGAAATCTCGCGCTGTTCCTGAGCGGGCTGATAATCACCAGATTGTGAACTGCAAGACAGGGAAATGGATCAGAGGGCCCAGGGGGAGTCCCTGGGGCAAACCCTCCGATGCTTAAGTCAGTAGAGCTATGGCGGGAGCAATAATGGGGAGGGGCTAGTTTATGCGCGAGATCCCTCTCCACCGAAGGGGTGAAGCGGTTCGTGCTCAGGAGTTTAGGGCGTATGATTGCCTTTTTGACTTACCTTTCACCGGAGGGTGCCCCTGGTTTAAATAGTGCGCCGTCCCCAGGAGTCCTGCGAGCCGAGGGGTTTCAGGTAGAGGTTACGTCCTCATCGTGGGCTTTTATTGCCTTATCGTAGGAGCGTTATCCTTGCGGGGAAGAAGGAGTCCCCTGTCTCCCCAGATTCTCGCCTGTTGCGGACTCTTAACGGTTGCAAAGATAATGTATTCGTCAGTCATTCCGAGCTTTGGAGAGGCCGGCCCTATCCGGGTAGTAGGCTTAGCTCGGTAAAAGATGGGTCGGATAGGCCGGCTTATGCCTTCTTCTCCCAGGCGGAGGGATGGCTCTGGCGCGGACCTTCCAGTGACCTGACCGATGCTCGGGCCCTCCGAGCCTTGAGGCCGCCTAGGAGGGTTGTTTCCTCGAGCGCTGTAAATTGGGCTTTCTCCCCTAAGTGGGCCTTGTGGGCTGTCACTTGGGTGAGCTGAGCCTCGTTGGGCCCTGCCGGGCCTAGTTGGGCTGCTCCATTGGGCTGCAGAAATCCCCCTCTCCAACCCATGTTTTAAATTTAATAACTATGTAACATGATGTCTAAATGAATGCATAATCGTAGTTTTGGAATCCTGTTATTTTTCTCTTTCTATCCATATATTCACTGTTGCAAAATTCTCTTTATTAAGAAAGTACTATTGTTCATGTCAATTTCATGAGAAAGTAAATGATGATAGAGCCTAAGTCTCTATTTAAATAGCGCCCATGTCTAGGGTGCTATATCCTAGAATTGAAGACTCTTCACATAGGCGCCATTTCATTTATGTAGAGATTTTTCTGAAATTATTATATATATAATTGAAACAACGCCAGAGACCCTGTCGTTATTCAATAAATAGCACCCTTGACCTGGGCGCTATATCCTGAAATAGTGACTCAACCCAGGGCGCCATTTACCCTGTGTAGAAATATTCCAGTAACTGTTATATAGATATAATGTGGAATTTCTGAAATTTAATTGTTACATATATATAATGTGAAATTTTTGAATTTAACGAATACTTTATACAATGAAATAATGGCACTGTCTAAGGCGCCATTTTCCTATCTTTTGATTTCCGTTGTTTCTCTGTAACCCCTTTTCAGTGGGTTTATATATGGCACTATATTCCAATCCGTGAGTATAGTCCCACGTTTCTCAGTGTTTTATCGATTACCCCACTATTTCTCGGTGATAGATGAGCTCTCCGCGGGATATTCCTTCCTTCGGACTGGTGATTCTATCATAGAGACCACCGTAAGTCTCCTCGTAGTCTTGGATTCCCTTAAGGTCGATTGAGCAGGTTGTACCATTAAAAATCCATGACACTTTTTAATTACCATGTCACTCTAAAGAAACATGGTATACCGGCCCTCATGGTATGCTATTTAGATACCGTGAGAATATTTCTTGAGCTAATGGAATGGAAAACCATACCATTGCTATCCCTTAAGGATTTTGTGCCTCTATGTAGACACAAATTCTTTCTACCTTATCATGTACAAGGAACAAGCGACTATATATGAGTGCTTATTCTTGATATCATGGCTACCTAGCTAGGTGCCAATCTCCACCCAATTTATCGACATGTCATGATTTTTCTATGCTTTAGCGTGGATTTTATCGCTAGTCTGTCCCTACTCAAGTGCCTAGCTCTTGAATTCCATAAATCTTACCTTATCGTTCTATAAAAGCTTGTGCTTGAAACTCCTTATTGGCTATGAACTATAGTGGATGACTAGATCTATCATTAAATGCTGTGCATATAAGGCTCAATCTGGTCCGGGGAGGAGCACCCGAAAGTACTTGTGCCCATGGGAGCTAAATTGATCACCGTGTCTGGCATTGCACCGAAGTGCATGACTGGTTGGATCTTTGCAATTCCACACTCACTCTCTCTCTCTCTCTTCGAGACATTATTTGATATTACTTGCGTGCGTGACTTGACTTGCGTGACTCGACTAGCGTGGCCCGGAATAGGCAAGTACTTTCGTGAAATAGCCAATAATCTATAAATTCTCTCATGAATATCTCTTGTTTAACACTCGCTTGGAAGTTTTGCATACCGTTGTTAATCTCCTGCTAGTTTTGTTTCACTTGCTCGGTTAATTCTACATGCATAGTCTTACCTGCATTTACATGTGAAAAATGTAATTACTTAAATCAATTGCTTGTTTTGAAGAAATAATTCTTACTGAGCATTTCGCTCATCCAGCATAGTTTAATGCTTTTCAGGTAATCAAGTGGCTAGCGTGGCCGTGACTCA